>PYAF01002494.1:104083-196374 GCA_007407185.1 Glycine tomentella
CTTTCCATCTATCTTTTTTCAATTAAAAATAAATATTAGATTTTAAATCAGTATGATGCACATATTTGATTAAATTATAAAATTTTATATTTGTACGAAATATTTTTTAATAATAGTTAATATATATATATATATATGTTTATCATTTTTAAAATATTTAGTATCATATTAAATATAATTATATTAAAATTATTTAAAATATTTATTACATATTAATTATACTAAATATAAGTACTTTAATTTTTTTATTAGATATACTTATTTTAATATTGTATAAAAGATAATTACAAAATTAATTTATTAGATATAATTAGATCATATTATTTTATTATATAAATTTAAAATTTATTAAATAATATTTAATTACAATTGATTAATTTAAAATTAATTAGATAATATTTTATTAGATTTGATTAAATAAATTTGTATTTTAAATTGAAAAAAGATAGATGGAAAGAAATACAAAGTTAAAATTTGTATTTTATTAGATACAAATTGATTAATTTAAATTAGTGTATTTTAAAAAAGTTTAGAAATTAATTTGAAGAACTTTTTAATAAGTTATATATATATTAATTCATTTTATCTTTTGTACCAAGAAAAAAAATTCTGGATTCATCTGCTAATTGATTAATGTAGTAATGCAGCACACACATTCATGGTGCACAGGTGCAGTGTGCCTGTGCCTCTTTTATTTTACAAGCAGGCAAGCATAACATAGGGAAGGGAGAGGGTTGTGTTGTGTTTGTGTTCTGTCATGTGCGTGTGTCTATTTCTCTTTCACTGTACTCTTGAAGCTTATGGTATGTTTGTTAATTTGTTTGGGCGGGGGGGGGGGGGGGGGGGGGGGGGGGGGGGGGGGGGGGGGGGGGGGGGGGGGGGGGGGGGGGGGGGGGGTGAAGAAAAAAAAAAAGAACAGTAGAATGATATAGTAGTCCTGTGATTATTCCGATTCAAAACATCTTCATAGAAAATCCTTGGGTTATGTTTCTTAGCCTTTTCCATGCAATGTGGTCAATATGTCAATTTTGCTTTTGTTTTTTTAAATGGTCAACAGGCAACAAAAGGGCTATTTTTCTTTAGAGGCTAAGGTAATTAGCTTAGACGTTACATTTAATTATGTACATTTTGCATTGAATCTGTAGGTCTTACTTATCGAGGTACTCTGTAGTGTTGGCTGAGCTATTACTCATCAAATTTAGCAATTACTAGATTTGTTCGGTGAAGGGAAAAAAAATAGTATTTGATACCATGTTCTCTGTGTACTGTGTTCCTTTGTTATGATTTATTAGTCATTGCAACTTGGTTTGACTAAAAACAAGTCATTGTAACTTGGCATTGAACCTGTACGAGAAATAGGGGAGGAAAGTAACTGCAAATTCATGAAAGAGAGAGAAAGAAAAAGTATCATTTTTTAAATTAGTTATGATATATCAGAGCCAAGAATAATCCTCGGCTTCTTCCCATATGATATAAAAAATAGTTATCATAACAAAAAAAAAATAGTTATCATAAATAAATTGATATACAAAATAGCATCAACATTTCTTTTCTTTCGCACAAATTGACAAATGCAAAAAATTGAATGCAATATTTTTTAAATATTTTTCAATTAAAATTGAAATATTACCTTATTAAACTGTAAAATAAAAATTGTCATTAGAAGTCAGTATTGATTTCTAAAATTAGACTCCCAAGATATGTGTGTTTGATGAGAAATTATTAGGCAATTTAAGACTAACACATTATTTATGATCATGAATAATAATAATGTGACACATAAATAATTAAAGATATATTTTCTAAAATAAAGATATATTTAATAACTATTTAAGAATATTTTCAATATAGTGAAATTTAAGTAATTTATTTTGAGTTTTTTTATTTTATATTAATTGGTCCCTACAATATTACATCATTATTTAACAACTCATATTTTATACTCCAATGATATAGTTGTAAGTAACTCTTAAATTATCTCCTTAAATGATAAGAAAATATATTTTTTATTCATAAGTAACCATGGCTTATACAAGCAATCGAGCCTTAATTTTAAACAACTTAATTAGCATGACAAATAGATAATCTCCATTGGTAAAAAAATAACAACAATGTCTAAAAATAAACAACTCTATTTATCTTTACTTATCACATTATTATTGGTCGAAATCATGATAATGTGATAGTCTTATACTATTTAATAATTTTTCGTATTTGACGTGAAAATCAGAAGCAAGCTAATATAAGTTTCTGCATTAATTAAACGTGAGAATGACATGATTTTCGTTCTAAATCATATCCCCATCTCTAGTGTTCAACATGGAGTTGTGCTGCAAAGCACGAGCATCGATCATTAACATGCAGCTGAAGTGAAAATTGAAGTGTTCATATAGTAAAATAATCACCCAATGAAGGGAGTTCAGGGGCTTCAGCCACTAGTTCTGGGCTGGGCTGTTTCTTAATTAGTAAAAAATTTCAAGACATGGTATTTTAATTTTTCCCAAGACTAGCTAGCTTCTATATATTTTCCAAACACTCCAGAGTAGCGGTTATGCTATTGTTTGTACTGAACCAGTGCTGATTATGTATTTTATATGGAACATTGTACGGACATTTTGAATATTCATTTTTTAAAACTTATATACGATTGAATAATCATGCATGCTTACTTTTAAAGTCTCTTTTTTACTATTAAAGATTTAGATTTGACGTTAATTATATTTTATTAAGTTACAAGTGTTGTATGTTATAATTTTAAAGATCGTTGTATGTTTAGTTGGTTAAATTGGAGTTTGATGAATGACTTTATGAGTCTTTGGAAAGCGGTTGAATCTAATATCAATGAATTTTTAAATAAAAATTATAACATAGTTTTTGCATTCAATGTGATTTCAATTGATGCATATCCAAACACACCATTTGTTGCTGCGGGCACACACATATGCTAGTCTTCCCCTCACTTTCCAACACTCATCATCCTTGTGGCATGCCTAGTGCCTACCCTTGTATTTTAATGGTATCTGTGGACCTTGACCAGTGTATGCGTACTTAAGTTTCACTACTTTGTGTCTTCAAGATCGAGTCTCATTCTTTGATGCTCAATTAATCTCTGCTAATCCAACTTGTCCTTGTGCCAAACAAGCATTAAGTGCTAGCCTTGCACATTAGACCTATAGCCCCAAACAGGGTGTACATCAAGTCTTTCGGTTAAGTTATTGCCTTTATTAGCGTAGAATCTAATTAGGTAGCCAAAGGCTATATATGTACCCTTCATCACTAAGTTCACGTGGGTTTGGTCAAGATTGATGCCAGGTTTTGGTAACCCAAAATCAGATTGCTACCAAATTCTCATGAATGCATGGATCAATATTATATTGTTAGTTTTCTCAAGATGGTAAAATGATACGTACACACATATATATGCATGGTTCCAGTGTCAAAGTAGAAATAGAGAGGTCCATTGCATTTTTCCAGCCAGGATTGCTCTTGTAACTGAAATATTAAGAGTTAAGAAATATATGCGCGAATGCCTAGCTTGGAAACAATGACAATTTCGTTGTGAAACCTTTTTTCCAAATACGTTGGTAGTCGTTGAAAGAAAGTGTATTACTCAAACATCACTCAAAAACATTAGGCAAAAGCTAACCTTTTGATTAATAGAACTAAAAGAATAAAGATAATATTTTTATTGGAATGTGTAAAATTTTGTTATTAATACTTTTTTTACATACTTATATAATTTTTATAATAAATATTTTTTTCATAATAAAGGTGATTAGCAAGACCCAAGAAATTAGTGGAGTAAATTACTAGTGATTCTTCTATTTATTTAATTATTTCATCACTCTATTATTAAAATGTTCAATTTAATTTTTTAATTTTTAAAATTGATGCAGTATTTTTATCAAAGGGTCAAGTGTGCTAGAGCTCGTTTTCTCAAAGACAACTCTATTAAGTCTTATTTCATAAAGTCTTTCAATTTGGCCTGCTATTCTCTCCTCTTTCAATTCTGTTTTGGAGAATTTAGTTTGGCTTCTTAGCAATGGTAAAAGTATAAACTTTTGGTTGGATGCTTGGCTACCTCGGCCAATTTCTAACATTATGGGCATTCCCTCTCACCTGCACAGTTCCTTAAAAGCCACGGTTGATATTTTTATCCACCAAGGCAATTGGAACATTCCTGCTACACCCCCTCACCACTACAAAACAAAGCAAATATAAATTAAGTAAAAATACTAATTTATGTGGTTTCTTTATACGGAAAAATAGTCATCGATTATTCTATATTTGAGAAATGTTAATAGCATATTTTTTGATAAACTTTTTTTTAATATATTGTGTATTCTTTAGTGTAGAGTAAAATTTCTTAAAAATCATAAAATTTTGTAAGTCTAACTTTTTTTTAAGGAATCTAACTTCATATATCCAATGAGTCTCAATCATGATTTATGGATAAAAAAGGTCTCATTCATGATTTCATAAAGAGAAAAAAGGTTATGCACTGATACTGTAAAAAATTTACATAATCATCAAATCACAATCCATCATGTGTGGTAAATTTGTTGATTTTTAAAATAATTATTTTAAAATTATTCAAATAATGATCTATAATTGGATGACGATATACACTATCAATACATAAGCATTAAATTTTTTCATAAATTCCAATAAATTTTAATAATATGTTCGAAATTATGTATTAAAGATCAATATATTATTAAACCTCATCTTATATGCTTATATTCACTGGCATAGCGTACACAGATTAAGATATATAATCCCATTTTTGTTTTTTTGTCTTAGGTTAAAGATCACGGATATTTCCTAACTCATTATATCAAAGAGTAATCTTGTTCACGCGTGACTACCATGGGTCCAATAAAATTTACACACAATAAAAATTAAACACAAATTCTCCGATTAAATAAATAATTTTTCCTCGTATAAATGCATAGAAACTTCGTACCACTGTGCCATGATTCCCATGAAAGTTTTGATTGTCTAATAATTGGACCCAAAAGGATAAGGGAATCGGTTTCTTAATGGTGGCTGTAGTCAAAGTCGGCCAATTGGTCCAATCTTTTTATCTACAATCTGCCTATCCTTTCTTGTATTTAGTTAGTGTTCTAAAAGAAATAGTTAGTATTTTGAAAAGATTTTGAAAATTAGTAATTACTAATTAGATAAATAAAATAAGATTGTCAAATACCCAATTATTCTGTTAGTTTTTTTTACAGGTTCTGTTAAGTTATCTAGTTAATAATTTAGATAGTCAATTTTTCATCAACAACGGTTGCCAATTTCACAAACACCGTGTTTTAAAAGTATTGATTTTGAATTATTATTTTAAATAAAAAATAAATTACAGTAAAGGTGAAATTAATTATGAAATAGTTTTGTTCAAATAATAAATAAAGTAATATTTTATTTTAAAAAAAGCCATAAAATAAATTTTAATTATATGCATGCTTGGTGTAAGGAAAATTTACACTGATAAATATTAATATTTTGACATTTTATTTAAATTAGTAAATAATTTTTTGAAATATTAAAGAAAAAGTTCCAACCCAAAGAATTGTTGATGCAATACTTAGAAATACAAGATCCTCTGTGTAAAAAAATTTATTTAACAAGAGAATTAATTTGTGTCCGATTCATAATGGGAGTGAAATTAGTATTTGATGCGTGCACGGAGAGTCATCCTATATGACAAGAAAAAGAAAAATAAAAGCACCAAAGAAGGGGAAATTTAAGAATAAATAAATAAAAATCTGCGGATTTATCCGTTCGCAGGACTATACAACAAGGGCCTGACAGAGAATGGGATTATGGCTCTCAGATATTTCGGCACTACAAATATTTCAACCCAACATCATCATCATGCTTCTGTTATAACTCTTGTTTCTTCTTCTCTTTCTCTAACAAGCACACGCATGCAGAGTTCCACCCCTGCTGCGAGAAACAGCAAGAACAAGTTTATTACTGCTGAGAACGTGAAGAGCCTCGTCAGCACGGTCGTACTTCCTTCCATTTCCTTCACTCCACTGGAGTCTCTACACAGAGGCAACTGGGTCAAGCTCATTTGTGGTGCAAGCTTTGAGGTATATATGCAAACTCAACCTGTCTCTTTCTTTGAGTTTCTCATACTTATAATATGTTCAAGTCCCAATAAACGAATTTTGATTTTGTTCACTAATAATTTTTTTAGTTGTTTTGAGTATTAATATATTCAAGTTTGTTATTTGAGTCTTTGTCATCAATTAAGTGATCTTAAAAACTGATCTTTCCAACATTACGGTTGTGATAATGTCATGTTATCACTTAATTGACCACATGAACTCATAACAAAAGTTTTAATATAACAAAGATTAAAAACAGATCATTTATTAATAACCTTAAAAGTATTTAAGTCTATATTATATTATTCACTCTCTCACTGTATATATATAGGATGTTGTTGATATCAGAAATCTCAGTCTGGTTTACACTCTTGCTGGAGGTAAGGTTTTTTATAATTGTAAGTTTTTTAGGATTAGTATTAATATAACAGAAGATACATGCATGATAAACATTAATCAGCATGCTGTGGCTTTTTTTTTTTTTTTGGGACAATTGAAGCTTCTTTGTGAAATACTTTCCCTGAGTATATAAATCATTTGTTTCTGAAACAAAAATTATGCCTATTGGGTTTTCATTGTAGAGAAGAATTATGTGTAATAAGTAATTTCTTAGGTGCTTTCGGAGCTATTCTCTCGGGATGAGAATTAGTTTCATTCTGATATTACATGGATTATCAAGGTGAAACACCAATTCTGATTAGAGAGCAATACCAAAAGCACCTAAGGAATTGCATACAATATTATTGTCTCAATTATGCATAGCAGTAAATTTATGTCTTATAACCGGTTGGTCATGAGTTCGAATCTGGAAATAGTCTATTTGCATATACAAAGGTAAGACTGTGTACAATGACCCTCTCCAAAACCTTCTGCAAGGAGCCTACAACCATTGGGCTACGTTAGTTTTCATAGTCTCAATTATGCAAACTTGATCTTGTAAGGAACTCATTGACTTAGTAAGGGATATGATCATGTGATTTTAATTGGATTATTTGGTTGCAGTTGACTGCATTGACTGTGCTGCTGATGCATCGGTTGTTAGTGCTGTGAATGAAGGAATTGAAGCTGCAAGAGATATTGTATGCCTTAGAAGGCCCTGGGTGATGATCAGTGTCAATGATGATCAAGATCTTCATTTTCGTAAGGCTGGTAAGTTCTAATTGGGCTTATTTGTATTCATATGTCAGGATCAGCCTAGATTAGAAGTCTGGTTTTTCATGTTATGTGCAAGACATCAGCGTTTTAATTATCATGGTTGAATTCTTGGGTTAAAATTATTTTAACATTGAAAACTTTTGGATGCAGAACATAGTTTACATATATGATTTTGAGTACTTTTAGTGTATAATTTGGCTGATTGGTTGTTGCTTTAACCAAAACTATGTCAGTCTTTTATCCTCTTACTGGTGATATGGAACATATGATATCCAATTTTAGGACTTGAATATGTGTCAAATAATTCCCAAGTTGAAGAAGCCTGCTTGCTGACTATGTGGTGAGAGACTTATTTACTTCAACATTGATGAAGTGGCAGTTTAATGTCTAAAATATGAACTTGTACTCCTTGTTAAATTCATAATCTTGACTATGGGGCTATGATCATGCAGCAGTTATACTAAAAACAAAACATAGATTAAAGATGTTATTCCTCTTATGCCGGGATTTTTATTTTATATTTCCTGTTGTTCCATGGAGTCAAGGGTTGTCATAGGTGGAATGCCATGTTACCTTGAAAGTGTGGCCATCTCTTATGTTCATCATATTAAAAACGTGGAATGGCATGCCACTACAAAAGTATGACCATCTTTTATGATCATCAAATTAAAAGTTTTTCTCAAATGACAAAGATTCAATATGATGCATTTGGTTTAAGCACTAATCTTAACAAATATAAAGCTTAACATATCACTTACATACTAGCAATTAATGAATGTTGAATGAATGTCTTTTGAACAGAGTTTGATCCAGAAGACTGTCCAGCAGACTGTTCACGGCCTTGTGAAAATGTGTGCCCTGCTAATGCAATAACATTCCAAGTGAAATCTACTTCAGGAATTTCACATAACACTGAAGCACCAAGAGTACTGAAGGTTTTAACTTGATTTTACTTAATTTATAACATACAAGCAGCTATGTTTTTAGAAATCAAAAGGTGTAATGTTCAATTGGCTTGAACATACAGGATGGAGTCATAACAGAACGTTGCTATGGCTGTGGTCGCTGTCTTCCAGTTTGCCCCTACGATAAAATAAGTGGGATATTTTCCAGTTCCATCTGTGATTATATGTCCTTAACTCTTAATTATTAAGCTCAATTTTGTTTAGTTACTATCTCCATGATATTATTTGTTTTCAACAATATATATTTTTTGTATTGACCCAGGAGAGGTAACATATGTAAGAGATGCTATTACAACTGCTGATCTCATCAAGAGAAATGATGTTGATGCTATGGAGATTCATACAAGTGGAAGGTAATATTAATTATCAAGTTAATTATATCTGATAATACACAGATATAAATGTAATCCCTTTGGAAATATGTTTCATGATTGATATGCCAAGAATTTTATCAATCACATAACGTAATAAAGGGATAATTCTCAATTTCCAAATACATGTAATGTGTTCACCAAGCTTTCTGTGCTTGGGGCATTGCTCAACCTTGTCCCCATACATGGGTTTTCTGTTTTCTTTTCATATTTCAAGGAAGGGATTGGATTATGATTCAGTTGATGTAATGAATAGATCAAACCTCAGTTGTCAGTAATTTGATATGCGCTATTTCTATGATGATGTATGTTTGATATCTCTGAATCCATTTCCTTATATGACCTGTGATACTTTTATAGACAGAGTACTTTGTTCAAAGAACTCTGGAGTGCTCTAGGAGAATCAGTAGGATATTTGAAGCTCATAGCTGTAAGTGGTGCCTCCAATCTATTCTAATATTTTTAAGGGGTATAACTGTATAAGTGACTTTTCAGTGAATACTTAGCCTCTTGGCATTTGAGTGAAGAATTTACTGTTGAAGTAATCCAGGTTAGCTTACCTAACGGTGGTGATCCAACAATATCCTCTATGAACAAAATGTTCTCTATTATGAAACCCAATCTTCAAAGCTTCAACTTATGGCAGGTGTGCCTTTGAACATTCTCAAAATAATTTTTATAAACCAAATTTTATTCCATATTTCTATTAACAAGTCCTTTTGTCTTATATAAACTCAAGTTAGATGGTCGTCCTATGAGTGGAGATATTGGGAGAGGAGCAACTAAGGAATCGATTGCCTTTGCTGTTCAATTGGCTAAAGCAAAAGAAAGACCTCCTGGTTTGTATTTATAAGTTACTCCCTCTTTTCTCTTTTATAAGCCAAAAAAAAAATAAACTTATTTCACACTTACTAAAAGAGTTAATTTATTTCATTAAATTGTTGTCATTTGATCATTTCCAATTAAAAAACAATCATTTTCCTAAATTATCCTTCATTGGAACTTGATATTAAGAACAACCTCCCTATTAAATGAAGGGTATTTTGTACAGAATCTCATTAAATGAAGCAAAAGTAGTCAAATTTGCTTATAAAAGGGAACAAAAAAAATATGTTTTTTTGCTTATAAAAGAGAACAGATGGAGTATAACTCAATTTGTGGTCCCTTGAAGACCTTCAAGATTTACATCTATCCTAATTCTATTAATTTTTTTGTCCCTTAATATGTAGGTTTTCTTCAACTTGCTGGTGGAACTAATGCTCACACAATTGATGGGTTGAAAAAAGAGGGACTCTTTCAAACAACTATTTCTGGTAATGTCCCCCACTTTGTTCCTTTGTATGTTCTCTTGTTATTCACTCATTTCTTCATTGCATTATAATTAAACCTTCTTTTTGGTTAAAATTTCCTAGAATACTTACATGATGATACGTCAACAACAAGCTCATCTGATTCATCAGATGCTTTAATTAGTGGCATTGCTTATGGTGGCTACGCACGGAAGGTAACACATAATTTATACCCCAATTTTGTTTCCACCCTTATTTTTTTAGTTAGTTAAACGTATAGATGTGAGTTACATGTTACATAAACTGTGTAGTTAGTTAATAATAATACATTATTGGCTTATAAAAAAGAGACACATCATGTGACTATATATGGCATGACAATTTATCAAAAATCTTACTATGTACATATTTTTTCAGATTGTTGGAAGAGTATTGAGGTCAATGCAATCCCAACATGGTGGAGCTGCTTCAATTGAGGAACATCCCGAGCATCTCTTGATGGCTCTTAAGGAAGCACTTGCATTGGTGGGGCCTATTAAATGTCTATGATCGATGACAACTTCACAATCACCCTTGATGGTTGTATTTGCAAGTGTAGCTAGGAAGAATAGAAACTTGTTTGAAAATAGTAATAATGGAGGACAATGGATCATATATGGCTGTTAATAATCGAGGAAGAATAGAAACACGATATATTTGTTATACTTAATAATTAGAAATCAAAAGATTTTTAAATAGTTTTTTAATTAAGTTAAATAACTGTTTATAATGTTACATATTAAGAATTAATTATTTTTAATGTATTTGTTCAATTAAGTTATATACTATACTTTTAATAAATGTTATTTTCTATTGATCCTTCCTCGTTAATGTTAGCATTATAATAGCATAGAGTCTTACTGATTTGTGAAAACCAAATTATAATGAGAAAAATGTTCAATTTAACATAAAATACATACAAGTTAATAGATGAGTATACAAATACACAGCTTGTTTAAGATTTGATTTTACTCGATTCGTTTAATATTGGACTCAAACTTTTTAGTTAAAGAGGTTACATCATGTATTAAAAAGAGACTATTAAGCCTGACATATAACAAAAAATTACACACGTTCTCATCCTCTAAATTAAATTAAAGCTACGGTCATGATAAGAAAGTTAGAACAATTTTTCATAGTTTTTAATAGTAGATTTAAGGATTCGCGGAACACGAGCGTGGTCCCTCGTTTCCCATGCTACGCGTATGTTTTACTTAAAAATGGGTCTCCATTACACCCAAGTTCGCCATGACATTGACAATGCATGTTTTTTTATACATTTTTTCCTGACAGATTACAATACCACATTGCTATTAACAAAAATTTGGAGTGACGTTCAAGGCATGTAAGTTCCAATCATTTGAGAATGAGACATACACAAAAGAAAATGTAAAGAGTAGTATTGTAGTAAGGTACCATATATTTGTCATTTGAGTTTGAACATTGCTTTACACCAATGCTCGTAACTATAATTAAGTACTTTTCTTGTGTTTATTTATTATTATTATTATTATTAGTTATACAAATAGTGTAAAATTATGCTTAAATTATTCCATCAAGACCACATTGACTTACTCTTCAATAAATATAATAATCGTTTTTAATTATTTCAAAAACTGAGCTATTTTTCTCGAATTTATTACAAGACAAATAGAATAGAACATCTATTCAATTTAGATACAATATTTAACTTATTTAAGCTCAATATATATAATTTTTATTAGCAGCCATCAAATTAAATTACTTAAAATTACTCATATATTTTAAGATAAGTGTATTAATCAAGCATAATTCAGCTATGACTATTAATTATTGTTTAAAACATAATTTAATTATAACTTTTCGTTAATAAATAATCTATATGGTCTTTAAAAAGGTTTAAATTTGAAATGTGACTATCGTGATGAGGAGATTACAAATATAATTTATAAACACAAGTTTTATAAATTTTAATACTTTAAGTCTTTAAATGAGATTCATTTTATTTATTGATGTGTATTATATATTAATCTAAATATTATGAGTAACTCTAATTTTCACCAAAAGAAAATGAGTAACTCTAACATTATTTTTATTTATAAATAAAAATAACATTATAAAAAATAATAATAAATGTATTACCAACCCGTGGATTCCATAGAGATGGCAGGAAATTATGCAGGAAGTTTAATTAGTATTTTTTTCTTCTTCTTTTGGTACTGAGGAGGGCCTAGGCCCAATTTAATTTAGTATTATTATGTTTAGCATGAGTTGCACGAGGAATGATTTTTTGTCTGTTATAGGAGAAGTTGCATATAGTTAATAGAAGAATAGCTTTTATTATTCATATAAGTGTAAATCGAGAAAAATAGATGCATGTGTAGAGGAAGGAGAGAGAGAGAGAGTTTCAGGTGAGACTGTGAGAGTATTCACGAATCATTGAGATCATGAAAAAGAAAAAAAAAATAACTTTCATTTTAAGTATTATTTAAAATTCTTTTATTTTGTTTGAAAACTATTTTCTTATAAAATTCTCATAATTTTAAAAAAATACTATTATCATTAAATTCTATGGATTTGATTTAAAATTCCCATCCAAAATTCCAATTGAATTCAGACTTGCAGTTTATGTCTTTTTATATGGCAAAAGTAATTACAGTTTGTAGTTGAGTCTTTTAGTTTTACCAACACACGATCTTAATTTCCTTTCTGAGTGCAATAGCATTAATTAATGACAATTAACAAGACACCAATTCATAACCTGACTTTAAGTTCACGCTAGCAACATGGTTTGGGGCCATAGCTGTGCTGTACTAAGATTGATTTTTATGGCTCAACATACATCCATTCCCTCCAATTTAAGTTACGCACACTTCCTCTGATTATTAGCTAGTCAACAACTCCTTCCTTTTCAAATTTCAAGCATACAAATATACAACACAAAGTTTGATTTTAGAATTTTTATTAGTAAAAGACTGAAAGTTGTATTATGTAAAAATAATGACAGTCACAACCTTTACGTACAAACTACAAAGCACAATAATCCCTTCTGAAATACTTGGGGTTATTAGAAATATTCCACTTTGTAGTATGTTTTATTAGATTAGATCAGAGAAAAAAATTATAAGAAAGGGATGTTAAGAATCTATGAATCAAAGAGATGAAGATCAAATTCGTAAAGAGAATTAAAAAGCATATTGCTACTCATAAACAATATATTAAATTGATTGAAAAAGATGAAAATTATACAATGAAGAAAACTCTTATTTATAGAGCTGATTGTGTTAATTATCCCTAATTACCTTTCTAACTTCCTAAGTGACTCACTTACCTTCTATAATCTTTGTTAACCTACCCACCCCCACCCCCCTCCTCAAGCTGATAAGTAATGGGGTTATTATCAACTTGAACAATAAGAATTTTTAAAAAAGAAGGGAAAAATAACTACTGTAACGTTGAAAAAAAAACACTAACATAACAAAGTCTAGGCTAGTGATCATGACCCAAGATGAATTGACAAAAAAAGCAGTTAGGGTATACATTGGGAGAAAACCCTAGATTAGGTTGTTAGGGAAGCAAGGTAGTCCAAGTTTGGAACCTATGGGTTGATCCAAAAAGAAATGGAGTGCCTATTACCTATTTGTCGATCACATAGGGAGATATAATGTTGATTTGATAGTTGGAAAGTGAAGCTTACAGGTGAAGAGAGAAGAAATTACAAATTCGAATTTCTTTCAAAACCATTATGTTGACCTTGATAAAAGAAATTCTTGAGGTATTACATTTGTATTTGTTCTTAATGACCCATGCACAAAGGTTGTTTAGTTTACTACAAACCTTCTAACTAAAATGCATAAAATTTGCATCATTGGCCAACCTAGTAGATTAAGGCCTAGATCCCAAAATATTTTAGAAGACAAATAAAACTCCAACACATTATGTCAAGCTCGTCGCAAATTGATCTTGGGAGCCAAGTGGTTTGCATATTGTAATTGGGAAGAGCCTAAAATCTTTTAAGAGTCAATCTCTTAACTAGGGATGATTGTCATGCCTTCCATGTACTAACGGAAACTTACTTGATCTTTTTTATATCTAATTAACTTGCCACTAAATGTTTTTTGAAAAAAGGATCTTAGGTTTATCTAAGTTCACCATTTCCTCTTCCATAATTTCCTTTAGTAAGAGAAGGATGACATCCACAAAAGCCAATTGAGAGAGTTTTGGATCCCCTTTAGCCAATTATATAGGTTTCTATTAATTATGATCAACCATCAAATAAATCATGTTAAAGAGTCTTTTGATACAAAAAACAAAAAGATAAGGAAAAATTGGATCACCCTAATATTAAACTTCTCTAGAAGAAGAAAACTATTCAAGTCCTTCTTTGTTCCTAAAGACTTTCATCCTAAATGATGAAATTCGTACACTCAAACACCAAAAAATACACTAGAATATCAAAAATTATAAACTTATCTCGAAAACCAATATACATAAAAGTATCACGAACCAAGGCACACTTTGCCCTATTGTAAGCTTTCTTTAGGTCAATTTAGACATCCATCAAGTCTTTCCTTTCTTATTCTTCAAAAAACACATAACCTCTTAGGCAATAATAATATTATCGCCACTATGCTTGTTATAGACAGAGCTGCTTTTGCAAGGCCTAATATTTAATATATTCTTTTTTATAAAAACGTAACAACAACATAACATGTACACCATGCACGTATATTTTAATAAGTGCTAATAACTTCACGTTTTGAAAGAACCACATAACTCTACAGGCCTTGAGAGAACGATAAAATGCTTTAAATATATATACTCATAAAAAATACTATCAATTAAAAAATTTGCAAAAGTTAACCATTAAAGGCAGCAAAAATGCAAAATTACTAGAAGACAAAGCTTCGTAGTTTTGTACTCAACGCTTAACATACAAGCATTGTAGTTAGTTAGTTACACAAATAATTTTTATTAAACTATTCATGCGGTTCACTTCCCATTTTAAGTTTTAATCCTTATATAGAAAATTGTAAGTTTTATTTCTGGGGCAATTTTTTGTAGCAGTCATTAAAAAGTTTTTTTTAGTGGTTTTATAATGCCAAAAATTTTCTCTACTATTAATGTCAGGAGCCAAAAGTTATATTTTTCAATTCTTGACTATAGCTTGACTCATTGTTTTTGGATGACGTTTAATTGATGTTTATAATAGGGGAAAAAGTATTCAATCCCCTTAAACATATGGAGAACATATGTAAAAAACATATGGATAACTCGAGATTAACTTGGTATCTAAAAAGCAACAAAATGGTCAAAGTACAATGACATACTGTTTTTCATAAAAGATGTCACGGTTAATTAGGTCCATTTGCATTTAATAAAATAATTTAAAAATTATTTAACATAATATTTTTTTAATTCTTCACATGTGTTCTCCTTAAAAGACAATCTTATTTAAAGTATTGTTGGACACAAAATTTAAATTTAAATTCACCATTTTTGAGAGATTGATCCTTTTTGTTAAACCTAATCATTGTTAGTACTTGATTTATTATCAATATATTAAAGAATTATTATTTATTATTATAATATATGTATAAAAAATGTAAAATAAAGGTAAAATATATAATATAGTTAAAATCAATGTTTTTAAAACCATATCAGCCTTTAAACTGGTAATGGTACATTAGTAATGAATTAATATATAATTAAAAAATTAAGTTATATAAATTTTATATTGGCATAAAAGATCTACATATTTTAGAAGATAAAAAAATTATAATAAATATTTAAATAATAATTATCCATACCTAGATCTTATATATGGGTTTTTATTATTTAAAATTTTAAAATAAAACATTTAAAAGTTTCGAAATCCAAAAATTATTTTAGTTTGCAAAATTTGGCTCAAATAATTTTCATCAGTTTCTTTTTTGCTCCACTGAGTTTTTGGATTATTTATTATTAAGTGAAGATGTTATCAATTTTCCGTCTACCAATCAAACCCATTTGGTTTTTAAAACTATAAACTACTATTACAAAAACTATGTGTAGTATTTTCGTGCTTTTAATTAGTTGATAAATTAAAATTAAGTTTGATCTTTATAATTATTGTACTTTAAGTCCCAAACTCTACCAACCCACTAGAGATTATCCCCGAGTGCAAGTTGGGTAGTTTTAGGTTCGAATTTTATTATAGTCATTGTATATACAAAAATCTTAACCTTCACGTTAAGATTTATGAAGATAAACTGATTTTGATTAAAAA
This sequence comes from Glycine tomentella, assembly GCA_007407185.1. Taxonomy (NCBI): domain Eukaryota; kingdom Viridiplantae; phylum Streptophyta; class Magnoliopsida; order Fabales; family Fabaceae; genus Glycine; species Glycine tomentella. The sequence goes on from PYAF01002494.1 coordinate 120,269, forward strand.
TTAATGTAAATGATATTTAAACTCTCATACCTAAGTTTTATCCAGTTTTAAATAATCAATAATTCGTGGGACAACTCGCGTGATTTTGAAAAAATAAAAATTATGGGTGGTTTTTTTTATGAATAATCATTGTGTTTTTGTTTTATGAAATTGTCTATTGTGAATTTATATACATAAAAAATAAAATTAACTTGCATTGAAATTTTATTTATTACATTAAAATATAAAAGAAACGATATTATTTAATAGTTATATTAAAATATAAAAAAATATTTTATACATTAATAATTATCTTAAATAATTTTACACTATCATCCAATCATATATCATTATTTGAATAATTATTTTAAAAATCAATAAATTTATCATAAATGGATTGTGATTAAATGAATATATAAAACAATTTTTACACTATCATTACAAAAATCTTTTTCTCATTAATTATACAAAAATCTTTTTCTCATTAATTATTACAATTTGAATTTTTTCTAATAATTTAAAATATTGAATAGATATTTTTTTATGCACAAGATACATAAATAAAAAATAAATAAAAGGAAATATTAAAACATAATCTCTATCATTCATTAAAATTTATTAAAAAAATATAAAATTTTATAAGTAGTACTTCTTATTTAATGAAATTTATTCATATTTTCGTAATTTTAAATAAACTTTAATTAACAATAAAGAATATCTTAAGAGAAATATATTAAAGTGTATATTATTACTTTATTATCCCTCACCTGAAAAAAAAAAAGCTGCTTTTATTAATTATTTATTTATGAATATTTTATAAAGCAGTAAAATGAAATTGGCAATAGCCACCTTACCACCTAACTCGAGTCTCGTTTTGTGCATTTTCTTTCCTTCCCTTCGTTCTAACTAACACACACGCCAACAAGACACAGAAATTTGAAGTAAAAATTGTACAGCCAAGAAGCTAACTACCACCCTCCACGTGACTTCGCAATTCAACTCGCACACACTCTCTCCATCACTATATATACCACGCTTCTCCCCCTTCCCTTCATTTTCCAGTCTCTCACCTCCCAACTCGCCCTCGACTCACTTCCTTGTCCGATTCCACGAACGGGTCGAGTGAATCGGGTTGGTAAGGTATGGTACTCTCTAACTAACCTCCACCAAACTTTTCTACTCTTCTCTCATTCGCAATCCTAGATCTCTGATTCTCTCTCTCTCTCTCTCTCTCTCTCTCTCTCTCTCTTTGATCCCTCTTCGCTTCCGAATTTCAAATCTTCGTGATTTTAGGGATACTCTCGCTGCATATTCCAGAATCTTCTCTTCTGCTTTGATTTTTTCGTTGTTTCGTGTTCGAGTTTTCGTGCATTTGGCTTGAACTTGTGCTGGTAGTTGCTAGCTTAGTTGCGAGTTTCGTTTCCGTTAGTTGGATGATTGATCGTTGCTTAAACTTGTTCTTGTTGTGGATCTGCTTCCTTCGCTTAATTTTTCAAATCAAATAGCGTAAATCTTTATTTCCGTTCTTCTGGTGATGGATTACGTGTTTCGTTTTTTATTGACGCATTAAATGAACGATTCCGGCTCATTCTCTTCCTTTTACAGTCAAAAGAGATTTCAAATTCTGCTTCATTCTCCAAAAGCAACGTTTTAGTCGTTAATCTACTCTGTTTTTTTTGCCTTACTAGTTTACGCATCTTTTTTAGTTAATTTTTAAATCATCCTTATTGACTACTGTTTCATGTTTGATGCTGTTTTAGCTCCTTATTTTGGATCATGAAGATCACGTGGCTATAGTTGTGAATGACATATTTTTTAATCTTGTTGAATCTGTGGTTGCTTGAGATAGCTTATTAATGTTAGTACTTGGAGAGAGAGATATCAATATCGATGTTTGATTTCAACTCATATGGAGAATATAGTAAATTATTAATTATTTGATTTCGTGTTTAATTTATATTACATTTTAAATATTCCTCTGTATCTTTTCTTCTGCAATATAAAAAGTAGTGCACTTGTTTGTTTCCAGATCTATCTGTTTCTTCGTCATGGCAACCGGACAACTATTCTCGCGTACTACACAGGCTTTGTTTTACAACTACAAGCAACTTCCCATCCAGCGCATGCTTGATTTTGACTTCCTTTGCGGTTTGTGCCGGCTCTATCGTATTCGTTTTCTTCTAGGCGGATTACAGAAAATGATACATTGACATTGATATTTGCTTTTAATACTAATGGAAGCTCTAATTTTGTGTTCGCAGGCAGGGAAACACCATCAGTTGCTGGAATAATTAACCCTGGTTCTGAGGGATTTCAAAAACTATTTTTTGGTCAGGAGGAAATTGCCATCCCAGTGCATGCTACGTATGTGTTGCTCATTCATTTCTATACTCAAAATTTCCTTTTTCTGCTTGAAATTGGAATTTGGTTGCTTGTAGTTGTAGCCTAGGGGAGATTTTTCTTTATTTTGTGGTCTTCTTGCTTTTTCAGCATACCATTGAATACAAAGTAACCAACTTTAGTGCATGACATTCTTGTTTGTCTGAGGGGTGATTTCTGTTGACTTATTTTGCAGCGTTGAAGCAGCTTGTGCTGCACATCCTACTGCTGATGTCTTCATCAACTTTGCTTCATTTAGAAGGTCAGCAAATTATTATTATACACGAATACCATTAGCATATCCAGAAAAGATTTCATAGTAACAATTTTGTGTCATTGATTATTTTAGAGTATCTTATATGATCTTTTAGGAATGGCTACATATTTCACGAGTTATTTCCTTATTTAATTAGGATTAGGAGTCTAGTATTAATATTAATATATATAGTTGTTAGTACTTAGTCTCTCGTTCATTAGTTCATATCATGTTCATCAAATCAATATCCTTGTGATTTCAACATGTACAAATTGATCTACATGCAGTGCTGCAGCATCATCCATGGCTGCTTTAAAACAGCCAACAATTAGAGTTGTTGCTATTATTGCTGAAGGAGTACCCGAGTCAGACACTAAGCAATTGATTGCATATGCCCGATCAAACAATAAGGTGGGAGTTGAAATAAATATTGATCGACTTAATAGCTATATAATAACATGGAAAAACTGATTTTAATGCTCTTGATTTGACAGGTTGTTATTGGCCCAGCCACTGTTGGAGGCATTCAAGCAGGTGCTTTTAAAATTGGTGACACAGCTGGAACAATTGACAATATAATTCAGAGCAAGCTCTACAGGCCTGGATCTGTTGGATTTGTTTCTAAATCTGTATGTTGTTATTCACTTCTTGCTTTTGTTAATGTCATCCTCACATTGGGGATACACTTTTTCTTCTAGTACCACTATAAAGGTTTTGATAATCCCAACCTCCTTTAATATTAAGAAGGTGCATGATGTTTTCAAGGTCTTAGCAAATGCATGCATTTATTTTTTGAATTTAGATATGATACTTTGTTATGTATACCTATCTTGTACCCAGAGAAAGATTCCACCAACAGAAGCTAATCAAGTTCCAAATAGCAGCTTCAAGAAATTTAAGAATCATGCCTTTTGCCTGTTTATACTTGTCCATCATGTTTGTTATGTATACCTATCTTGTACCCAGAGAAAGATTCCACCAACAGAAGCTAATCAAGTTCCAAATAGCAGCTTCAAGAAATTTAAGAATCATGCCTTTTGCCTGTTTATACTTGTCCATCATGGCTTAGTTCATCTAGAATCTTGAAAAATAGTAGTTACTTACTAGTTCTGGGCTGTCTCTTGAATACCTTGTTTATTTACTAGCTTATTGTGTAAGTAGTATGCTGGTGTGATAGGACAGAGTGAAATGGCTAATAGCAATTTTCTGGAGCTCACATCCTTATCTTAGAATTTATTTTTCTATCATTTAAATTTTGTTTCTCCTTTCTGAAAGAACCAAAGAGATTGCTTTTATATACTTTTTGAAGATTGAACTCAATCTTTATATTAGATTTCTGAGTGGACAGTGAGATGATAATAATTATGGTGGAACACAGATAAATCAAATTGTAACTAGAGAATGGCACAACTTAATGGCAACATAGCATGAATTGGTAGTTTACTCACATGATAAGGTTTTGAACATAAATAATCACTCTTCTCCTCCCCTTCTCTCTCTATTGCTAAATAATGGTAATTGCTTCTTTAGCTAATATTAATATCACATGTTCAATAAAATTTGGCGGCATAGGAATAGAATTATCTTTCACAATGATAGCTTCAACCACAGTAAACTGATGGATGACGCACTATTTACTTGTTGGTCATGGATTAAGAACTTGGAGAAAGGATTTGACAAATCCTTTCATTTCTGGTCTAGTAATTTGAGGGAGGCTTTTGTAATTAGGGGCAGGGTTACTATCTAATTTCCTATTGTTTTTTGGTACTACACCTTAGCAGTCTTTTGGCCCTCTAATTCATGTCTGTTCATGTATTACGGTGCCATAGGATTGTCGTTGATGCTAGGTGTCTGTGTTATGGTACTACTTGTACTATACCTTTTCATATGTGTATATATTATTTTTGCTGATCAAAAAAAAAAAAAAATTGCTTTTATTTAACATTTAGCACCAAATAGTGTTTTATAGAAATTTAACACTTGATCTTTATTTTTTATTTTTTTGCGTGATTTAATGTGTGAATGGATGGTTCTGAGGGAAGATAACTTTTTAAATTACAGGGTGGGATGTCCAATGAACTATACAACACTATTGCCCGCGTAACTGATGGGATTTATGAAGGTAATTATATGCTGACTTTATCTTTTCTGTTTTGTTAATGCCATTATTGAGCTATGTCTTATTTCACTGTAGGCATTGCTATTGGAGGAGATGTTTTCCCTGGTTCCACACTTTCTGACCATGTTTTACGGTTTAACAACATGCCACAGGTAAAAAAATTCTTTCTTCTTGGGGAGCTACCTAAAATGTTTGCATCAATTAGAATCTAGAACATATAAGTTTTTTTGGTTATTTACCATCTGGGATTACATTAAACTTCAGGTTAAAATGGTGGTAGTACTTGGGGAACTTGGTGGGCGTGATGAGTATTCCTTAGTGGAGGCCTTAAAACAAGGAAAAGTATCCAAACCGGTTGTTGCCTGGGTCAGTGGGACATGTGCACAACTATTCAAATCTGAAGTACAATTTGGTCATGCAGTATGTCTCAGCTCCTTTGACTAAATTCTTGATTAAAGCATTCATCATAAAAGGACAACATTCTTAATGTCTATTGGCTCTTGCATAAATCAGGGAGCCAAAAGTGGTGGTGAGTTGGAGTCTGCTCAAGCAAAGAATCAGGCACTAAGGGATGCTGGAGCTGTTGTTCCCACTTCATATGAAGCTTTTGAAGCTTCAATTAAGGAAACATTTGATAAATTGGTTAGTATGCATGTATATTGAAATTTTCCTTATGTTTAATTGAGTTTTCGCCCATCTCCTAATCCTGGAAATAGACAATGGTTAAAGAAGTCTCTTTAATTTCCTTAATTAGTTGTAATATTCATAGTTATCTTATCTTTGATAGGTTGATGATGGGAAGATCACACCAATCAAGGAAATCACGCCTCCACCAATCCCTGAGGACCTTAGTACTGCAATTAAGAGTGGAAAAGTCCGTGCTCCAACTCATATTATTTCCACCATTTCTGATGACAGAGGTATGTTGGAATCCACTGATGTAATTTAGAAATTGGATGTCTTTCATTTTCTGGATGAGACACTCAAATTTGATAGTTAAACTAAAGTTTTCTTCCAATATTTTCTGAAGGAGAGGAGCCATGCTATGCTGGTGTACCCATGTCTTCCATTATTGAAAAAGGTTATGGTGTTGGTGATGTTATCTCTCTTTTGTGGTTTAAACGAAGCCTTCCTCGTTACTGTACTCAATTTATTGAGGTAGGCTATTCAACAGCACAGAGCTTTCATTGAATACTTTCCTTTTGCTGTGTTTGTCTGGAGTATGTGAAAATATTTTACACTCTATAGTCAAACTTTTATGTTGTCAGTTTTCCTTTCATATTTTTTTTCCCAAAGCAAACTATTCATATCATCTTCACCTTCTATCTTGCTGATACATTACATTGGTCAGATATGCATCATGCTATGTGCCGACCATGGTCCTTGTGTCTCTGGTGCTCACAATACTATTGTGACAGCAAGGGCTGGGAAGGACCTAGTTTCTAGTCTTGTATCAGGTAAATACATGCCTTTAATCTGTCAACTACTGGTGTGGGTATTGTATCTGATTGGGTGACCAAAACTTTGTATGCTAATAATGCCATAAAATGGTTACTAACAAGCTTCTGAAACAGGTTTGCTTACAATTGGTCCTCGATTTGGGGGTGCCATTGATGATGCTGCTCGCTACTTCAAGGATGCTCATGACAGGGTATGATTAGTTCTTTCCTGTGAAGCTGGTTGGAACTAGAATAAAAACATCGGGGAGTGGTAAAATGAACCTAATTGGTTAAAGAATTATTTTATACAATAAACTTAGAACCAGGGGAAATTCAAAAATCTCAGATCCCCCACCTCCCAAAAAAAAAAAATAAATAAATAAAAACACCACGAACTTCGTCTTTCATTTAACTTGAGGTACTTTTACTGTGTCTTGTCACAGCTGCTTACTCCTTATGAGTTTGTTGAAAGTATGAAGAAGAAGGGAATTCGTGTGCCAGGAATAGGGCACAGGTAACGTATTCCATCTGTTCATTTTATTAAGCAATAAATGTTCCAATTCCCTTGCTATTGCTGTAGTGTTTTATAATAAATCCGAGGCTTTGTTTTGCCTTGTGAAACAGGATCAAGAATAGGGACAACAAAGATAAGAGAGTTGAGCTGCTACAGAAGTTTGCACGCACACATTTTCCTTCCGTGAAATACATGGAATATGCTGTTCAAGTTGAGACCTACACGCTCACAAAGGCAAATAATTTAGTTCTTAACGTAGATGGTGCAATTGGATCTCTTTTCTTGGATCTTCTTGCTGGTAGTGGAATGTTCACCAAACAAGAGATTGATGAAATTGTGGAGATTGGCTATTTGAATGGCCTCTTTGTGCTGGCACGCTCCATTGGTCTGATCGGGTATGTTTAAATTAATTATACGTATTTCATGTGAACAACACTTTTTGGACATTGTTGTAGTTTTGGACCTTTGTGGCTATTTTATCCACAACTCTCTAGTGGACTTATGATCCAAAGAGTTATACTTTCAGTAGATGGTCCTCATAACCTCTACTACTGGATATGCACCTTGAATGTCGTTTGTGAATCAATTGAACTAACAATCTCCATTCATCTAAAAAAAATAATTATGGCTTGGTCTCATTCATTATTTAAAATTTCAGGCACACCTTTGACCAAAAACGATTGAAGCAACCACTTTACCGTCACCCATGGGAGGATGTTCTCTACACAAAGTGAGAAAGTTTTGTGCGACTGTAAGAACTTTGCCATGCTTCAAATTAACAATCTTTTGGGAAATCATGCATCTGAAATATGCTGGAGTGGTTTTGTAGCTGTTAGACTAGTGTTGTACGATCTATTGGTGAAAAGTCATCTTCCATTTGTAACTTGTATTAAATTTCATAAAGAAAGAACTTGGTCATTTTTAAAATTATATTTCTCTTGATGAACATTCTGATCTCTGTACCGTTGTGACTTCAATATGAAATTATCACATAAGTTCGAGCGCATTTATTTATTCTGCAGTATGATATATGTTCAAGGAAACAACTATTTTATTGCCCTCAGCGTATGAAATGTTTTGTTATGGCCAGTAAAAGATCCGGTTTGAATACGTTGGTGGCCTATTTTCTCATGCACAACTTTGAAAAACTTATTGCAGTTTCCAAAACGATTAGTGATGGGCCAAAATATAGTATTACATGACAACATACTAGATTTGTGAATGTTCTGTTAATTTTGGGAGCATAGTTAAATTCAAACAATACATTCACAATTTCACATTGTAGATTTTTGGGGTTACAATCACATGCACAACAAATGGAAACAAATTCTGCTCGAGCAAGCAACATTCATTCACTAGTGATTCTCAGGTAGTTGCTGTTCACTAGCTAGTGATTCATCAAACTATAGTATTTCCAATAAGAACAAAAACACCACCAGTCTAGTTTACTTTTAGAAGCACATTCATAAATCAAAATCCAGCTTCTGACAACCTTAATAAATGTGAAAATTATTGGTTTGGTTCTGAGTTTTGGCATGCGTGGATGCTTTGAATTTTTGAAGTTTTATCATCGATCGCGCATTGTACAGCCATCAATAAAGTTGTGAAAGGATTGGAGAGTTATCTCTTGCTAAGACAACCTTGCGAATATTACTGTTATCTTGTCTGTCATGATCGTTACCTTTTTTTTATAAAATAAAAATAAAAATTGATAATCATCATCATGCATTGTTACTATTAAAACTATAATAGAGAAAAAGTAAATAAAATAATCTTTGGCAACAAATAATGGTACTATAGCTATCGTGATTTCTTTCAAGCCCATCATCGTAGCTCTCTCTATGGTTGTTTGTTGTTGATAAAATTATTCTCTTCTCTACCACTGTTTTTGTTCGTAGAATCTTAATTAGTACTCGAATTATATCTATTCCATTACCTCCACTGCTACTTTTTATCACCTCATCTATCTTCAACAATTGACTCAATCACCTTTTCACATGGCATTATTTGCTTCGTATTCCTTCGTTCATCTCCTCTAGCCCCCACAGCTTGCTTAAACCGAGTTATCGTACTATGATCCATATATGTCACAAAAAGCATCACTCCATTCATCAACGAAAAGCATTTTACATATACACATTTTGGTATCATTATAAACCAATTAACAAGGTTCAAAGTTCATAATAATTATTAGATAACTAGGTTCTAAGTATATTGTCAAGGAATGATTTCTGGTATGGGAATGAAAAAGACTTTAAGAAACAAATTTCATTTTAATGAAAAAGACAATAAATTGGTTTGAGAAATCCTTAGTGTAAAAAAAAATGGTGTCACTTTATTATTTTGTCGTTCAATTAATTTCCTAACGATACTTAGAACCCAATGTTAATGCAATTGATGTTATTGGGAGATACAATGTTGATTCAGTAGTTAGAAAAGAATAAAGGAATGAGGAAAGGTGATATATTCGAATTCTTCCAATTGATAAAATGGTAATACAAAAGCAATATAATTGAGCAACAATGCATGACTAACTGCATAATTTTTTATTGTAACAAATCAAAATTAAACCCTAATAATTATATGTAACATTTATAGTTATCCATTCGTATGTCTCACATCTCTCTGCAGTCTGCCGACTATCACGTGTAAAACTACTTGGTAGAATCAAGTGTAGATACGTTGAAAACAAACAGAAGTAACTATATAATTTGCGCTTAATGGAATAAGATATAAATTAACTAAAAATATGTTTTAAGATGGAATGAAAAAAATTATAAACTTATAAAAGATTAGACTCATTATTATCTTTATATTCCAACCTGTTCTTTTTTTCATTTTTTTATTTTCATTTTTTTCATTCTTCTTACACCTTTCTTTTCTTTTATCTTATTTTCTTTATCTTATATACTTTGATATTAATAATAAGTTTCACACTTAAAATCAACTTTACTGATCAATAAAAAATCTACAGTTTTTACTTAGTTTAAAATCAATTCTTCTTATTCAAAAATTAGTCTTTAATCACTTAAAATATATATCTTTGAATGATTCTTATAAAGTCTCGTTTGCTTTACAAATTATATAATTGATTTTGATAAAAATAATTTTGAATGATTGAATATATATATATATATATATATTCATTTTAATTAGAAAGATTCTATTTCTGAAAAATCAATTTTAAGAATTATCTAAATAAATGCTAATTCATTTTCCTCACCACAAATTTGCGGTAAACCAAACGGGGGCAAGGCTTACAGTATGCCAGTGTCACTGTGCCACTAATAATGCGACGTAAAAATAAATAAATAAATTAACATAATAATAATGGTTGGTAAAATCAAGATCATGAAAAGATTCATATGTCGTTTTGCCGGAAGTCCTTTGTGTGATTAGTGATTAATCATTTCTCATCGAAATTATAATTTAATTGAATTACATTGTTTTTTTTTTTTTTACGAAAAGTACTCAAATAATTTCTTTTATAATTTATCTTAAGGAGATAGAAATTTAATATACTGTAATATGTGAAAAGATAGTTTATGCATGGATTGACTATGAAAAAAGTTTTTACATTGTTAATCAGTAACAAATTATTATGTATAATAAATTAATTAATTTTATAATAATTAAATAAAAATTGTTTATAATAAATTAATTAATTTTTATAATAATTATCTTAAAAATCATAACTTGAAACTTATATAACAATACATTATTTATCACTTTCAATATTTAAGTTTATTTTAATATCATATTATCTTAAAAATTAAGGCAACTATTTTTAAATTTTATATTATAGAAAAATGATGAAAATTTGATGATTTTGCTTGATACTCTTCAAGTACGATAACTACAATAATGAAAATAAAATTAAAATAATAATAAAATGAGATTTCTAGTAAGTTAGTGAGAAATAAAGATATTTTTTTTAAAAAAAATCTAGGAAATTATAAGCTACTAGTGGCATGTGCTCGCAAGGGAGGAAAAGAGAGGATAAATTGATAAAGGAAAAAAAAAAAAAAAAACCATCCAAACAATAAGTGGGAGCGACACATGATAGTTGGACGGTTTTATATTAACATATATAAGATAAGATAGTTGAAATAGTTTACAAAAATAAGTATTTTTTCCACTTAATATTCAAAGCAGTAATAATTTATGTTTTTTAATTAAATGATTCAAAAATTTGAATTTGAATTAATATTTGGATATAAAATAAATTTTGTTAAGAGAAAAATATTTATTTTATTAGTGGTCACTATCTTCGACTAAGATCACTACTTTGATATATAATCATTCTCACAGTGATTTAAATATTTTAAAATGAAATATTAGAATTTTAACATCTTTTAAAATAAAAAAATTAATTACAACTAACATTTGAAAAAAATTGTGATCTTAAATAACATTTTAAAAAATATTAAAAATTATAAAAAAATTATTTACCAAATAATCAAACAAATTTTTTAATGATAAAAAAATTTAAAAACTAATTAAAATATTTTATCAAACATAAAAAAATCTCAAGAATATCTCCACCGTTGAATTATTGAATGTAGGAAGCTTGATAATGGAAAGAGGAAAGTCTGTTACAGCAGTTTATTTTAGCTATATTATCATAGTACAGTATAATATTATTTTCGTCTCATACTTTTTCATCACATTAATTACATTACCACACATTTTGCTTTTTTTATATATTTTATTTTCTGTTGAGTAAAAAAGTATACCAAATTATTGTAAAAGTTTTTTTTTTTTTTTTTTTACTGGATAAGTTTATAACAGCTTTCCAAGAAGTATTATTAAACTTTCTAATATAATTTTTAGGCGTCATGGTCCTCCAATATGGCAAAGCTTCATCGTGCACCAGTCACTTTGACTGACAACCCTGCTCAATTATGTTCGCACGACCGAATCCCTGCCACTACTAATTCCACCTCATCAAAATCAGAATAAAAAAATCCCAACAAAAAAACAAACCCATTACGGAAGGAACATACAAACAAAGAAAGCAAAAGCAAATAAAATTAGATTTTAATTCAAACGCATGTAGACAAGATAAAAAAAATCTCCAGATAATTAATTACTTTAATCATATTCGTCAAAAAAGTTAAACTCTATGAAAAGTGGTTGACGTAGATGTAAATTTCTCCAAAAATATTTTTACAAAAAGAAAATAAAAAAAATGAAATGAGTTTTTTTTATGAATTAAAATAAATTTTTTATTAATTAATTTATAGATATCATCTTATTTTTTAGATAAATTATATTGACAATTTTTTAAAAATTAACTAATAAAAAATCTATTTTTATTTAGAAAAAATTAATATAATTTTTTTTATTTTTTTCTTTTAGAAATATTTCTAAATCTTTTTACCCAAACATATTTAAAGAAGAAAGTATATTGAGTTTGGAGCTAAAAAGATGTTTTCAAAAGGATCAAGAAAGTATCTTTTGCGTTGGATCGATTTAAGAACAGGCTTCATCACATAATGAATGGAAACTCAAACAGGTATTAATATGTTTGATTATATGTTCACCTAATTTAATCCGAGGCTTGCTTTATTCCATATAATAATGTCAATGCGAGTTTGTGACTCAAATCAGAGACGTGATAAGTTGAGACAATTACTTTCTTCATTCAACAAGCTAAAAGTAAAAAACTATAAGTTCGAGAAAAACACATTATTAAGAACAATAATGACATAGTTGATAGTTAACCTCAGGTTGCGATTAACGATTAACGATTAACGATTAACGAGTGTAATAAGAGTATTGATTTCAAAATACTCCCTAAATACACTTTATTACTAATATCTACAGTACATACTTTTACCGATCGTAAATTGTAGTAGTAATTTTAAACAAAGGATTTTCATAAGTTCACTTTACTTTCAGGGCCACGTCTAACGTGGGAAAGCACCACAAATCTTTCACGGGAAAGAAAGGTGGTCCATAGGATGTGGATATTTTATGAGGGAAGTGTGGGACTACATTAGAAGTGCTCACACTAGATTATTATTATTATTTTTTATAAAAAAAAATGATCCCCTATTGTTTCCATTCTTTCTAGTTGCTAATTAGGAGTTTAATGGATTTTATCTATGAATTCGTTTAATTGGATTTTTTAAGTTGGATTGAATTAGATTGATTTTACCTTAATGAATTTGATTAAAATTGGATTGAGTAATAGATTTAAAATTGTAAACCTGATCAAAACTCAACCCAATCTGCATATAATTAAAATTACTAATACAAAAATACTAAACTAAACACACCTCATTCTTGAGATAATATATTATTTGAGTTTATATTTTTATTTATTTTAAGATAATAATATTGTTTTACAAATATTAATGTTAGTATATATTTATGTTTTTTTTTATGTTTATCATATGAATAGTAAAATGTTTTATAATATTTTGATTTTTAAATATCCTTATTATTTTGTCAAAAAAATATTCTATTATTTTTTTATTTGAAGATTTTTAATATTTAATGATTCAATACTTCATTTTGATAATCAATCTAATCTTATACCCCAGGCGGAGTGTTTCACGCGTTAGCTGGACCCCTGATCCACGTAGACTAAGGACGATAAAATTGGATTGAATTGAATTGGTAAAATGAAAATAACAAACTGAATCTAATCCAAAATTAGATTGAATTAGATTGGTAAAATAAAAATAATAAACTCAATCTAATCTAATTAAATTTAATTAAATTAGATTGGTATGCTACCATCTTCCTCTTCTTTCTTCGCTTGTCTGCTACCTTCTTCCATATTGTCGACATCTTCATTCACATTATCGAAGACGTGCGCAACCCAGTTCGAATTTTTAAAACCCATCCAGGTCGTTGGGTTCTTCAAAAACCATGGCCGGTTCTACACCTAACGAGCTATTAGCAATTTCCGGTCCAACCAGTCTGACCAGCTAATCCGAATCGATTATAATAACACTGGTATAAACTATTGTCGGGAAAACATTTATTTCCGAGACTTTACAAGTTAATTTTGTATCCATCAATATTGATGAGAAAAACATTGTGAAGAGGTAGTTTAATCTTAAATAGCGATAAAAGCAGAAAGGGGAAGAGAACAGAGACAAGAGGAGGGGGCTTTGTTGGAAAAAAATTTATTTCCGAGACTTCACAAGTTAATTTTATATCCATCAATATTGATGAAAAAAACATTGTAAAGAGATAGGTTAATCTTAAACAGCGACAGAAGCATAAGGGGAAGAGAACGAGACAAGAAGAGGGGACTATTTTTATTATAAATAATAATCAAGTGTGAACACTTCTAAAGTAATCCAACATGTATCTCAAAAAATACCCTCATCCTACGGACCACCTTTCTATCCCATTATGGGAGTTGTGATGCTTCCTCACGCTAGACGTCACCTTACTTTCATACCACATAGTCATAAGAAGCCATCGAGCAATCGCGTCGCATGCGAGAGAAACGCCAAACAACAAAAGCAGCGTTACTTTGCTGCTGCACCTGCCACTGTCACTCTGTCTTTCTTCTCTTCTCTCTCTTTTTTTAACTCTTGAAACAAATTTAACAAAAAAAAAAGAGAAGAACAAGAAGAAGTGATAGAATAGAAGTAACTTTTTCTCTTTTCTCTGCAGTGGTGGTAATTAATTTTCCAATGGCTTCAGCAAGCGGAGCTGCGAATTCCTCCGTTCAGCCGCCGCAAATCCACACCTCACGAACAAAGCTGAGCCACCACAACAGCAACAACAAAATCGACTCCATGAGCAAGGCCATCGCGCAGTACACGGAGGACGCTCGGCTCCACGCCGTCTTCGAGCAGTCCGGCGAGTCCGGAAGGTCCTTCGACTACTCCCAATCAATCCGCATCACATCAGAATCCGTCCCCGAGCAGCAGATAACGGCTTACCTTCTCAAAATCCAGCGCGGCGGCTTTATCCAGCCCTTCGGCTCCATGATCGCCGTCGACGAGCCCTCCTTCCGCATCATCGGTTACTCCGACAACGCCCGCGACATGCTCGGCATTACTCCACAGTCCGTCCCTTCGCTCGACGACAAGAACGACGCCGCCTTCGCTCTCGGCACCGATGTCCGAACCCTCTTCACTCCCTCCAGCGCCTTATTCCTCGAAAAGGCCTTCTCCGCACGCGAAATTAGCCTCATGAACCCTATCTGGATCCACTCCAGAACCTCCGGGAAGCCTTTCTATGGAATCCTCCACCGAATTGACGTCGGAATTGTCATCGATTTGGAGCCTGCGCGTACGGAGGATCCTGCCCTCTCTATCGCCGGAGCTGTCCAGTCGCAGAAGCTCGCGGTTCGCGCTATTTCTCAGCTTCAATCTCTCCCCAGTGGTAATGTTAAGCTTCTCTGTGACACTGTTGTGGAGAGTGTTAGGGAATTGACGGGTTATGATAGGGTTATGGTTTATAAGTTTCATGAGGATGAGCATGGGGAGGTTATTTCTGAGAGTAAGAGGCCTGATATGGAGCCTTACATTGGATTGCATTATCCCGCTACTGATATTCCTCAGGCTTCTAGGTTTTTGTTTAAGCAAAATAGGGTTAGGATGATTGTGGATTGTCATGCGTCTGCTGTGAGGGTGGTGCAGGATGAGGCTCTTGTGCAGCCTCTGTGTTTGGTTGGGTCCACCCTGAGGGCGCCTCACGGTTGTCATGCTCAGTATATGGCTAACATGGGCTCGATTGCGTCTTTAGTCATGGCAGTTATTATCAATGGGAATGACGAGGAAGGCGTTGGTGGGCGCAGTTCGATGAGGCTGTGGGGGCTTGTTGTCTGCCACCATACCTCTGCTAGGTGTATTCCTTTTCCCTTGAGGTATGCTTGTGAGTTTCTGATGCAGGCGTTTGGGCTGCAGTTGAACATGGAGCTTCAGTTGGCCGCACAGTCGTTGGAGAAGCGGGTTTTGAGGACGCAGACTCTGTTGTGTGATATGCTTCTTAGGGACTCGCCTACTGGCATTGTTACTCAGAGTCCTAGTATAATGGACTTGGTGAAGTGTGATGGGGCTGCTCTTTATTTCCAAGGGAACTATTATCCGTTGGGTGTGACTCCAACTGAGGCTCAGATTAGGGATATTATTGAGTGGTTGTTGGCCTTCCATGGAGATTCGACCGGTTTGAGTACTGATAGTCTGGGTGATGCTGGATATCCCGGGGCTGCCTCGCTTGGGGATGCGGTTTGTGGGATGGCGGTTGCTTATATTACAGAGAAGGATTTTCTTTTCTGGTTCAGGTCGCACACGGCGAAAGAGATCAAATGGGGTGGTGCGAAGCATCATCCTGAGGACAAGGATGATGGGCAGAGAATGCATCCCCGTTCTTCCTTCAAGGCATTTTTAGAAGTGGTGAAAAGCCGTAGCTTGCCATGGGAGAATGCAGAAATGGATGCAATTCACTCTTTGCAGCTTATTCTGCGTGACTCGTTTAAAGATGCTGAGCATAGAAATTTTAAGGCTGTTGTGGATCCCCATGTGTCAGAACAAGAGTTGCAAGGGGTGGATGAACTAAGTTCTGTGGCCAGAGAGATGGTTAGATTGATAGAAACAGCCACTGCTCCAATATTTGCTGTTGATGTTAATGGCCACGTAAATGGGTGGAATGCAAAGGTTTCAGAATTAACAGGACTCCCAGTTGAGGAGGCTATGGGGAAGTCCTTGGTTCGCGATCTTGTGTTTAAGGAGTCTGAAGAAACTATGAACAATCTTCTTTCTCGTGCTTTAAAAGGTATCCTTTCTAACACTCTGGCATTCTGGTCAATTCATCAAGTATATTAGGTAGGAGAACCCTGTACCTTCTTGAAGAGCATGTCAATCTAGCTATTTTTGTTTGGCAAAATTTTACTTATAAACATGATGGCTAGATGTTTAGTAGGTGCACAGGATACTTAATGGTATTGGAATCAACTAGACAGTAATAATAGTTCATAGCACGATAAATAACTGCCTTTTCCAAATTATCCGATGCTATAAGCAACTATGAACTTAACGGTTCAGTCATTAGTAATTCAATAAAAACCAACATAGGCAAAAAATTCAACTTTGTAACAATGCAAAGTTAGTAAAAGGGAAAAAGACGAAAAGAAAATATTTACAGTCCAATACAGTTTTCATTCTACTTAGTTAGCATTTATGTCATTTAGGATCTAGGGTGGAGTAATGGGCTACTAGTGCGAAGGTGGAGATTCTGGAATGAATATCATTTTACTTTTGTTGATACAAAAAAAGTATGATGTTTTAGAAAATAAAATGTACTCAGTTTCACTTTTGTGCTTTCCTACATTCCAAGTACTCAATCAGGCAGACTGTATGTCAATGAACTTAGAAGTAAATTGTTGCCTACTCTATAAACTACATCTAGTTTGGCTTTAGGAGAAATAATGTATTGATAATTGGTTATACAATGACATAAATTTAATTAGTACAGGTGAAGAAGATAAGAATGTTGAGATAAAAATGAGGACGTTTGGCCCAGAACATCAGAATAAGGCGGTGTTTTTAGTGGTGAATGCTTGCTCCAGCAAGGACTATACAAATAATGTTGTTGGAGTGTGCTTTGTTGGTCAGGATGTTACTGGTCAAAAAATTGTGATGGACAAATTCATCAACATACAAGGCGACTACAAGGGTATTGTACATAGTCCAAATCCTTTGATCCCTCCCATTTTTGCATCAGACGATAACACATGTTGCTTAGAGTGGAACACTGCAATGGAAAAGCTTACTGGTTGGGGCCGTGTGGATGTCATTGGAAAAATGTTGGTGGGAGAGGTTTTTGGTAGTTTCTGTCCGTTGAAGGGTTCAGATTCAATAACAAAGTTCATGATTGTCTTGCACAATGCGCTTGGTGGACAAGATACAGATAAATTCCCTTTCTCATTTCTTGATCGGCATGGAAAGTATGTACAAACTTTCCTGACTGCAAATAAGAGGCTTAACATGGAGGGTCAGATCATTGGAGCTTTTTGCTTTTTGCAAATTGTGAGTCCGGAACTTCAACAGGTTCTTAAGGCACATAGACAACAAGAAAAGAATTCCTTTGCTAGGATGAAAGAGTTAGCTTATATTTGTCAAGGAGTTAAGAATCCTTTGAGTGGAATACGCTTTACAAACTCTCTTTTGGAGGCTACAAGCTTGACCAATGAGCAAAAACAGTTTCTTGAGACTAGTGCTGCTTGTGAGAAGCAAATGTTAAAGATAATACGCGACGTTGATCTTGAAAGCATCGAGGATGGGTAAGTTTTCTAATTAATCCTTTAACAACTTTTGGTTGTCCACAGTGTTAATAATTATAGAATTTGGCTATATAGATCCAATATCCCTCTCATGTCATGTGAAAGCTTGCTAGTTTTGGTGATGAATTACAGATTAACAATTCAAAGTTGTATAGTATTGAAATATAATAGCTAAGTTTTTAGAACAAATGGTATTTTGACATGGGACTAGGGTACCGAGTTAGTCCTAAGGTTCAATGTTGCTCCACAGTACTGTAACTAAAATGTCAATGTAAAGTTGCTTGTAGGTCCAGACTTTTTGATTTGTGAACCTGATATCCATATATATTTAAGGCCTTGCAGGCTTTCACATGTGAGGGATGTTGTAATTCTACAAGTTATCTGAAAGGTCAATGGGCTTTTTCCCTTGTGATATGATTCATGAAGGCATCCTATTGTGCAAATTGAGTATTGAATTTTTATGTGAAATTAACTTCTCTAGTAATGCTAAAATAAACCTAACATAGTTATTAAGTTCATTATATAGTTATTTTTCCCTTCTGATAAGATAGTCCAGATACTATTAGATACTGCTGATTGGTGATGCTAAAGAACGAGAACATGACAATTACTTAATATCTGATATTGATGAGGTGGGCAAATATCTTAAGGCCTAATTACTTTGAGAAAACATTTTTTTATTTTTGTTTCTTGTTTCACTTTTAATTACAGAAGTTACAGTTTTTTTTTCTTTTTTCTTTTTCTGTTTTCAAATGTTTGTACAAGAAACAGTGAAAATAATTATTAAAAAAAAACTGTTTTCTAGTTGGCTTTGACCATATATATGTTTTATCAATATGACATGAAATTTTGAATTTTTGCGTTGATCTGATAACATACAGAAGCATCTAGTAGTTTGTCAAATGCCCTGTTTTTTTACATGTTTGCCAATAATGTATATCGATTTCACTTGTTTTGTATGGTGCTCCTAGATAGACTAAGTCAGACGAAGCACATGTCACTCATATAAAAATATACACTACCTTCTCGCTAGGATATGCAAATTTTTGGAGTTGGTTGGTATCCGTGAATATCAATAATCAATTCTATCTCTATATACCCCACTTTGCTAGTGGGTTGCTTTTTTCATTTCATATTTTGGTTCCTTTGTTAGTTTCCTCTGTGTGCTTACTTGCTTTAATGCCTCTATAAACTTACTGCATTGATTATCTTTTGAGTAAGGTGTGATTCATGTTTTGTTTTCTTTTTGGGGTTAGGTCCCTGGAGCTTGAAAAGGGGGAATTCTTGCTTGGAAATGTCATAAATGCAGTTGTTAGCCAAGTAATGTTACTGTTAAGAGAAAGAAATTTACAGTTGATTCGTGATATTCCTGAAGAAATCAAGACATTGGCAGTTTATGGTGATCAATTGAGGATTCAACAAGTGTTGTCTGATTTCTTATTGAATATAGTGCGCTATGCACCATCTTCAGATGGCTGGGTAGAGATTCATGTAAATCCAAGAATAAAACAAATCTCAGATGGGCTCACTCTTCTCCATGCTGAATTTAGGTATTGTGGCAAGATCTTCAAGTAATTTTCATTATTTTTGTCTTCAAGTAAGAGTTTACAGATGATAATCAAAACCTCAAATAAGTGTTTTTAAGAGCCCCAGGTATAAATCTGTCAAAATATGACAATATAACAGTTGAATATTCTGAAAGTTATTGAATAATCTAAGTTTCCCATCTGAACTCACCCCTGAACAGAGCGTGCTTAATTTTTAACTCTCTGGAAGACCTTGAAGATAGATGCGTCATTTTTATTGACTACCATTACAATCTGTCATTCTACGTAATTTCTTGAAAAGAGATTACACAAAAGAAGAAATAACTGTTCTTACCCTACAAAATGAAAGAAAAAAAAAATATAAAAATTGCAAGTGCTGATTATTAGCTAAATGCATTCTATGATTCCACTTCTTGGATGAATACATTTAGCAACTTGTAGTACTAACCTGTTTTCCATATATTCAATTTTTACTTTGCTATTATTATTTTCGAGTGGATACTATTTAATTGATTGTGTTATATTTTTTCTTTTATGAAGAATGGTATGTCCTGGTGAAGGTCTTCCTCCTGAATTGATTCAAGACATGTTCAACAACAGTCGGTGGGGGACTCAAGAAGGTTTAGGGCTGAGCATGAGCAGGAAGATTCTAAAGCTAATGAATGGCGAAGTGCAGTATATCAGGGAGGCCGAACGCTGCTACTTCTATGTTCTTCTTGAACTACCTGTGACACGGAGAAGCTCTGAAAAGTGTTAAATATGTATTCTGTAGCTGTAAGATTAAGTTTAAAGCCCTGGCGCTGCCCCTCATGCTGACCGTTAGATAGTTTGTTGTCATAGATTATGCTCTCACCTAACAAGGCAACTATGGGACAAGCATGTGAACAAGCTGATTTGGATAGCTATCCCAGTCACATGTAATTCTACCACATTGGACAGTTGTTTTGCACCCTGACAAAACTTGTTCGGTACAGCAAGAGTGGCTAGTTAATATGTAGCTAAATGTAACCTTAAATCTTGCTGATAAAGTTATGGCAGAGTAGATGAAATGAAGTTTCGCCAATATGCGCACATGTTAATGGCCAAGTGGAGTCTCCTGTGAACATTTTCAAGCAAATGCTTACATCATTAGCAGCTGTAGTGAACTCCAATCTAAAGTTGGATTGCACTGCATCCATCTCCTGCACTGTTGTATGTTCTGATAGCAACTGCTTATACCAAATGCGTTCCCAAGTTGGCAAATAATTGTAAAATCTTAGTCTCCAACAAGATTTGTCATCTGCAATGTTGCTTTCCAACTCTCCAGTCTCCACCTTTTTTTTTCCATCATTGCCTGTAAATCCCTATCTACTCTGTAATAAAAGCTGGATTATTATCCCGTATTTTTTTTTAAATTTTGTGAAAGCTAGCTTTTTTTTAATAAAAAAAATG
This sequence comes from Glycine tomentella, assembly GCA_007407185.1. NCBI lineage: Eukaryota > Viridiplantae > Streptophyta > Magnoliopsida > Fabales > Fabaceae > Glycine > Glycine tomentella. The sequence goes on from PYAF01002494.1 coordinate 141,190, forward strand.
AAATGCACTTATCTTTCTTTATTATCTTTATTTTTGAGTCCGTGTTTCTGAGATTTATTTTATTCCTCAACACATTAGGGAGCGAGTGAATATCCTTAGAGAACTCTAAAGCTGATGTTAATGGATGGTTTGACGAGCTTGAAAGCCTTTGTAGTGTTTTTTTCTTGTATCTTGAGTTCCCCATTCAAACATCACAATTATGGGAATTGCTTATTTTTGTGTATGAGATCATGAGAGTGAGCACGACCAGTTACTATTTACTAAATAACACTAGTTGAACGGATCAAATAAGGGATTGGGGATATTCTAATTGAAATGAACATAATATTGAAAGTAAATCCACTTGAGGTGAAAGATAGTTAACAACGACTTGGTTTTGGGTTTTTCAACAATCAAGAGAGACTTTTTAGGATGACGGATTTGATGGTTAAGTCTTCTAAGGAAACAACTAATTGTATAGTTAGTTAAAATAAAAATCATTCATCCATTACAAAATCTAAATTCAAGTATGTTTGGATGTTAGTTTCTTTAGACGCACTTCTAGAAGAGAAAAGTAAGGAGAAAAAAATGAAATGAGCTTTTCTATAAGTAAAAATAAGCTCTCCATTAGCTAATTTGTAGATGTCATCTCATCTTTTAGAGAAGCTACATTGGTGAGCTTCTACAAATTAGCTAATGAAGAGTTTATTTTTACTTATGGAGAAGTTCATCTCATCTTTTTACTCTTATTTTCTTCTTCTAGAAGTGCTTCTAGAGAAGCTTACCCAGACAGGCCCGTAGTGATAAATTATGACAAAGAATGAAAAGAGAAAAGAAATAAAAAGAGAGGAACGTTATTAATGAATTGATGAGGAAAGATTGTACTTCAAATGCTTTACATGTGCAAAGTATCCTTTCTTCCTTTTGTTTTACGCCACAAGTACAATTGGTGATATTTTATGGACGGCATTCAGGTGCTATGCTCAAGAGCAGGAACACTTTGGAGCAAATATCGTTTCGAGTAGCCGGTGTTCAAACATTGGCTTCCTACCTAATTCTCTCAAGCTTAATGTATAATAGAGGAAATTTAAGTGTTTTTGGCTAACGTTTCTTCTCTATGCATTAAGATAATACTTCACAAATGTCAGAAATATATGTTATTTATGTACTTTCTTTTATGATTAAGTATTTTGAGTGATTGCGAGAAGATCTTTTTACAGCATTTTTGTTGATTGTTATCTCCTAGCATGAGAGAGAGAGAGAGAGAGAGAATAAGAATTTTGAAAGTCAAGTTACATGAATGTATCATCTTTTAATTTTACTCATGCGAAGTAATGTGAACTTAATTTAAGGACGGATTCATTGATCCAAGGTAACTAAATCTTACTACCAATTACATATGCTCCTATTCGTAATGAGGCCCTAGTAGAACAATTCATTGATATATTGGAAATAATCAGTTCAGATCCATCTATATATAGGTTCATTGTATACTTAGCAAATAGCATAGGATAGGATGTAGCACCCCTTATTATTCTTCCTTGTAATCATGAAGTTTAATTATTTCAGAAAGTTTAATTCATTTTTTTAAAAATCCTCTAAGCATCTTCCCTCCCCCATTATACTAATGAGTCTAAAAATGCATAAAACATGCTAGACTACTCAGTTCAAAAGACAAAACTCCTAAAGAGAGAGAAAATAAATAAATTATCAAGATAATCTCGTCGAGGAGATAAATACTTTTGAAAATAGTATAGTCTTATTGAAATTAAAGAAGAGGAAGATCAAACACATGTGATTATTACACATGTGATTATTAATAACGATAAGATTTAAATATATTATCTTATTATATGTTGTTGGAAAGATGTCCTAATTATGATTGTTTTTAATCCACCTTAGATGTCGTGGGCAAAGAGATAATACATATAGTATATAGTAGAGAACAATCCTTATCTTACAAACCTATATTATGAGATTGAGTTTGGTCTAAACTCATGTTGTAATATGGTAACAAAATCTATCCTAAATTTATTGATGGGTCACGAGTTTATCACACTCTAAGCTAGTAACTTTGAGTGCCAGGATCAACTATAGCTTACCTTAGTTGTGGCGGGTAGTGGTGGACAAAGAGAGGTGTGATGAATTCTCATATCAGCTAAAGATAGTATATAAAATATATAAGAGGGAACAATACTCATCTTACAAACCAATTTTGTGAAGTTAGTTAGCCCTAAACCACTATGTAACATAAGCAAAATATGGAATTGAAAAAGTTAAATAATTGTTAACAACACTTTTGTATGGTGGGTATGATTGGCCCAAAATATTTAAAAAATGAAATCTAAATTAAACGTGTTATCAAAATAAAAATAAGAGTATTCGCGGATTGAATTGGACCAGTTTTGAAGAGAAAAATCATTTGATCTAATCACTTCAATTTTCTTAATCATCCAATCAAATGATTTTTCTATTCAAAATCAATCCAATCACTTCGTTTTAAATGAAATATAAATTAATTATCTAATAAGTTTGATTAAAAATTTAAATCCGAATCAATCTAATCCCATTTAAAAAGCTTTGGATTTGATGAGTTTTTAATTTTAGTACTTTTTTATTCTTTGGAGAAAGTTTTAAATAAATGGTAATATATAATAAACATAGTAAAAGATAATTTAAGATTTTAAATATCTTCTTTATAAGTCAATAAAAACTAATAGTAGTATAACTCTTCAAATATATACTATATACTAAAATTAAATTTACATAACATAATAGTTATACTTATGCACCTTTAATAGTTACTAAAAAAATATCTTCAATCAATTTTTTTAACAAAAAATAAATAAATTATGTGATAATTTTGTAAACATATATAAAAACTGTAAACATGTAGTAACATAAATTTATTTATAAAAATGTATATGTATATATAATTTCAGTTTAAATTGGATTGAATTTCAAAATCAAATCTAAATTCAGTCCAATATAATATGAAAAATTTTGATTTTTTAAATTTTTGATCCATTTGATTTTTGATTTTTTTGATTATATGGATAAGTTTTTCAGTTTTAATTGGATTAGATCGGTTGATGAACACCCCTATATCAAAAGGTGTAACACCTTTATAAGATAAATGTGTCTTTTATGTAAAAGTGAAATGAAATTATTAAATATAAAAAAGTTAAATATGATTTTGGTCCTCTAAATATTGACTTATATTGCTTTTAGTCCTCCAAAAAAAATTTTATTATATTTGGTCCTTGAATTTTTAAAAATTCTCCTTTTAAGTCCATTATGTAACTTAGGTCTTTAAAAAGGGTGCTCAGTCATACTTAAAATTTTTTGTCCCTTTCCAAAGATGTATTATGTGAAAATTGAACTAAGGTATTATCCACACATTCAACGTGTGTTATAAGGTTGTTATTATTTAATGAGAAATGCTAATAGCAACACATAATTAGTGGTCTCAAATTTAAGATTTAAATATGTAACTATATGAAATACAAAATGCTTAAAAGAATTTTTTTATCCAACTCGAGTAATAGTAGTGATACTCGACTTAAATCCATGTATCCTATAGATGGTAAAATGGACTACCCAACCTAACATACATGAGTTAATCTGATATAGGTTACATGCTATAATGGGTTGAGTAAAGAAAAATTAAATCTAATTCATACCTAAAACTGAAGTCCAAAAGTCCAATTTTAATAGACTTTTAATGAGACTTTGCTGACTTAATCCATATTAAATTATGATTAAATTGAGTTAAAATGTCCAAATTCAATTTAAGCTTTATAAAATTAAGCAAAGTCCTGTATTTCATTAGGTCGGTCCGGCTAAACTAAACATTTTCTCACCATTGTTTCCTATAAGAGATAAATATGATCTAGGAGGACAAGAAAAATCTCTACTTAAAAGATTCATGCATATTTATCTTCTGTATAATTTAATCTAATAATTTATATTCAATATTCTAACGTGTCACGATTCCTAAAACATAAAATGTGAAGAGAAGAACAAGAATAAAAGTTGACGCCGCCTAACACCGTTAAAGCCAACCGAACAAAGGAAAGAAGCTAAAACAAAACTGGAACAGATAAAAAAGTCTTGTTGACCCTTGCAAGTTGCAAACAACACATATGACATGATGTGTGTTCTTTCTTAAAAGTTGAGATAGTATTTGATCATGGGTAGTGGTACTGAAATGGTAACCCCAGAAGAAGAAAAAGAAGAAGAGCTTCTGAAGAAGATAGAACTGCTACAAGCTGGTCACGCTCACCTCAAGCAAGAAATGTCCGACTTCAAGCTCATCCAAAACGACAAGTCTCGTTCCAGGTTCGGTGCTGCCACGTGTAACAAACCCTCTTCTTCTCTGCATCAAAATGGAAACAAGTATCTCAATATCTTGCAGTCAATGGGCCACGCTGTTCATGTGTTGGATCTTCAATGTCGTATCATGTACTGGTGAGTAGCTTATTTTGATGCTTCTTCAAGTTTGGTCATGTAGGGTGTTCATTTTTGTTGCATATCTGTGGTAAAAATTGTTTTTTTATTTATTTATTTATTTACTTCTGGGGTTGACTATTTTGTGATCATCGTTTTTTGCAGGAACCCTAGTGCTGAGAGTATGTATGGTTATGCCGCTGAAGAAGTTCTTGGGCAGGATGGGATTGAGATGCTTGTGGATCCCAGTGATTTTGGCTTAGCCAATGATGTGTTCAACCATGTCAAAAGGGGAGAGAGTTGGAGAGGCCAGCTCCCTGTTAAGAATAAGAGAGGGGATAGGTTCTATGCTGTTGCAACCAAGACACCTTTCTATGATGATGATGATGGAAGCTTGGTTGGGGTTATTTGTGTCTCCTGTGATTCAAGGCCCTTCCTTGAGACCAGAATTCCCTTTTCAGGGGTAGAGAATGCGGAACCGGATTCGGGTTTGAATGGTCGTGGGAGGAGTAGCATTTCGGATAAGCTTGGCCTTGACACTCAGCAGCCACTTCAAGCTGCTCTGGCGTCGAAAATTTCAAATTTGGTTAGTCTTGTGATTTTCGTGTTTCTGTGTTTTATGTATAGTATGGCTTGTCTTGATGTTTGCAATCGTTGAGGCAGGCCTCGAAGGTGAGTAACAAAGTTAAGTCTAGAATCCGGACTGGAGAAAGTAACGCCAATGGTGAAGGTGGGAGCGGAGAGGGTCATCATTCTGAGCCTAGTCTCTCGGACTGTGTTCTAGCTGACCAGAGAGAGGATGCTAATTCAAGTGGAGCTAGCACACCCAGAGGAGAGGTGCTAAAATCTCCTTTTGGTGTATTTCCTCATGTTGAAGAGAAATCTGAAGGAAAATCTGTTAGAGGCTCGGGTGATCAGAGTGAAGGAAAACCTATTCACAAGATCATAACTTCTAAGGCTGAAACATGGATTCAAAAGAAAACATTGTCATGGCCATGGAGAGCAAACGATCAGGAAGGATCCGAGGCAAGGACTGTTCGTGTTGCCTGGCCTTGGTCACAGGGTGATCAAGAAAATGAGTCAGTTAATCAGAAGAATATTTCTTCTGGATTGAAGCCTGAAAGCCAAGCAGGAGAAGGTAATCGATCTGGTATTAACGAGGCTTCAGGATCCTGGTCCTCGTTTGTTAATGTTAACAGCACAGGTAGTACCAGCAGCTGTGGGAGTGGCAGCAGTTGTGCAGCCAATAATAAAGGGGATGTTGACTCTGATTGCTTGGATTATGAAATTTTGTGGGAGGACCTGACAATGGGAGAACCAATTGGGCAAGGTAGTCATGTTCAATACTAGAGCGTCATGCTTGCGAAAATAAGCTTTTTACAATATTCATGCATCAACAAAGACATTTGTTTAAACAATTTAACATATCTGTATACAGACTTTTTATTTTTGAAATTTCTTTGCTTCTTTATGAATCCGTGCTAATATGCCTTCCAAAACCGAATATCTAGTGATCAATGGTTATTGGTCATTTGTATGCTATATATGTTTGAGTGATTTCTACTCACCTTTCTGTTGTTTCTTTGCAGGTTCTTGTGGAACTGTATATCATGCTCAGTGGTATGGATCGGTATGTTCTTTTCTTCTCCTGTAATTTCTGGTTTAAAGTTCATGTTGCTTAACATGTTTAAGTTTTTCATATACATTATGCAAATTGTTATGTTGCTACTCAAATTACTGGTGTATATAGTACACAAGTCCTTTTTTATGTGTTAAATTGAAAATTGTCTAATTAGGGCATTGCCTGATTTCTGGAAGCCACATGTAATGTAAATTATTTTTTTCTGGCTAGTGGCACTATTCAGATTTCAACTTATATTCATTTTCTGCAGGATGTTGCTGTCAAGGTTTTCTCAAAGCATGAATACACAGATGATGTAATATTGTCCTTCAAACAAGAGGTATGATGTCGGGTAGTCTAATTTGATGTTATGTTGGGAAATGGGAATTAAGCTAAATTGTATCCATATGATGAAATCAGCTTATGTTTAAAGAATGATGTGATTGCCATTAACTGGGAGAGAAAATTTGATTAGACCATAATCGATTTTCTTCTGTGGATTTTTCTTTGATGCTGTTTTTGCAATGAGATCATCTTTATTACATTTTGCAAAATATTTTTTGCTTTTATGTGTCAAGCTAAAACCTACATGCATGTAGGATGTTAGAGTTATGAGCTCTTAATATGAGATCATGATTATATCTACTATTCATACTTATGAGATTGTTTCATCGAGCTTGGTTATGTTCAATAAGGATTAATAATAATCATCCTGTTGACTCTGCTGTAAATGCTGCGTTGTTCATATACTACCCATAGATAGGGTCTTGTTCTTGTCATACTTAGTCTTTCCTTGATAATAACTGAAATTATACTCCAATTTAACTTGACAACAACGATACATGATATCAGTGTTATAACTGGTATTATATTTTGTTGAGTGTATTCTTGCAATTCTTAATAATGAATTAAAAATGTTATGTCAATTATGGCAAAACTCAAAATTGGAAGAATACAAGAACTTAATGGGTAATAGTGGAGTCATAGCTATCAGGTATACCAGGGATTTGATATTGATGTACCATCTTAGAATGTAGCTGATATAGAGCTATATGTGCAAGAGCTTGTTCTTTCGCTTCTTCAAGCTTTCCCCTTTGATTATTTTTTGTTTTATTTTGATAATCAGACAACCTTATACTTGGTAGTTCCAGCAAGTAATTGAGCCTCCCTTAAAATTCCTTTATATTATTATATACCATTGATTTGACAATGTCTTCTGTAAGCAGGTGTCTGTCATGAAAAGACTTCGTCATCCAAACATTATTCTCTTTATGGGGGCTGTGACTTCACCTCAACATCTATGCATTGTAACAGAGTTTCTCCCACGGTTTGTCCTGTACTTCATTTCTGATTTACTCAGTGTCATGAGCATTCTGATTCAATTTGTTATGTGACATTGTCACATAATGTTGATTTGTGCTGATAATTGTTGCATCCATTTATATTTTATCCATTCAGCGGAAGCTTGTTTCGTTTGCTTCAGAGAAATACATCCAAAATTGATTGGAGACGGCGAGTTCATATGGCCTTAGATGTTGTAAGTACTTAAAGCAGTATTACGGACAAGATCTCTCTCTGTATCTATATATATGTATCTTTGTTATAAGTAATTACATCTCATTCTTATGATGTTGCTGTTTGTTGAGGAATAGCAGCATGTTCACTTTTTGTTTCCCTCTCTTTTCCTCTCAATATTATTATTCATTCCAGACATCTATTATTGGAGCACTACTAGTAGATTTTGACTTTAACTTCAATCTGTTATCTTAGAAAGGATCTCTATCACTGTGATTGAAGCAATGGTGTATGCTTACTCTTTCTATAGGCACGAGGTGTAAATTATCTTCATCATTGCAACCCACCTATCATCCATCGAGATTTGAAGTCTTCAAATATTCTAGTTGATAAGAATTGGACTGTAAAGGTCTGCTACTTCTCACTTTTCTTTTTATTCTCTGTACGTTGGGTTGTATTCATTCGGTTGAGTGCTTAAGGAATTACCGCTTATTTTTTGACCTATTTAGCCAGACAATATATTAAGCTTGTGTTGGCAAAACAGGTCGGTGATTTTGGTCTTTCACGTCTTAAACATGAAACTTATCTCACTACTAGGACAGGAAAGGGGACGGTAGGCTCTTATTTGTTGTGGTCCCTTAGACGTTTGATTTGTTTTCTGCTGCTTCAGTGTTAGAATATGTTTCTGATTCTCCAGTTTTTATTCTGCTTTGTAGCCTCAATGGATGGCACCAGAAGTTCTTCGTAATGAACTGTCAGATGAGAAGTATGTGTGGTTTATGCTCTCTATTACTCTCTCTCCTTTTGTCTTCCTTAATATTATTACTAAAATCCCATTTTAATTATCTTTTCCTGCTTCACGGGACCATTAGGTCTGATGTTTACAGCTTTGGGGTGATATTGTGGGAACTTACGACTGAAAAGATCCCTTGGGATACTCTCAACCCAATGCAGGTATAGTTTTAATGTGTACATGAACCATGGAAATTTATGGAAGTGAACATGTATAAAAAGGAGCCTTGCTTACTAATGCCTTAAGGTTATTGGTTAAGGAATTTAAAGAAGAAAGTTTTCATTGGAAATCATATGGGAGCGCATTAAAAATCGCAGGGGAGTGTAATTTTAGCAAAAAACTTTCTACTTTTACTTCCTTAACTTTAGCATTTGCCTATAAAAAGTGATGTGATAGTTAAGCTTATTGAATGCAAAAAAAAAAAAAAATGCTATTTTGGTTGAAACATTTAATATTTTTAGATTTCTTATTCCACTAATTCTAGTGATTGGAGACAAGTCATTTTACCAGAGTATGCAAATTAGGTGTTTGAAATTTGAATTGTTTCTTCGTGTTGTCACTAATTTAATTTTTAATTTACAAATAGTCTTAGAAGACAATAGTGAGTGACAGTTTTTATCATCATTTGCTCCAATGCCTGTTATTATTTTCACTGTCTACTCATGCTCAGCGAGTACATATATGAACAACAGTTTCTCTTGGATTCTTGCAGGTTGTTGGAGCTGTAGGGTTTATGAACCATCGGCTAGAAATTCCAGAAGAGGTTGATCCACAGTGGGCTTCTATAATTGAGAGCTGCTGGCACAGGTGTGCTTTTTTTGTCACAGTCATTATATTTTTTCTTTCCCACAGCTCTAATATCCATAACACAATTATTATCACACTTTCAAAAAAATATATGCTATTGCATTATTTCAGAAAAGAAAAAATACTAAAAGTAATGAAGATCAGTTGTATAGAATGACTATATGCTAAGAATCATGTTTAAAAATCATACATGAGTGAAATGGTCCTTTGGTGGGGTACTGCTGGGGTAGCAACTCTCTAGTTCTCCTATATTCCTCCTTATTATTCTTTATTGGTATTTGTGAGACTTCCCTACTTAATATCTGTTGGAAAATCGAGGGAGTAAATATCGGGGAGATTTACACCTGAGTAATCATATAAGTGAACTAGACACCACATCTTAACCTAAAACCTTAAGACTCAGGTTTATGGGTCTTTTTCTCACTTATATGGTGTTCGACTTGTATATTTCTATCCGATGTGAGACCTTAACTCACACTTGTACTCCAACAATATCTAGATGAGTTACAAGCTGAAAGCCTCTAGGATGAATTTTAATTAATTCATATAGCTAACTTGAAACTCGCATATGTAGGGTGCACAGGTTTTTTACTCCAACTGAAAAATTTAATAGATCATAGCTTGTGTTTGGTTAACATGGATTTTTCAAAATAACGTTTTCCTTATTTCTTTTAATCAATGCTTATTAAATTATTTACTTCATTTGTTAAAGTTTTCATATTAAACATTATTAGTTATCAATCACACTTTGTTATTTTGAAACAAAAGTGTGGTGCAATGACCAACACTCACATGCTAACTTACAATTTTGTCCATTAATTACAGCGATCCAGCTTGCCGACCAGCATTCCAGGAACTGTTGGAAAGGCTAAAAGAACTGCAGAGACGGTACACAATTCAATTCCAGGCAGCTCGATCTGCTGTTGAGGAAGGCACTCAAAAGGAGTTATAGCAAGCGGCCACAATCTTTGTGCTTGTTTCTATTTTATCACTAACAGGCTGGTGCATAATGAATTTTTCACATATACGATACAAAACATTCCTGATGAATAGATGTGTTGATACAAATAACTGTTGGGCTTGGAGTCCTGTTGTGTTGCTGGTTCATCGTTATATTTGTCCAGTTATCATCCTATAAGTAGAAAAATGGTTACCGAATTGGTTTTGTCATGATATTTTCTTTATGGCACCATAGAAGTTGTTAAACTTACTAGTGATGTTTTTAGTTGTGAATAGGTTTCCATTATCATCATTGTAATTTTGTATGGGAAATGTTTGTGCACTTTTAGTTGTATAGGAAGTTGGGAAAAAGAACAAAAGAAATCAGTGGAGGCAGGAAAATAGTAGAAACAGAGTAACTTCAGAGAGAGAATTTGAGAATGAATTTGAGAATGAGAAATAAGTTTCTGAAACTATAGTTGTATATTTGACATGAGTTTATGGATTACATGAAAAACTATTTATAGTTGTAGGGATAACACTAATCTGTTAGACCTATAACAGCTAGACAGTTAAGGGGATGTATCAATTGGAGTATTTAAAAGATAGATTTCATTATTTTAAAATGAATAAATGTGTAAAATGAGAAAATTAAGGATATAGTAGTATCTTATATTAATTTGAATTTAAGTATCTTGTAAACTTAATCCATTTTAAAACAATGATGAATATATTTTTAATCCTTAAAGATACAGGTTAACTTTCCTTTGTTGAAGAAAATGGGAGGGAAAAAACACCTTTTCTTATTTCACCTCAGAGATGTTTAAAGTGTGGAGGAGAAGAAACAAGAAATTATTAATTCCATGTAATAAATTAACTTGTGATTAAAATGAGAACGAATTTGACTGATAGATTGCATATTCATAAAGTTTTTGAGCAATAACGTCATATTCTTGATAGATAAATTTGACGATCTATTCAGCTACTTTTCGAATATAAGAACACATTCCGACTATACAATATGATCAGATTAAAGACTGAAAACTACCTAACAGCTACATTGAAAAAGTTACTCGTGTTTAATTTTTATCAATGAAAGGTATAAATCATTTTAAATTGTGAATCAATAAAAAAATCATGCAAATTATTATTTTTAAGATAATTATTATATATAAATCAGTGTGACAATGTCTTTAGATGATAATATAAAAACTCTTTATAACATTAATGTATTTAAATTAAATTCTTAATCTTCAATATATATTTAAATGTTATTTTTAGTTTGTTATGTTGTTGAGATTGTTTTTCGAGTGAGAGTGTGACACGACGAATAAAATCACATGAAGAGGATAATAAAGGGAACACATCCAACTTTCTCATGCAATTTTTAAAAATGTCTCAAACAACCTTGTTTTGTTTCTTTTGGCTGATGGAAGGGGCATAAAATACCATTACGGATTGCATGGGAATCTAATATTTGAGAAAAAAAAATACCAAATGATCTATTTGGTCCTTTATCTTAATTTTTATTTTATTTTTTTGATCCTTTGTCTTTTAAAAAGTTCATTTTAGTTCTCTATGTTTAAAAAATGATCAAAATGACCCTTCTCGTCAATGTACACTTAACACCGTTTGGGAAACTAAGATAATGATGATTTTTTTGCTGCCATTATCAAACAATAACAAATTTGAAAAAAAAAATTTTATCTTTCCCACATTCACAACCGTCCTCCTCCCATTCATGCCTTTCAACAACACAACCAAATCTCATAAAGTCAGATCTCACAAGTTGTCTAACTTGGTTTGGTGGTGGTTCGTTGACGCAGTTGAAATGCACCTATCGCAACAAGTTCAGATATGGAGAGACTACACACTACACAGAATTGTATCGACGACCATGTTGATAAGTGACTTTAGTTAGGGAGGCAAGGTAGATTTGCACTAGAAAAACCATAGAACTTTTGCTACATGCGTGGTTGCGGTCGCTGTCATGTTGCAAAGGTTGTCGCGATGACAAACTCCAATGCAAGATCACATACTTGAGGAACTCCTTATCGATGTCAGGGAGCGCAAGGATGCAGTGGTGCAACAAGAATTGGATTTGATCAATGATGTGGTGGCCATGTTGTGGCGGAGGAGGAAGTCGAGAATTAGATTGAACCCTAATCGAGTAAATTGGGGGGTTTTGTTGAGTTAGTTTTTCACCATTTTGAGACCATTCGTTCTTGTTTTTTGGTTTGTGGGTATGATTGGTATTTTGGAGTTGAAGATTTTTATGTATGTTGTTGAGTTGGAGATAAAGATGGTGGAAGATGAGGGAGGAGGAAGGGAGAAGAAGAGGAAGATGGAGAAAAAAATTACATTTTGACGATTTTTAACCACCATTATCTTAGTTTCATTAACGGAGAATGATCATTTTGATCCATTTTTAAAACATAAAGGAACAAAATGAACTTTCTAAAAGATAAAAGATCAAAATAAACAAAAAATAAGATAAATGTCCAAATAAATCATTTGTCCAAAGAAAAAAAAAATACTTCTATGATAAATAAAAAATATAAAAAAAATGCTGACAAAATTTTCGTGTTAAAAAAAAGTTAAATTAATTTTCTCTGATTTACTTGATTGATTTGATCTTCTAAATTATTTCAAGTTTAATCAGATCCTCTAATTTTTAAAATAAATTCAATTCAGTCTTGATGGTCAATGACATGTAATTCTGGTTGAATACATAATATTTAGGACCTAATTTAACAAAAAAAACAAACTAAAAGACCTAATTAAAATCAGAATAATAAATTAGAGAACAAAAACTAATTTAACAAATAAAAAAAAAAAAGCTCCCGATCCGGATCCCTACCATTATAGATGCACCGGCCTTTGGGAAGTTTACATCACCTATTTAATTACCATGATTTGAGATTTTATTGCTCATAAAGTGGAAGTACAGTGCCCTTTCAGAAGAGGAAACTGGTGGAGTTAGAAACAAAAATGGATGGCAATAATTAACTCTGCAAGACATTATTATGGTGTATGGCCAATGAAAGAAAAGGCACCATAGTGTGGGGGACCATGGCATTGCATGGTGCCAGCAACATAATCTTATTGAATAAGCAAAAGTTAGTACGAGTGTGGACACTTCCATCACATCAATGTCCATTTCAAGAAACACTGGCAAAAAAATCTGAAATCTTAGCTTTATCAATTTGGATGAAACAAACAAAATAGGAGATGCTACTTGCACAAGCATTACAGACCGCAATCTACAAGAGTTGAAAAATATACGGCTTTCTATTTGAGTTGAAATAATCACATGCTGAACTTGAAGATCACAAATACCATCTATGCTTAATGAGCAAGCATATGTATGATTCGATACGTGGAGGTCCTCATGAAGCACTTAACTTCACCATTAGATAACGGGTTCTTTTCTTAACACAGGAAAGTTTAGTGGGAGGGGTGGTAAACTCGATGTCAATCAATAACACAGTTATGATTTCTGAATGAATTAGGTCAGAGTATACATTTGAGATTCAATTTCGATGAAAAACAATATAAGCTGATACACATAATATAATTCTCTGAAGCATTCACCCTTGCTAATTCCCTCGCTAGTGAAGCAAGTGCCGAATGGCAGCAACTGCATCACCTTTATGCTCCCGCAAAGTTCTTTCAGCAACCTTTATGTCCAACTGTTGGAAACAATAAGAAAATATATAAATATTCTATTCATTGGAATAAAATCTTCTAGACGGATTGATGAACAATCTGTTGAAGAAGTTACCTCTAGTTCATTTGCAATTATATCAACATCTGCTGCATTTATCTTAACAGCAGCTAATTCTTTATCCCTGTAATTGGATAAAAATGCATACTACAGTTTAGAGATAAAAGGTATACAAATGCAGACCAAAAAAATCATCTATATGGTCTTTTTAATTTGCATAATCATGTTTCATTAGTGTTTAAATTATGACCTCAAAAATAAACAAGCACTTCACTTTATATTTCTATCAGCAATGCAACTTGATATTTCAATTAATATACAAAAACAATAGAAAGAAGTACAACAATATGAAGTGAAGGAAAGCTTAGATATTAAACATTAGTAAACAACTACAATTGAAATTATATGATTTGGCTCTTCTAAGGTGAGTAAGGGTAAAGTAAGTAATTTCATTTGTTGATATTCCAAAACATACATGATTTGTTATGCAGGTAAACGTAATATCAACCTTTAATTTTCTCATTAACAGCTGAAATTACTTACTGTATCTTCTAAAGTGAGTTGGTCACTTTAAAGGAACCATATCCATATCATGAATTATAAAACTAGGAACAAAAACACCTCCTATACTTTCAGATTTTTCAGGTTAAAGACCATCAAAGATTTTTTTGTTACTTACCACACTGGAGGTTGAGAGAATGTAAGGGTAAAATTATACAATTTTTTATTGATGTTTTGGGGTTTGACCTTGAACTAAGGAAGGGAACACCTATATATTTACCAAGTAAATAACCCCCGGGCCTAGTGTTGTCAAACAGTGGCCACGGTGTTATTGGTTGCAGCATTCTAAGTTCTAACAGATTGTCACCAAATGTTTAATATCATTGTGGGTTTACATTGCAACATGTGGCAGCTGCCTTTGACGTGGTGACTACGGTAGTCATGGGAGAAAAAGTATTTTAGGCTTTTTTATTTTTTTTAAAAAACACTGATTAGTTTTGACCATTCAACAATTTGTTTAGTATGTTTTAAAAAAAAAGGGACTTGATGTCCATGCACAAGCAAAGCCTATTAGCCTAATGACCTCCACTCCATTTATTATAAACCAAATAACGATGTACACCATGTCCAATGAACAACCCACCGGATTGTGTATTGTAACCTTTTTGTCCTTTCTTCTCAACTTCTTTTCTGTTTCTCTCCATTCCATTTGAGTCCTTGTTTTCTACAGCCATTATTTCCCCTTCGATTGATTGTTTCTGCCGACTCTCTCCTTTTCATTTGTTTGTATTAAGGGTCCTCACCTCACTCATTTCTTTGATATAGTGGTTCTGACTTCTCTGTTCGTTCTCAGTAATTCTAGTAATGCCAAGTAAGTTAAAGGATCATCACAGACTTCATGAGCTAGTAACACTGTAACAGGACTGATCCAAGGTGGAAACATTGCCCCTTTGGAAGAAAATGACACAAACACTTGTGTCAGTTATCAGCAATTTCAATGGAAAAATGACAAAGGGAGAGATCACTAGAACCAATTTAACGAGGAAGAGGGGTGACATTGTTGGAGTGTCAAGCGTGAAGTGCAGCAAAAATTGGTGGTGGATCCCCATCCAGATCCTTGTTTCGAAAGTGTTCCTAAACATCCTAGATGAAGAAACTCACATTTGAATTGAGGGGATCATTGTTGGAATCAAATAGGCATATAATAATGTCTTATTAAAGTTTTAAGTTTATTATACTTTTCAACTATGATGATTCCCTAAGAGCAAAATTAAGTAGTGAGCATAGTATAAGGAATAATGAAATATAGTGACCTAATACGCATGGCATTGCGATCAGCTTCGGCAGAAGCAGCGATGGAAGCCATGGCTTCTTGGACGCGAGTGGAATCCAGTTGGCGATCCTCGACGCGGTCAGTGAGTTTGTCCAACGCTTTGCTCTGTTGCTGTAAGTCCTTTGAGTCCACCATCATCTCCACTCCTTCTTCTCCGCCCTCCATTGCTACGCTTTCCCAAACACACCACTCACCCCCCTTTTTTTCTTTCTTTCTCAGCCCTAACCCTTCACAGTGGAGTGGACTGGACTGTGAACCTTCTTCCCTCATTCCAATGGCCCTATCACCCATGGGCTTCCACCTAGAGGCCTCTACAAAAGCCCTTTGATTTTTTATTTCCAAAAATACCTCTCATGGAAACTCATTTATTTCACTCTAAATGCACAATCAAAATGCGTTTATGCTACTTAATGGGGATGCAGTCCAAATGCATTACATAAATTGTGTTTTTTCTCCCAAAAGATACTCAACAAAAATGTGATTTTAGTGTTATTTTACTTTACAAAAATGTGTTTTTAACTCAATATTTCAAGAGTTGTAGATTGTCCGATCAGATAAGTCAATTAGACATTATAAGCTCTCACACCTTTCAAATCCATTGCTTGATTAGGTTGTGGACTATTTGGCCAAATAGATCAATCAAGCATAACAAACAATCACATTTTTTAGATTCAACATTTAAAAAATTGTAGACTATTAAGATAGTTGATCTAGCGTAACAAACACTAATATCTTTCAAGTTTAGTGCTTGAGAGGATGCGAATTATGTAAATAAATTGACCAACCGAGCATAACAAAGGTCCATGCCTTTTAAGCTCAAGGCCTGAGGGGTTGTGAATTGTCTAGTTCAATTAGGTAAGCCAATTGAGAATAATAAACAAATCATAATAAAATAATTGATCCTCTAATATTAAAATCTTATACCTTTAATTCCAATCACATTCCATGAATAAGGCTGAACTTATTTGTCAATTGTCATCTTAAATTCACCCAAACTCTAAAGTTTTGTTGATAACTCTAAAGCTTTGGTTCAAGGACCTTTTGCACATAAACATTATGTAATTTGGTAATTTTGTACGGTTAGATATTCCAATCTTTTTTTGAACTAGATTATTCGTTCTCTTTACTAGTTTCAACTTAATGACTTATGACAGGATAAATCTTTTACATACGTGTCGTTTCTTTATAAATATATATATAAATCATAAACAACGGCTAAAATCTACTAGAGTGGGTAAAAAATCTATAAAGCTTGAGAGTGTTAAATTTCCAAAAATAAACTTATCGCTCTCTTGCAGTTTTAAACTTCAGAATACATAGTTTTCCATGTATCAAAAGCTAGCTCGCACTAATTGCATATGTGGTTTTGGATTAATTAATTAATAAATAATAAAAGTGCTTTTTTTGTGTGTGTGAACTAAGTGATGGGACACACAACACAAGTTTGACACTTGCGATTTACGAATGACAAGTGGCTAATAAGGTGTTTGTTTTATTTTATTTATTTTTAAAATATACGAACGGGATTACACCCTAATCTTCCAGTAGAAGCGGCGGTAGGTATTTACGAATTACATTACATTGATTTTGAACAGAAAAATGATATGATTCAATTATTTTAATTTTATTAATTTATTATCTAATAATTTATTTTAAATTTTCAGTTTGGTTCGATCTAATCCAATCTAATTTAAAGTAATTTGAATTAATCAATTTTCGATTTTAGTCTTACTTTTAATATTTTTAGGAAATACTAACTAAAAGATAACATATATAGTAAATATATATAATAATAAATATCAAATATTTTATTTATATGTCATTATATAATTAATAACAGAATATTTGTTAACTTAAATAATTAGTAAAAATATCTTTAATTAAATATATTTTCATAAATAGATATAAGTTATATAATAATTTTATAAATATATAAGAAATAAAAATAAAAATGAGTGATATTATAAATTTATGAATAAAAATATATTTATATGTATAAGTTTGATTTGGATTGATTATCCAAAATCTAATCCAATTAAAAGTTTCGATTTTCTGATTTTTTTAATCCATTCAATTTTAGGTTTTTTGAATCCATATTAAATTGGATTGGTTTATAAACATTTCTATTTACAAACATATCTTGCCGTTTTTGATCAAAACATACATGGACATATATTACTCCAATTAAGTTATTTATATCTATTTTCGGAGCCTCTAATCTATTTTTTTTTTTTGACAGAAGCGTCTATATAATTCTTATTTAGACCTAAAATATATAACGAAAATTAGCGAAGACTATATTAATTGACATTACTAAAAGGTTTTATATTCAACGTAAATTATTTTCCATTAAATAATTAAATATGAGGATTTTGTCATAACTTTCAAAAGAGAAATTTTTAAGTATTTTGAACATAACTTGAAACATTACAGTTAAGTTTAAAATTAGTAGTAGATTTGTATCTATTGATCACGACCTATTTGAAATTTTACCAACTAAAATGACAGCAAATTTGAATGTACAAATTTTTAAAATTGAATATTGTTACTACAACTTAATTTTTTTATTTATATTCACAAAAAAAGACTTACGAATATTTAAAAAATAATAATAATAATCTATACTACCCTCATTTAATGTACACATTTCACTAGATCATTTTACCCTTTATTAATTAAATTTTTGTTACTTCTCCTGATAATTACCCACTACTCTCATATTCTTTTTTTTTTTTAACTTTTAATTTTTTTCTTATTTATTTTTAGTTAAAATAGGGAAAAGCATGGAGTGTCTCTCTCCACTAGCAATAATAATAATAATAATAATAATAATAATAATAACAACAACAACAACAACAATAATAATAATAATAATAATAATAATAATAATAATAATAATAATAATAATAATAATAATAATAATAATAATAATAATAATACCCCCCGCGTCTCACTTGGATGTTTTAACAAAAAAAAGTCTCATTTAATTGTTAATATTTTACAACGTATATAATGAAATATTAAATATTCTGTTCTTGTTAAACCTTAACCATTTATTCACATTAATAAAATCATGTATATGCATGTATGTGTACAGTGTATATGACACTATATTTTTCTTATTCTATGGTTAGTTAAGAATTTATCATATAATTGTTTTGGCCGGTGTGTAATTCATGCAAGAGGCTGTGTCAAGCTAACCCTCAACTATTTTAAGTAGTAGGCCCATCTTACCCTATAATTCCGTCAAATTTATACAATTATAAGTATGATTATTCATTTATTCAAAGAAAAACAGTGTGATTATTGCTCTCATTTTGAAATTACATTTTGTGCTGTAGATACTACATAGTAAGCTACATGAATTATTTGCTTATATAAAGAAAAGATAGTGAAAAAGTGCACTAAACTTGTGAAATAATCGCCATCAATTATCCTTATTTTTTAGTTAACTGATACTATAGATCTTAGTTGAGCTTGAACAAATTACCATAAAATTGAATGAAAATAGTAAATTTAATTTGAAGTGATCATTTTCGTTTCAAAAAGTTTTTACGTCTATATTTGCTGTCAATTTGAGTTCAATTGGTACTTTATTTGGTAAAAAAATTAAATTAAATTAAATGCAAGATGATGGATGAAAGTCAAGAATGGATAAAGAGCCACCAAATTTCATCCTACGTTCAGAGTAAAAATTGCCGGCAGCAATATTTGATATAAGTAACCTTAATGTATCTGCAACTGTGATTTGATCCACAAGCTTTATGTGGCACTTTTCATCCACGGTAATAGCAAGCTTGTTCCCACCATTGTAAAGCCATTTGTGTAATCGGTGTGAATTAGTACTAGCTTTTAAGTCATTAATTAGTATCAAAGCTCTTGGTTAAATTAAGAGATAAATAATGACACATTTTTAATTTATTTTTATTATTTAATAAATTTTACTCAACAATTAAAATATATTTAAAAATATGTGATGTATTTTTAGCATTAATTCTTCTTGTTAAAAAAACTAAGTCTTCTAACAAGTTTAGCAGATATAAAAGTTGTTTTATAAACATATTAATAGATTATTAGGTGCCAAAAAAGGAATGGAAAAAAAGAGTCTTACACTCCATGTTCCAGACGAGTTTGAATTGTTTTGGCCAAGTAATGGACAGTAATACTTTGGAAAGGCATCAATATCACAATGAAAGAGAGATCTCAACAACGTGAATTAATGGCATGTAGTGTGGCTTCCACTATAAATACTACTCCTTTGCTAGCTCTCAAATTGCAAGCATAACGCAAAAATTTCTAGTTTGAATTTTTGTGATTGTTCAGTAATGGGGAAATTACGTAAGAGTATCGGAATACTTATTGTGTTCTTATTACTAGTGATAGTAATAGCAGAATGCCAAAAAGTAAAAAATGAGAAATTACTCGAGGGCTTTGAAGGCTAGGAGGTGGTTTTGGCAACGGAGAAGGCTAGGTTTCGGTAAAGGTGGTGGAGGTGCAGGTGTGGTGGGTTTGGAGGTGGACATGGGAGTGGTGTAGGAGGAGGAGATGGCGGAGCTGGTGGAATTGGAGATGGACATGGTTGTGGTGTTGGTGGAGGCTTAGGAGGAGGTGTAGTAGGTGGTGCAGGAGGTGGACATGGTGGTGGCAATATTGGAGGAGGAGGTGGAAAAGGTGGAGGTGTTGGTGGTGGCTTTGGAGGGGAACATGGTGGTAGTGCTTGTGTTGGAGGTGGCAAAGGTGGTAGCAATGGAGGAGTTGGTGGTGGTCATGCATGCAAGTGGGAGTTCCCGTGGCAGTGTGGCTATTAATATAAATAAATAAATAATCCTAAAAATATGATGTTGCGCTATCATGCATGGATGTAACATATCTTAATTAAATAAATTATTTTTGCTTACTTAATCCACATGAACACAATCCATTACCACCACAATTAACTTGTAAATGTAAAAAATAACAAACACCTGAAATGACGTGTTTCTGGTTTAACACAAATAATCTTTTATAGCATTAACAAGAGCCAAAGAAGACAATGCAAGTACAAGGCAATAGCGATACCTGGCTCTTAAAAACGGTTGATCTTTGATAATTTTAATTCTATATAAAATGCGAACTAGGCATAAATCTAAAGTACGTACTACTATAAATTACTAGCTGTGTCATGACCAAGTGACTACACAATGCAGCATCTGCTAACACAATCCAACTGCATATTCAAGAGTTTCTCACGTTCTTCATTTTCCATCTAAAAGCTTTGCATCTCGAACAACACGATTATACCCACGCTGGCAACCAATTCTTGCCATCAATGTAATCTATAGATATGAAAGGAGCAACTTCTTCCTTAGTTAGCTGCCTAGACCAAGGAGCACGTCCCGTTGTTACAGCTCCAGGTCCATGGCATTTGTACTCCGCATGGTATAGGTCTCTACAATTTTAATCAATATTCTCATTAACATAAATACGTAATTATCCTATGTACTAATATAAGAGGAAGTTCAATTAGTGATTTTCTTACTTTGTGCTACCATCATAGCTCCAATTGGTCCACCCTTCTGGGACAATGGTCATGGATAGATACGTCTCAGCAAAAATCACCCTAGAATAAGGACCCTTTGCTCTTCCTAGGTACACCCCTCCAATGCCATAAACCTTGCCTTTGATGAAGATAAACCCGCTCATCTCACCTTCACTTTCCCTATTTTGAGCTGTGACTGAACCTTTAATCGTTACCCTTTTGTCATCCACCACAAATATATCCGCTTTCTACATAGAAATGTATTCAGTGTGTGATTCACTCCTAATAATGAATGCTAACTAAGAAAAGTGTGGATGAAATACACATGTAACTTACATGGAAGATCGATCTGCCACGGCCAAATATGAAATCAATTGAGCCTTGAATGTAGCAACTTTCATAGTAATGTCTACCTTTGTAATCGAAAAGAGTATTATGAGTACTGTAAAATGCGCAATGATAAAATGCCACTTTGTCTGCTGCCACAAATGCTGCCACTGATTGGTTTTGCGAGGTATATGCAATCCCCGTAGGTGCCTCATTCTACAATGAAAATAACAACAAAATAATTATCACAACTTTGTTTAAAAAAATTAGCTAGATGTGGATAAATGTAAAAAATATTCAAAATACAATGCATATTCCTTAAATTTTATCATAAAATATTTACTCATGATAAATTTTATTTCATTTTCAACCCCCTTTTCCATCACAAGGTTGCAAAGTTTTAAGTATATAGAGAGAATTGACCTTGAAGCTAATTCCAAAGGCAATGAAGTCGTGTGCTTGGACTTTGAAGGTGGCAGACTCTATGTTATCATCAGAGCTCTGAGACCAAACTATGGCAGTTTTTCCTCTCCCATTGCCTCTCATGAATATATAAGGCTTACTTTCTGGTACGTGCACTTTTTCTCTTCACATGATCAAAATGAAAATAAATAAAATTTAGCACGTTAAGTTCCAAAATATGATCAATTAACTTATTATGGTTATTATAAATAATATTTGTACCTGTATATTCCTTTTCTAACATGGACGATGACCCAATTAGAATTTCCTTCAGGAATGGAATCTATGGCAGCTTGGATAGATTTGAACTCTCCATTGCCATTGATATCTACTTTGATGGTGCGATTGATTCCTAATTTTTCTGTTAACATAGGAGAGTCTACAACCGTTTGTCCATCAAGGCCAAGAGCACAATGTGACACGCAAAAAATGAGAATTGTCACTATGAATGATGAAACATGAAAAGACAACCACGAAGGAGGAGAAGCCATGTATTGGGGTGGGTGGGTTGAGAATGTGAAGTTAGAATTTGAGTTTCGTGGCTTTTGTGAGGCATAAGTATGGGAAATGGGAGGCTCTTAAGTGCCTAAGGGCATTCTTTATTTTTGGAGTTAAGATGTTAGGAAGGTAAAATTGAGCGTCACTCAATTAAAGGACAAAGGATGGTTACAAGATATTCTCTATATTGGAGGACGTCCATAAGTTCATTTAACTTAGTTGCGTGATCCATGCGGCAAGTGGTTAGTTTGGTTTTCATGTTACTACTTTTGGGCTTTTGGCCGGTACTAAATGAAGGATTAAAATTGATTACATATGATGAGGGTACCATCTCATTTCTTAACGCAAGTTCTGTATGATATATACTTACGCCTATATTTATTGGTACAAATTAAATTACTTATTCCCAAATAATTGATATTGATAAGTTTATGTATTTAAATTAAAATGTATTCACCAACCATATGCTTATTTTATGCATTTCATTATTTAACATTTTACCTGTCAATCTTACTCAAATAAAAGTCTCATATATAAAAATACCTCCAACCAATATTAAATGGACTTTGCTATAGCTATATTCATCTCGTTTTTTTCTAAGTACACACCCTTCTTTTTTAAAAAACAATAAAATTAGTTAAATAATCTTTCCCTTTCAAACAATCGTCATTCCTTGGCATACCCCCTTTTCAACACAACAACACCTCTCAATTTTTATAGAAACAACACATTTTCTTCTTTCATGAGACTCCCTCTCCCTCCCTTCTTTC
Source organism: Glycine tomentella (assembly GCA_007407185.1). Classification (NCBI taxonomy): domain Eukaryota; kingdom Viridiplantae; phylum Streptophyta; class Magnoliopsida; order Fabales; family Fabaceae; genus Glycine; species Glycine tomentella. The sequence continues at coordinate 164,429 of PYAF01002494.1, forward strand.
ACTCTCTTTATCCCTTTCGATATCTTGTTATGTTGTCCTTCTATTCGTCCCTTGCTCAGTCTCTTGTTGTAGGGTTAGGATTTTTTCATCCTCCAAACTCTGTGTTGTCGCAGCTGAGTGCCTCTTAGAATCATTTTGATCGAAGGATCAATATCAATTATATGCTTTCTCCACTTCAGTTGCTTCAGTGTACAATTTTTCTTTTATATTAGATTTTTAATGGCACTACTACGACAGTAACATTTTACGACGCACATTTAAAGTCGGTTCTACGGAGACCGTCCTTGTTTAAGAAGCGGTGGCATAACTGTAAATAATTACAAATTTTCAAAGACGGTTATTGCAAAACCGTTTTTGAAACATGTTTACAAAGACGATTTTTGTCAAAACCGTCCTTGAAATTTGAGTCTTTTATTTTCCGTGGTTCGACTCATTTCACCTTTTCATTGTCCCTCTCGCGTCTGTTCCTCTCCTTTCCTCTCGTCCTCAGATACTTAACCCCTAACCCGAAACCCCTTCCCTCTACGTCTCCCCCTCCCTCACCCCCAACGGCCCTCGTCAGCCTCCCCTGCGGTGGCTCCTCTCCCTGCGTCGCCTGTGCCAAGCCCTCCTCCGTGCTTCCTAGTGTTTTGCTTGAATTTTTTAGCATGTTTTTCTTAACATTTATGAAAAATAATTATCAGAACACAAAATAGTATTCTAGAAAGATCTTTCCAAAATGTGAAAAAAAATCCAAAAAGTATTTTCCAGAGTTTTAATTTTTAACATTTTGAAAAGTACTTTCTAAAACATAAAATAATATTCCAAAAAATACTTTCAGGAATGTAAAAAACAAAACATAGTTATGGAAATTATATTCTGTAATAATAATTTTGTATCAATGTTTATGGGTATGGAGAGTATATATGATAATAAAAAATTAAAAAAGTTAAATAGGAGTGTACTTAGCAAAAAAGGAGTGTGGATATAGCAAAAGTCTGTTAAATGTAATTTCACTAGGAAAAATCATTTGAGAAAACGAATAAAGATTATATGTCATGAAAGACGACTTGCAGTTGATTTTATGATTAATGTTGCACGTCATTCCTAGATGATGATTTAAGTCCTAGCTAGCAATGAAGAAAAAGGTTAAATAATTTGGTAATAATGTACGAAATTTTTTTTTTCTTCTTTTAATATTACCTTTTTTCTTCTTGCTTCAAACAATTTATTCTCCCTCCTTATTGGTTAAATATTCATTCATAAAAGTTTTGACCAAAATATCTTCCTACCAGCATTCCTTATAAGAAGGCTTAATTTAAACTTCAAAAAAAAAGTTATCATTATGTTTCAATTCTTTTTAGTTTTATTGTAAATTAATAAAATAGATTTATATCTCCCTGCTCTTTGCTCTTGCAGGTCTGTTTTTGTTTGAAAAGAAAAAGTATAATTTTAATAATTTTATAAATATTTTATACTTTATAGTGACATATCAAATAGTAACTCTAAATGTAGTGTTTTATTTAATTACCATTGATCGATCTAATCGTGCAACAACTTGAGGTCTTATTAGAAAGATAGAATTACAATTATAATTTTGAATTTTAAATATAATTTTAATTTTTTTATAATTAAAATTAGCTTAAAATTATATATTTTATTTTTGAATTGTGTAAAGAATTAGACATATAAATTCAAAATTTATTATATATATATAAGAGATAATTCTATATTTGAGCTAGTTAGAATTGCTATTAGTAGTAAAAAAAAAATTCTTTTGAATATTTAATATAATTACATTCATAAGACTTGAGTTTAAAATCTTTAGTTAAACTAAAATAACTTAAAAATTATTAATACAAAATATTCATCAATTTTATCAATCAATATCTTTATTGAAAAATCTGAGTAACCATATTTGATGGAGTCTTCCCTCCTAATTAGTAGAAAATATATATCATTAAATTTCTAATTAATTTAAATATTTTTTTAGTCCTTATAATTTAATATTTTTATTTTATTTTTAGTATTTTATTTTATTTTTTGTGTTTACGACAATGTAGATAACACTTTTTTCTTCTAATTTAACCCAACTTTTTATGTATAATGGTGACAAGTAGCAGCACTCCATAATCCATATAAGTATCCAAGTTTATTTATCTAATCCCTATTTGCTCCATCAAATGATAACTGAACAAATTGAATGAAGAACGTGAAAAGTTGGTGAGTGCGAACAAGATGTTATCTGTATTATTACAAAACTGTAAAGTATTTGCTTCACGCATACATTCACCAGTCTGTAGTGCCTTGTTAATTGCTTATTAAAATTCGGACATAAACTCACTATTTTTGCTGCATTAAAGATTTGACAACCTACCCGCCATTATTTATTCTGTAGCCACAACACTGAACGCCCATACCTTACTGTCATACTATGCCTAAATAATAATGAGGGTGAGATAACAAAGTTTCACGGACTTTGGAACTTGGTTTGAAAGTCTTACTCCAACATGTTTTTTTTTTTTTTTTTTTTTTTGTATAGTTAAAAATAGAAGTCAGTTGGTGACACTAGTGTTTACGCGTTTATGCATGCATATGATGCTACTGTACATCTTGGGCATGTTCAACACCAATATAAGTTCTTGTTATTTAGATCAAACTCAATCCATCAAAATTGATTTTATAAGATATATAAGAGTTGTTTTACATTTATATACGTTAATTTTATCATATCACTGGTCAATAATGGATCTCCAACATATTTTTTTCACGCCAACCATTAAACATCTCAAACACAATTAGATAACTTGACATTTATGGGTGGTAGGGTAATTAATTACCTTATTGGGATTGATCCCATAAGTTTATATTAATTGTCAAAATAAATTTTGATATTATCTTATAATTTGAGTCTGACTCTAATTCAATCCTTGTACTTTTAAAGTGGGACATATTCTTTCTTTTATACTTTAATATGACTATATCAATTAAATATTTGGATTAAGTTATACCAAATCTAAATTCCAAGATAAGTACATATATGATGCAATGCATCCTAGCTAATAGATCATTCCTCAAACCTGATAGCTCCAATTTGATGAAAAGCTTCGTAATTCTTTCATATGCTGTGCATTGTGCACCATAAAGAAACGGAAAAGAAGAGTGGCAAGTTGACAGGTTATCTAAAATTTAAAGCAGTGATGAAATTACGAAATGGGGAAAGTTCCTGTCAAGTGTCATGCATTCTTACTCTTTTTTAATTTGCAAGAGGCAAGAGCACATTTAAATGGGGAAACGTGACAATCCATTGGTTTTTACTTAACCTCCTGCATTTTGTTGATAGTTGAAGAATATTTTTAAAATGAAAGATTGCTATGCCATGCACGGATTTCATTGTGTTGCACACAACTTTGGTACATAGTTGAAGAAGCTCATAGTTAGAAAACAGTTTCGGGGTGAACAAAACGAGTTGCATCGATGATTGTCTCTAGGTATGTTCATTCCTATGAGTTATTCATGAATCCAAATTAATTCAAACATATTCGAATAGTTTGAATTAAGTCATTTATGTATTTGAGTTAAAATCGAATCAAATTGATTATAATCGTTTATGTACATGTTGAATCACATGTTTAGATTTATAAATCCGATCAAAAAAATTGAACTGAACCAATTAAAATCGATTAAAATTTTTAGAGTTGAGACTACTATAGTATTGAAACTTCTTAAAGTATTATTTTCAGGTACATTATTATTATGATTATTTGTTTCACCTTTTTTTCATATTTATGTTTTATGTTATGTTTATAATATTAATTAATTATATTTTATTCATTTGTTTCAGCAAATCTGATTACAACAAATCTGGTTGTAGCAAATCTGATTGTGGTAAAGTTTATTGTAAGAAATTAATTTGTAAAAAATAGTTATGATTCAGACTATTATAGTAAATCTCGTCAAATAATATTTTGTTTTAGTTTGTATTAGTCTATTTTAAAATATTATATTGATAGTATTGAATGAATCAATTTAATTATTTTCAGACATTTGATAATATTTTGTTAATTGAATATTTGGATCAATCATGTTATAAAATATTAGTTCTAACAAAAAAAGATAAATTTAAATGGGTTATCCATTCGTCCGAGCCAAACCAATTTGTTCATAAATGACTTGGGTTGGGTTGAGTTTCCAAAAAAATTGTGAAAATTAAACCAACCAAATTTGATTGGGGTGAGACTTAAATTTGGGCAAAAACTGACCTACAAACACCCCTAATTATTTTTAGTTTAATAAATAAAATTTTTTATATTAAGAATTATAGTGAAAGTATATTAAATCTTATGATGAAAGTATTTTTTTATCAATGATGTGAAAGTATATTGCTAACACTCATATAAACTTTTTTATATTATCAATCATGACTGCTAAGATAATTTTGTTTTAGATTACCATCATCCTAATTAATTTTTATAAGACAACAAATTTATTATGCCCAACAATTTATTATCAAATATAAAAAAGTAGGTTATCATAAACTACCGTAGTCCTGGTCAATCTTTAGATGACAATTAATTAAATGTTATTATTTCTTTCTTATAAATTGTAAAAATTGAATACCTGTTGTATAAACATTGGTTAGGATCATGAACAAGTGATGGTTAAGGACCATCCAATAATTTCTTTGAAATGACAATATAAAATCTCTTTACATTAGCGTAGACGTCCTTTGCTTTACAAAAAAAAAAAAAAATCATTTTTAGTTTCTTAATTAATTTTCTGATTAAGAGTGAAAATTAGTATATTTTTTAAATAAAACTCAATTTAATAAAAATATTTATTTTTGTCAGTTTTTGAGACATATTTTAGTAAGTTTTATAATTTGTAATTATTTTGTATAGCTTCTTTCTAAAGTTGCTTATCTTTTAACTCATGAAAAAGTATTAACATTTAAAAAAAATAAAAGATATGTTTCAAAATAAAAAATTACTTTTCTTATTATCTATTTCTAAGCACTTTTCTTATTATCTTAATTATAAAATAGATTGTAACAGATTTGCATTCATGACTGGTTGCTGGACATGAGAGCCATTAATGTTGACACTCTCCATACTTTGATTTTAAATAGTATGTTCGGAAGTTGAGTTTTAAAAGTAAAGGAGAGAGAGTTTTTTTTTTTTTTTTTTTTTTTTACTTCTAATAAAACAGTATTTTTTATTTTGATAATTTTTTAAAATGAAAGAAGTAAAGTAATATATTAGTAAAAATTTATTAATATACTAACTGTTTTCTTTATTTTTGTAAAGGTTATATAATTTTTTAATCATGAAATAAAAAATTGTGTCCCTCTTTTACTTCAAAACTCAAATGAAAAACATGACATTAGACAATATAATGTTAAAGGGAAAAAAGACAACTTGTATTAATAAACTCTACACAAATAACAATACAGTACATTGTATTATAATTATTTTATGTTTTTCTTTCATATTGCATGACATTATCATGCTTCTTACTAACACAAGAGGATACAAATTTCTCTTTCCTCTCAAGGAACTTCTCTATATATTATCCTGACCCCATCAACATTATCAAATACCAATCATATTCTTCTTGTCTTGTGCACCTTATATCAGTTAGTTATAGGCAAAAAAACAGAGCTTCAAAATTTCATTGTATAGATTATTTGTTCTATATATATTTTCTAATGGGTATCAAGTTGAATAGACTGGTCACTGTTAAGATTTTGTTTCAAGTTTTTGTAGTCCTATCGTTGTTTAGGATTACAACTTCGGATTTACAACCAGCAAATTTTGTCTTCGGAGATTCTCTTGTCGATGTTGGGAACAACAATTACATTGCTTCCCTCTCGAAGGCCAATTATGTTCCTTTTGGAATTGACTTTGGAAGACCAACAGGGAGGTTCACAAATGAAAGAACCATTGTTGACATTATAGGCAAGATTTACTAGTTGTTTTGTTCTTCTTCTTATTTCACTTTATGGCGTGATAATTTTTTTTTATCAACAAATGTTAGTTTTGTTAGAAATATCAGTTGGGGAATTCGAACCTGCGATCTCTTCTCCCTTTTCCAACCTGGGCCAACCTTATATATCCTACTTAGGGCGTAGTGTGATCCATGTAACTGACCTTTTCTAATAATGGGATAAAGCTTTATTGTTGTCATTGTTGTTGTTCACTTATCTGTCACTTGTCTAATAGCTTTATCATGTGCAATCAGGTCAAGAAATGGGTATTGGTTTTACACCTCCTTACTTAGCACCCACCACAGTTGGACCAGTGGTTTTGGAAGGTGTCAACTATGCTTCTGGTGCAGGTGGAATCCTCAATCTCACTGGAAAACTCTTTGTAAGTTTTCTGCTTCAATATCTACTGTTTAAGCTCCAACTCTAAGTTGAATGAAATAGTAACAATCTGCATGTGATTTTGTAGGGTGACCGAATCAACTTCGATGCACAGTTAGATAATTTTGCTAATACAAGGCAAGACATCATCTCCAACATTGGTGTTCCTGCGGCTCTCAATCTATTCAAAAGGTCTATATTTTCAGTAGCAATGGGTTCCAACGATTTCATTAATAACTATTTAGCCCCAGCAGTCTTAATTTACGAGAAGAATTTGGCATCTCCAGAACTCTTTGTGACCACCTTAGTATCAAGGTTCAGAGAACAGCTCATTGTAATGTTTCTCAGAAGACCTAGCTTCTTAATATTTCATTCAGATAATAGTACTTTTTTTTAGAGTAAATAGTTCATACATTGACTATGTGAATAATTTTTTACATCCTTTGATCAAAATTGATATATATATATATATATATATATATATAATAAATTTATTTATTTTTATAATAATTTTTAATTGGTTGATAATACAAAACTTTTTACATTGTATAGAAATTAAACTTTTTTTCTCTAAATATTAGAAGGATTAGTAGGATATTGATGACTATATCATTGTTCTTTTATAAAGTTTGGTGTTAATTATTGTTATGCTTATGAACATCAATGTCTGCATAGGCTATTCAATCTAGGTGCCAGGAAAATTATCGTGACAAATGTGGGGCCTATTGGGTGTATACCAAGTCAGAGGGATATGAATCCAGCTGCGGGTGATGGCTGTGTCACTTTCCCCAATCAGTTAGCACAGTCATTTAATATCCAGTTGAAGGGCCTCATTGCAGAGCTCAATTCAAATTTGAAGGGTGCAATGTTTGTTTATGCAGATGTCTACAACATTTTAGAAGATATACTCAACAATTACGAAGCATATGGTGTGTGTCTGACGTGACAACTAATCTGTTAAAACTTCATTAATCATAAAAATAGGACAGCCACAAGGAGTGACTACCCCATTCAAATCTATCAGTACCTTAACTTTGGATGGAGAAATATTTAGATAGTCTCAAGATCATAACACGTTTAATTTTAATCAATCTCTACATAATATACAGTCAAAATTTTCAAAATTACAAGAAAAAATAAATAATACTTGATTACGTGTCATCTAAAAATTGATTAGGATCGTGGTGATTTCTTGATCATATAATAATTTCACCTTTGCATGATGTTTTTGAACTAATTAGACCCTTTTTTTAATGTGGTAGGTTTTGAGAACCCATCTTCCTCGTGTTGTTCCATGGCTGGGCGTTTTGGAGGTTTGATTCCCTGTGGTCCTACTTCGAGCATTTGCTGGGACAGATCCAAGTATGTGTTCTGGGACCCTTGGCATCCTACCGATGCTGCAAATGTTATCATCGCTAAGCGCCTCTTAGATGGTGATCATAATGACATTTTTCCAATGAATGTTGGCCAACTCATTCAATATTTGATCTGATTCTTCTGCTAATATGAATGTTTGAGGGATGCTTTGGAGATACTATTATAGATATCCTACATTTTGTATTGAGAGTAGGGAATATGTTTATTGATTGATGTTGTTGTTAGGGCAGGGTACCCCTGCAACTAGGAAATGTCAATTGTCAAACGTGTGCCTCACTAGTGATTAATGCACGGGCTAGTTCAAAATGTAACTGAAACTCGTGATTAACGATGAAATGCATGCATTTTTATAATCCAAGTTTATTTGCATTAGCTTTGGTGGTGGATTCAAGCACGAACATATCTTTTGAATTTAAGACATCTATGTACACTCAATCAACAGATGCTGCTAAAGCATGGCTCAGGAACCGACAGTTAAATGTTTAATCCAAAAGTCAATTACCATAAACAGAACCATAGGTCTCATTTTGTTCAACTGAAAATATGAATAGCAAGGCCTTATTGGTTTGTTTAAATTATAAGCTTATTTATGTTTAGTCCATTTTAATAATAGATTAGGTATTTAATCTACTGAAACATTGATCATGAAACACCATTTGAATAATTTTTAATAAGAAGGTTAATCTTTTTAAACCAAAATAGTAGTTATATTCCAATTTAGGTTGATTTTGGATTCAAATATCACATAAAGAAAGAGATACATTTTTTTAAAAAAAAAATTAACCCACCATTTCATATGAACCTTCTTCACAACTCTAGAGCCTGTGTTTCAAACATTACCGTGAGGGACTCAGTTATAGAAGTGTCAAATAATGAGGTTAGAATCAAGACATGGCAAGGTGGATCAGTATCAGGAGGAGTGACATTCAGTAATATTCACATGGATAGTGTAAGGAATCCCATTATAATTGACCAGTTTTGTTGCCTCACTAAGAATTGGCTTGTACCATATGCAACACCATATTCCTTACTGTAAACTCTTGTCTAAACAGTGTAGAATAAATTGGGATAACCAGGACCATTTTATAATTGCACTGCCACCCCTTATCAATTTATTGACTAATCATTTCCCTCACGGACAATGCCTTTATACTCACAATGTGTGACACTAGCGATTTGGATGCCATAGAATGAAAAACACGAGCTATGTTTTATTAGAAGCAAAACTTGTTTTCTAGCCTACTAAATAATTAAGCTCATTTTCCACACAATACTATAAAAATTCCTTGGTGGGTCCACAATGTGCTTCAACAAGACTAACAGTTAGTGGCAATTATTTGGGTATTTCACCTTAATCATTGGCACATTATAAAACTCATTGTCCCATCCTTGAGCAGAGAACAAAACAAGCATTTTCTATAATAATATCCTTTTTATGGGTATTTATTTGAATAGAAGAGTTTTTGTGATCATGTTTCGAGTCTTTGTGGTCTTGCTCTTGTTCAGGATTAGCCTCTCAAATGATATACCAGCGTCTGTTGTTTTCGAGGATTCCCTGCTCGATGTGGCGAACAACAACTACATTGTTTCACTGGCCAAAGCAAACTATGACCCCTATGGAATTGATTTTGGAATGCCCACTGGGCGGATCAGCAATCGAAGAACAGTTGCAGATGTCATAAGTGAGAGTTACTGATTTTCATTAGGTTCTATATTTCTTTATTTCTTTGTTCAAATTAATGTATTGATTATTATTTCACTTTGATTGCGTGATGTGTGCTACCAGATCAGAAACTGGGCCTTGGCTTTTCTCCTCCTTACTTGGCTCCCACTACTACTGGATCAGTGGTTCTAAAGGGTGTCAATTATGCCTCTGGTGCAGGTGGAATTCTTAATAACTCTGGCGAAATTTTTGTAAGTTTTATGCTTCAATTAAAGCTTGGTTAAGTTTTATGTACAATAGTTGGGAGTATTAACCTTCAAATTTCAATTTTGAACCATACAAAACAGCCTTATCCTTACTCCTAGTCCTATGTCACACTCCTTTGTTAGAATCATAGTTATGAAATCGTTCTGGTCATTGATTCGGTCGAGTTAGTGAGTCAGTGGATTAATGGTTCAACTGGTAGATCAGTAATTGAACCGATTTGATTTGGGATATATTAAATATTTTAAATTATATATGTATCTATTATATATAAGTATATAATTAATATTATTTGAGTAAGAAAAGTTTATTCATACTCCAAAATTCAAAATAACTATTGATAATAATCCAAAATGTTTAAAAAATTCAAAAAAAATCCCAAAAAGAAAGGAACCAGACTAGTCCGACCGGTCGGTTTTGGCCGGATTTGATCGGGTCAACTGCATGACTGGTTTAATAGCAGAACCAGACTGATTATGCTACCGGTTCCAGGTCCGACCGGCCGGTCCGAACTGGTTTTCACCACTATGGTTAGAATGGATTGCTTATCGTTGTAATGATTACTTTGAAAATCATATTTAAGTTAATCTATAATTGGTTGACTTTTTCAGAAAATTAAACTCTTGATTCATATGTCATTTATATGTTAAATAGTGATGATAAACATAATCTTTAAGTAGGAGAATGTTGTGTATGTCTCATACTGTGTTGTCAGCTGCACGAGGGTCTTCCCGATGGGGGCTAGGGGGTAGCGCCCCCAGAACTTTTTTCGAGTCTTAGTACTGTTGTTGGTCTCGTATTTAATTATTTGTAGTTTGGACTTGACCTCATATATAGCTACAATGTTTAGGGTTTCTAAACCTATATATTTCCTTATGATCTGAGTGCATTGTACGAGTATGTGAGGAAATATAGGGAAAAATTGGACGTAGCCTATATTGGGTGAACCAGGATAAACTCTATGTGTTATTTTCTTCTTTTCTTTCTCTCTTCTCGATTGTTGTGTGATTGTTTGGTACCAAATAAATAACCATGCACAGATTGACACCTTCGCAAATACTAGGCAAGAAATCATCTCATTAATTGGTGTTCTTGCGGCTCTTGTTTAAGAAGGCCATCTTTACAATAGCACTAGGCTCAAATGATTTCCTGGATAATTATTTGACACCTATACTATCAATTCCAGAAAGGGTGTTGGTATCTCCGGAATCATTTGTGGCCACATTGATATCAAGACTCATACTACAACTCACTGTACTTTTTCTAAGAATCTAGAAAGCTTTTTTTAAAAAAAAAAAGTTTCAATTTTCTTTGTTGATCACGTGTAATTTATATTTGCAGCGGCTATTCAGTCTAGGGCCAGAAAAATTGTTGTGGCTATTGTAGGGCCTATTGGGTGCATACCGTATGTGAGGGATTTTAACCCATTTACTGGAGATGAATGTGTCACTTTCCCAAATGAGCTAGCTCAGTTATTTAACACCCAATTGAAGAGCCTTGTCGCAGAACTGAGGACAAAATTGGAGGGGTCATTATTTGTTTATGCAGATGTTTACCATATCAAGGAAGATATCCTACTGCATTATAATGACTATGGTGTGTTACAATTTATTTTGGTTTAACATGTATATGTTGCAGATTCTCAAGTTGGTTCCTGTACATAAAAACATAGATTAAAAAAAACTATGCACTTACACTGTCATAATTATCAATAATTTGTAATTAGATAATTAAAAATGTGCATCACTATTAAACTCAAACTTATTAAATCAATTCCAAAATTGGTAAGGTTTGCATATATAGAAACCAATTTAATAAGTTTTTTTTATACGACCAAATTGAGAGACTCCATGACATGTATAAGACTAAATTATATGTGTTACCATTTAATTTATTTTATTTAAGTACCCAAAATTGCATGGTACATTGGGAATAAAAACCTACCATTTCAATGTGCAATAGGTTTTGAGAATCCGAATAGTACATGCTGTCACTTGGCTGGTCGATTTGGAGGCTTGATTCCATGCCATCGTAATTCAAAAGTTTGTGAGGATTGGTCCAAAAATATGTTTTCTGGGATACTTACCATCCTAGTGATGCTGCCAATGTTGTCATCGCTGAGCGTCTCATAAATGGTGATACTCATGACATTTCACCCATGAACATTTGCCATCTTTCCCAAGCTTAATCCCATGGGTTCGTGATGGAAATTTTGTGGGAAACTAGGAAAGAAAAACACATTTATTTGTAAAATGCATAGTGAAAGTGCACTCATTCGTGATTAAGTATAAATTAATTAAAGGTAGTTTATGCTCTTTATACATCAGTCAAAAACTAGCTTCAAGAAAATCTTATGTAAAAATTACCGTACAACTGTGCATGCTTGGGAAATATTTGAATTAATTTAATTTAATTTAGTATAGGACACGTATTAATGTAAAACTTATGGTTAACATCAAGTTAAATATATATTCCGGTAACAGTCCATATTTGAAAATTATTTTTTTACAAGATTTCAAAATTAATTTTATTTAACCTTAAAAAAATCTTATTTTTCTTGATTTTAGTATTGAGCTTTCTATTTATTATTTTAAAATTATAATCAATAAATAATTTGTATATTGTATAAAATAGTTTTTTTAGGCAAAGGATAAAATGTTATGACAATGAAAAGTTTTTGACGTAGCATTTGATTAGTAAGATAAGTTTTTGAATCGATAGAGTTTATATGCTTCCCACCAAAATAAAAAAAGAGTTTATTATGCTAGAAAACGAATTCAATAACAGTTTCACGCATAAAAAATAAGATAGTGATAATTAGCAGCCGTGAATTGTTATAATTCTTCCACGGTTAAAAGTTAATTGTAAAGAAGATATTGACTCTACCTTACGATAGTGACATGATGAAATATAATAATTAATTTCACAGTAATTTACACTTCTTCTTTTTTTAAATTGTATTTGATATTTTTTTTTCTTTTAAAAAAAATTTATTAATTATTTAATTCACATTACACCTAACTCTCTCTCCTAAATACTGTTCAATAATTTTATAAAAAGTAAATATATGTTAGTCACATAACTTTTAATGAAATTTTATATGTAAAATACTATTATCTTTTTTCTCAAAATCACATCTTGGATTTTACAAACTTTCATCTTCTTTGACAATTCTTCTTCACTTACCACCACTACTTTCTTCTCCTCCTCCTCCATCTCCCACACGACAACATTATTTCTTCCTTCTCATAGTCGTCCTCGCCAATCAATACGGTATCCGAGCACACTCGATCACTCCCACCGGAACAATCATCACCACCGTAGTCATCACTACTATCGTAGTCGTTGTCGCCACCATCATTTTCACCTTCACCACCTTCTCGTTCTCCACTGTAGTTTTAGCCACCATTACCACTGTGTCTGGATTTTGTCAAAGTTAGATTTAAAGAAGAGATATCGGGTACAATTTAAGAAAATACAGAGAGTACGAATATAATTTACTCTAACGGATAATTTCGTTTATTTTGATATTTGAATTGATGTTAATTGATGACATTAATAGAAAAAGATAAAAATAATATATAAATATGAAGGGTATAGAATACAATTGAAGAAAAACACATAAGATACAAATATAATTTATTCTTAATTTTAATTCGAGAATTTTATCACCAATAATTATAAAATTGTAAGTTTTGTGGCACTGATAAAAAGGAGAAGAGACGTAAAAGGTAGATGATGCTGAGATAGTAATTGGCTGCTGGACTAATATAAAAATGACTGCTGGAATAAAATGGTTTCAAGATAAAAGAAAAAAAAAAGTTGACTTGGCATGGGGAACAATGTTTTAACATCAAAAACATGATTCAAACTCATTTCCTTATCATATGAGTCAAATCCTTACCTTAAATTTTCTATTAATTCCTTGTTTGAAGCAATTCCATGTGAGTAAAGAGTGAGCGCTGTATGTTTTTACCTTTGTATCCTGTTAGATTTCTTTTGGTAACAAAGTTGATACTTTCCCAATTAATTTGTCAAGGTGTAAGCATAATTTTCATATGTTTATTAAATTTTCCTCCTCAATTTATTCAAACCAAACAACTTTACCATTTTTTTTTCACTTTATTTCTTGTTTATTTTTCTTAAATCAAACAATCCAATATTTAGTTTTATTTTTCACTTGTTGAAAAATTAAAAGGAATTAAATATCATAAAAATTTGAAATCTAACATCACATTTTATTTTAAAATCTGAAAATTCACATTATGAGTATTCTTATGTAATGTTTAATTTTTTTTTTTATATTAATGTGAGACTCCATCTTACATTTTATATTCTAACACTATTAATTTAATATATATATATATATATATATATATATATTATTAAAGTGTAAAAGAAAACGAAATTTGGGATTAGGTTAATTTTTTTTTCTTTTCTTTAACTACTATCCTTAAAATTGTAGTTGTGAGACGAAAAGGTAATAAAGATGATGAAAAACAAAATCAAAATATGAATGTTACAAGTAAAAATAAATGAAGGTAGTGGAATGAACTTACATCATAGTAAACCATTATTAGGTATAGTAGAATTTTCATATTTAAGGGTACAATGATAATATATATATATATATATATATATATATTAAATTAATATCTTTTTCGTTTAAGTTCGAAGTAAATATAGATTTGGATAAGTTGCTTATTGTAGGATTTTAATGAAGATGAATGTTTATATACTAATAATGCAATGATTTCAGGAGACACATTTCTATATGTCAATGCACTTGAATAATGTTTGTCAAGGTCTTAAAGGTTTAGTTTAGTTGATTGAGGGTATGTGTTATTATAAATTTTTCTATTTTTTATTTTCACGGATATTATTATTTTTGAATAATGCTCCCATTAAAAGTCTTAACATAACTTGCATAATAAAAACTACGCTAGATCATAAATTCATAATAAGTACCAGACATCGAGGCATATTCTTATCCCTGTAATAAAAGATTTAATTTGGTACCATATAATAGATTAAGACCAACAACTTCCCAGTTACAAGGCTGTAAAATTTCCTCTAAAATCTAAATCAGACAAAATAAAGTTTAGTAAGAAATTTAATTACTGTAAAAAATTAAAAATTCATCTAGCCTACTTGAAAAAAAAATTAAGCGTGTATCTACTAACAGAAAATTATTTTAGTTAGATTAAGAGTTTTAAATTTGAGAGTTGACAATTGTGTTTTTAAAGAGAGAATTTTGTCACATAAGAGTCATATTCAATTCAAATAAAATTATTTTCGTATTTCATATAAAAGATATTTATTGTTTATATAAAAATACATAATTAAGAGGAACTATGATGAATATAATTAAATTTAATGAAAAGCATTAATCTTCACAAAGTGATTAAAAAATTTAAATTCTTTCTTAAAAAAATCAAATTCTTATTAAAAGAGATTAATAACATGATAAGTTTAAGATTTAAAAGAAATGTCTTCGTTTAATATCTAAAAATGCATGATTATTTCTAAACAAGGAGAGATATGTGTTTGTGAAAAAAATAAAAAATAATCATCCAATCTCAAAATTAATTGACATAGAATTATTTTATAAGATCTTGAGTATTTTAAATTTTAATATATTACGGCATTAAATATCGGACGAGACATAATCATCCAATACAAAAAAAAAAAAGTGAAATATAAAAAATAACACTATGAAAAGAATATTATATGGAAGAGGAAAAGTGAAAAAAAAAAAAAGAGGTGATGATAGATAACACAAAAATATTGTTAATAAAAAGACATTGAAAAGAAAAGCACGCAAGAAGGGCTTCCCCACACCATCTGCTCCCAACAAGAGAACGAACGAGCCCACTCCTGTTCCTCCACCACCGAACACACACGCCCTTGCCTTCCTTCCTCACCTCGCGCTAACCTGCGCCCCTGCTTAAACTGCGCACCCCTTCTTTATCCCATTCTTTCCTCAGATTCGGAGCACCGCACGCGCGCCCCCATTGGAAAAAAAAAGGTTTTCAGTACTGGGGGGCCTAGGGTTAGGGTTTCTGAGAGATGTGGGATGTTCCATGCATTGATGAGCCTTATCGCGCGCTGTTGGAAGCCGTTCGGGCACGGTGACGACGTCGGTAATGCCGCCGCCGCTGCCGCTGGAAGAGAATGCAAGGACGGCCTCCTCTGGTTCCGCGACATTGGAAAGTTCGCCGCCGGCGATTTCTCCATGGCCGTCGTCCAGGCCAACCAGGTCCTCGAGGACCAGAGCCAGATCGAGTCCGGCGCCTTCGGCACTTTCGTCGGCGTCTACGACGGCCACGGCGGCCCCGATTGCTCCCGCTACGTCTGCGATAACTTGTTCCGCAATCTCCAAGGTTAGCTACTTCGCGATTCAATCTCTTTCTTTATATATAGCGCAAGTCCAATTCTCGATCGTGAGTCAGAACTGTTTTTAGTTGAAGTGATTTTCGTATCTTCGCTTTTCGTGAATTTTCGCTTTTGGACTTTAATTTCACCACCTAAAAGTTGTTGCGCTTTTCAGTTTTCACAGGAATCATGAACAGTTGAAAAATGCGTGTTGTGTAATTCTGTTGGAGCTATGTCACAATCGACCTTTTTTAAAAAAAAAAATTAATATTGTTATGTATCTGTGTGGAAGGGTCAATGGGTGTTGTGTGTTTAGGTACTTTAGGAGCCATTGTCATGTAGTTGTTGTTTGTTCCGCAGCGATATTGGCTGAGTCACAGAGTGTTGTGACATCTGAGGCCATTCAACAGGCGTTCCGGCGGACTGAGGAGGGGTTCACGGCGTTTGTTTCAGAGCTGTGGAGCTCCAGGCCGCAGATTGCGACTACTGGGACGTGTTGTTTGGTTGGGGTTATTTGCCGGCAGACGCTATTTGTGGCGAGTCTTGGAGATTCCCGTGCTGTGTTGGGTAGGACAGTCGGCAACACCAGTGGGATGGCCGCGATTCAGTTGTCTACGGAGCACAATGCGAATTTTGAGGCTATCAGGCAGGAGCTTAAGGAATTGCACCCGAATGACCCCCAGATTGTTGTCCTCAAACATGGAGTGTGGAGAGTAAAGGGAATTATTCAGGTAATTTTATATGCTTGACAATTTAATATAGTATAAATAAACTTTTTCACTGTCAGTGCATTCTAATTAATTAAACAAACCCATTCAGTTCAGACTGTCTTTTTCTTTTTCTGCTGAAAGTGTAAATATCCTTTGTGCTATAAAAGATGATTGGGGAAGAAAGAAACATTATGAAGAAAAGAGTCGAACAAGATATCCTCATAAAGCAATGAACAAGCAAGAAACATATAAAAGACAATCAAGGAGATCAAGACAATAAAACTCAATAAACCCTTTGTATATCTGAGTATTTGTCGGCATGCTAACAGTTCCATGGGCTTTACGAAAAATAGGCCAGAAAAGGAATCCTTCCATATAAGATGTGAGGATTGAGAAGAATTTTTAAAGATATGATCATTACAGTAAATGCAAATACAAGCATAATATAGCTAGCAGAATAGCATAAAGTTAATCTTCCATAGTTATACCGAATTCCTTAAAACTAGTTGAAACTTGAATGGAGTTGGTCCAAGTTGAGTGATTATTCCAAGCCCTGGATTCCCGATTCCCCAATGGCATGAAGTAACCTACTTCAGATCCAAGTGGCTATAGGACAATGCAATAACAAAAGAAGTGTCGAATGATGATGCATATCTAATGATATATTGTTATGCATAACACATATATCAAGCGAAAGTATTCACTTGGCCTTCTGTTTTGCAGTATATTATTGGTATATATCATTGAGCATCTCCGTGAGTTTAGAAGTGATAATCTTATACCACCTACATAAATAAAACATAAATTCATTTGCTTGTATTTTTCAGATTTCAGAGTTGTCTACTATCAATGTAAATCTAGTGTTTTTGTGCTTCGATTAAGTATACAGGAAATGATACAGCAACATACCAAGAAACACAACAAAAGAAAGATTAGGTAATAGGCTAGAAGTTTGATTGAAACAACGGTGTCACCTATATTTTGCATGAGGGGGTTAGTTATCCCATATCATATATTTGAAGTTTTAAAGATTAAAAAAAATGTAAAAGTCAATCTTTTTATTAGAAAACTTATTATGATTATGGTAATTGTGATATGAAAAAGGTGGGTGCGGGACTGGAGAGGAGTGTTTTAAGCTGGTTGTTTATTAATGTAAAACAATTGGTACTTTAGAAAAATTTTAAATTCTTTATTTCACAAAATTCTGCTTCTACTCATCTTGCTGTTATTTTTGTTTGAGTGATTGATCTTTTTGGGTCATTTTTATAAACAAAATACCAATATAGGTCCTTTTCAAAACAATTTACTGGTATGGGTTTGTTTTGACCGTTGACTGGTCGAAATTAATAGTTTGACTGATAGGTTTAAGAGGAACATGACACATGTCATGTTCTTATTGAACTTATGAGTCACACTATTAATTATGAAATAGACTCGTATTGTTGTTTTGTTTATAAAAATGACCCAAAATGATCAATTACTCGTTTTTGTTTATATCCCTCCGTTAAGTGTCGAAATTTTAGATTTTTGTTCCTATTTGTTGTTTTCAAAGTTCAAGGTAAAATTATTTTTCGTCAAAAATACCTTTACTTCCCACCTAATTTTTAATTTACACATATATCAAAGTGAAAATAAAAAACAACTTGTAAACATTTACTATGGAGTAAAAGTGAAAAAGGATACAGTAAGAAACTTCGTCTATTTTATTTAGAAAGAAGAAAATTTATTGTATTTCTTGTTTCCTGAATAAAAACCTTAGTTTTCAAGTATAAATTCTGTGAAAAAACATTTGCGTTATTCTCATGAATACATGAGAACAATGAAAGCAGTAATCACAAACTGTAAATAAGCTTTTCCCATTCAATTCAATTTATGATATTAATGGTTCATGTTTTTCCAAGAAATTCCTGCAACCATTATCTTATTTTTCAGTGTTAGTGTTTTACTTTACACACTCGAATTAATGGTTATACATATCACCACTTTCATGATATTTGGTGCAGGTTTCTAGATCTATAGGTGACGTATATATGAAACATGCGCAGTTTAACCGCGAACCCATTAATGCAAAATTCAGACTCCCACAACCAATGAACATGCCTTTCTTGTCTGCTAATCCAACTATTCTTTCTCATCCTCTCCAACCAAATGATTCCTTCCTTATATTTGCATCAGATGGTTTATGGGAGCACTTGAGTAATGATCAAGCTGTGGATATTGTTCACAGCAGTCCACGCGCAGTAAGATTCTTTTCCACCGTTTGATTTTCTTAATAGTACTTAGTTGTACACTGGACAATACTTGGTTCATGGTTTCTTTCCTTCATCTAAATATGACTAAAGAATGCTTTGCTTTTATTTGTTTTGAACTTGATTTAACGCATTGATTACATCTATCATTGCCTGTATTATGAGCGAAATTACTACTATTTTGCAATATTACTGTGAATAGAATAAAAAAGTTGTGTGTTGGTAACTTTTTGGTCATGGGTTCGAATCTAGAAACAGCCTCTTTGCATATGCAAGGGTAAGGCTGCGTATAATTTTTCTCCCCCTTACCTGCGCATAGCATGGAGCCTCTCAACAATGGGGTACGTAGTTTTTTTTTATTTTTATTTTTACTATGAGTAGAATAGTATGTGTAATTACCAGTATCACAGGCTTAACAAGTTATACATCTTCACTTTCAACTTCTCAACTGTTTTGCCTGGTGCTTTGACTTTGTCAATGAGTTGCGAAACTCTTGCAACCTGTATTGCTATTCCTCGAAGGGATGCAGAACTCGAACCATGAAGTTCTGGTAATACAATTTCATGATATGGTTTTGCTTTTTATTTTTCCACAATAGTTGAAATTGAGGGGTTGATTTTATTTTCTCAGCTGGTTGTTGATTTTGTTTTGTTTAGTTTTTTTTATTTTTACTGTCATGCACTCATGCCATTCTCGTGCCTATCTTGAATCCATTGGTTCTTATAAATTGTGTGAATGCAGGGTAGTGCCAAGAGACTTGTCAAGGCTGCCCTACACGAAGCAGCAAGAAAGCGTGAAATGCGATATTCAGACCTTTACAAGATTGACAAGAAGGTTCGTCGTCATTTTCACGACGATATAACTGTTATTGTTTTATTCTTAAACCACGACCTTATATCCAGAGGCGCAGTTCTAAATACGCCACTCACAATTCGAAGTGCTCTCGATCACTGACTCATATGATTTGTAAACATGCTTCTCTTACACGGGTGTTCTGGCAACTGTGCCAATACCAGAAAATACACCATTGGCACGTTGCTAGAATATACCATTCATAGTGCTGCCACGTATGGTTACTGATAACGAGACAACTTATTGATGACGCACGAACTTGGAACACTTGTTAGAAATTTATCCATGAAAATGAAAAAGAAAAAAAATAAGAAAAGTAATTTTGTTTAGCAATTTGTCAAATCCCTTGATTAGAATTAAATAATGCTGTTACATGAAGGAAGTGCTTGATCTAATCTCCGTGCAAATTTCGTGCCCCAGCAAAGTTGTATCATGTATGTATGAGTTCATGGATAATCCTCAATCAGCTTGTTGATTGAATGAATTCAATTATTTGATCAGAAGATATGTTAGAGTTTTCGTATATACTTAAGTATCGTAGCGGAATGAGGTATATGATTGTTGTCTTTTTCAACACTGACCGCCAATGTTAAAACTCATGGACAATCGAGTGATTAATGAGTTATATAACATGTATGTGTTGGGTTTAGTAACTTTATTAGTGTCCAATTCTAATGATTAATTTAGAAAATTGAGTGCGCTAAAAAATTGTGAAGTTGAAGCACTTACCATATGAAGTGTCCATATTATGAATGTTTTAAAGATTTATTGCCTTACGGACGAAAAATATTCTCTTTAGAAATGAAAAATTTATTAATTTAAAAATTATTTTCAATTGTTCAAAAAATTTACAAATAATGGCTTGTCACTGTTAGAGATAATTTTTAACTTTAAATGTGGTTATGGATCATATTAAAGTTTTAGATAAACAGATCATGGCTGATGCTTGATAATCTACATCCTTATGTGGTAAAGTTGTATACACAATCATTTAATAACATTGTTAAGCATCTTCTATTTAAGGAAAAAAAATGAAATACCGGCGAAAAAAGGCTGAGTGTTACTTAGAAAAGCATAATACAATAATGGTACCACAATCAACTTTCTTTCTTTATTTTATCAAAAATACTATGTATAAGAAACAAATATCTAATTTATCATATGAAAAATTATAAGAATTGATCAACAAAATTATTAATAATATAATTACAATAGTGATTGGCACATTGTAAAATTACCTCCATAATTAAGTACTTATAAAATTCGAAATAACATTTATAGATATATAATATTATTAATGCATTTATCGGTATCAGCTCTGTTCATTTTATATTTTAGTAAAATTAATTTAAATGATTCGATGTTAAAAAAGTTAAATTTCATTTATAAATAATATTTTAGAATTGCATTTAAAAGATTTAATTAATTTTATTTTGATGGTAAAGTAAATTTATTTATAAGGTATAGATTTAAATATATTTTGTTAGTCCTGTGCATATATACTTAAGATAGAATTTACTAAAAACATTGATTTATTTATTTATTTAAAATAAATGTACTCATCTCAAATAATTATGATGACTGGGTAAAATTATCGAAATGCCCACTTTGCGGTTCACATTTTTATCACCAGAAATGTGAAGTTCAGAGCTTTCCAACGACTAACAAGGCTAATAATTGAGAACATCAGACTCTTGTCTATAGGAATTGAGATGTCACTGTTTTGCATGTGAAACATTAGTGAGATTCATGTGAAATGTTAAGCTCTAACTCTCCATTTAACATCTATTGGTTTGTCATTTTGTTGTTCTTAAGATGCAGCTATTTGGTGATGCTTTTGCAAACTTCCTTCCGTGATTGTAGTTTTGCTTTTTTTTTTTTTTTAACAACAAATAATTATTGCTTATTCCTCTTTCTCACTAATATTTCTATATCATCTCAAATTGGGCAGACTCTCGCATGGATAGGAGATATACTTTTGAGCAACCCTTCCCTTCTCCTTCCTCCCCCAGTTATTTTTTTTAAATAAAATAAAACAATAAAATATATAACAGAATCTCGATTTTATTATTCTTTATTTTGGGTTTTGAACATCAAAATCACAATTTCTTTATGTGTCTGGACAAAGAACACAATAAAATCATGATTTTGTTGTGTAATTTTTATCACAGCCAAATCTTGACTCCATTATGTTAAGGAATGTAAAAAAATAATAATAAAATTATGATTCTATTATTATATTTGAGACGTAAAAAAATATATAACAGAATCACAATTAATCATGATGATTCCGTGAAAAATATAATTTTAGAATAAAAAAAAGTCAATCTCTCAGTAGGAACAAAAGCAATATCAATAGGATCAATAACAACACCCTTATGAGAATTGTATCTTTGTTGATGATAATTTGATATGAGAAGAGAAAGAAACATAATGTTGTGCCAAGATCAAGTGTTGACAAAATATCGACCCATAGCTAATAGCTTCTGCCACTTGAGAACTTATGTCTCAAATAGTTGTATATATAAAGAGAATCCATTCAAACAATTGGAAAGAGAATCCCATTTCTTTTATCATTTTTTTATTCAAACAACCTAAAAATCTTGTTTATTTCTCTTTTATTTCAATTCAGTTCAAACCTTGTGTATTTCTTTCTTGTTTCTTCTCACATCGAAACAAAGTAATGGGATTTACCATGGTTTGTTAGTTATATGTTGCAAAGGATATATGTCACTCTTTGATGTGCTAGTTAATTAATTGATGGCTATATGCGTTTCATGATAAAGGGCATTGGCATAATTGACGGGTCTTGCCTCAGTTGTGGGTAGCAGTAAATGTATATTATATGAAAGACTTATCATGAACATGAAATAACTGTTGTTAATTAATGGTCATTTTCTAGCTACTTGTTGCCATCCGTATAATTCTCTACAGAAAATATAAGTACATTGACAAGTAATATAGTCAAAATAATATATATATATATATATATATATATAATTCTTACTTTATAAACAGATTTTATAAAGTTGAATTAGATCCAAGCTTAAATATTAAGATAGAAACATAATACATTTATGTGAGGATTTTGTACATGATAAAATTCGTGAAACAACATTACAGATGATTCACGGTCGATTGAAAGTATACATACAATAACTTATTAGATTATTATTATGGTTTTTAGTCAAATATAAGACTGTCAAGTGCATATTGACTATGAAAACTTCCGTTGTAATTTTTTTTCAGGCTAAAAATGAATTTTATCAAGTCAAATATGTACATAACATCTTTGAAAATTTCTTGATGCAGATAAGTCAAATATGATGGAGTACGTTTTTTCGTAAGAAAGTTTATAGGAAATCAAATTTCAATCCTACCCTACTCTATGAATGGTTATTCCTCCCTTAATTGATACAAAAATACTATTAGTCGATTTTTGTTTAAATATTTTCGTACTAACTGATTTGTTATGAAATAATCAATATGCATATCCAACGTAAAATTGGATGGTACTGTAACACGGAGGACAAAAATATATAGTCTCAAGTATTAATTAATGTTTCCTTGCCTAGTCTTGCATGTAAATGCACATAATTAAGGATGACTAAATTATCCTTACTTTCTTAATACTTGCAAATAAAGTCTAAACTTGACCAGCAATTGCCTGTACTTATGGGTATACGCAAGAAAGAAAGAAAAAGGTGACTTTTTCACTCTTCAATTATAATTTATGGATATGAAGTATTTATTAATTTTATTGATAATTAATTTATTAAAATATTTTTTAATTATTTTTTATGTATAATATTCGAACTTAATTAAGATTTTATCTAAAAATATTAAATTTCATTTCATTTTAACCAACGATTATTAATAGACAATCTGATATTAAATAAGCTATATATTCATTATATTAAATTAGATAATTGTTATATTAAATTAGATAATTGTTCCTAATTTTATATACATATATATATATATATTCATACTGTGTTGACTGGACAGTCTATATAACCATTATATTTGTTTCTCTTTTCTATTTTTTTGTTTATTGTATTATTTTTTCGTGCAAAATCACGGGTTGCACTCTAGTTTATATATAAACAAATATCCTATTTTACATATTACTCTATCATATCACAGTATATTTCATTCTACCTTTTTCTACTTTTTGTAATTTTTAAATTATTTTAACTAAAAATAATAATTTATAAATATCGGTTACTTCTTGGATACTCAAATGATGAATACCCATCATGTGGGTAAGAACTAGCCCATTAGAAGTAGCTACCTGCCATCAATATATAATATCCATCCTTTTATACCTCCTAATTGTTATAGGAGCTAGGCAAATTTGTTTAAGTAAAAAATATTCATAATATGGTGAGAGAAAATATTCATAATATGGTGAGAGGCTAAGTCTCTTAACAAAAAAATTCATACACATACAATACTGAGACCTTTATTGATGAAAATTAATCATTTACTAGCTAATCACTATTAGTCATTGGTGAAGAGTTAAGACCCTCTTACATTAATTTATCACAATTTGTATTACATAACTTCTCGCTTATTTGTATTTTTCAATATTTAATTTAATTGTATTTTTTTCATTAATTAATGGTCAACTTTTTAAAAAGAATTTAATTGTCAACGTAATTTTTTTGTTAAATTTAAATACTAATTAATAAAAGCATTTATATATCTATGACAAAACTTCTTTTTTCTTCTTCTGAGAAATGACTATATCCAAACTTAATTGAGGATAATTTAGAAAACTGTTAATGTTATTTATTTACAGTTTTGCATATTTATATGTATGAACTTGCAATGCATTTGATAAACCTATCAGCTATTGAATTAATTGCAAAAATACCTTGAGTAAGAAATAAATAATAAATAATAAATTATTAATTTCATAATACAGTTTGGTTTGAGTTTTAAAGAGATCAAAATATGTTACGGTTGAGTTAAACCTTATATGCCTATCTTGCCTCAAAGTCCAAGAAACAAAATTTTACGGTCACAGATCTAGATAGAAGCAGAATTATCTCGAGCTTATATATATTTACTTGACATTCAAACGGTCATAGATCGAATAAAATTTAAAAATGGTTCTAATACTGCAGGTAGTCTTTTATAAATTGAGGTGCTTAATTATAAGGCTAACAGTGTAGAATTTAAAACATAAAATTGGTATAAATCCTAAGCTCACTAGCTAATCCGATAAGAACCAGGTTGCAGTTGCACTCATTTGGACTTAAACTTTAATACCCAAACTAATCCACTTTTTTTATTATTTAGATTTGCTTGAGTGATGATGTTCACAGGTTTGGTCACCTATTTAAGCTCGGGATAGAGGAATTTGAATGATCTATCATCTATATATAGCCTGATTTTTAATTAGTTACTTCGCTCATGCTTTCCAAACCAATCAGATATAAAAATAAAGAAATTAAAAGATGAAACTAAAGAACTATACTAGCTTGTTTTTAGTTACTTATGTTATAGTCTTGTTTACCAAGAAAATTAGCCAAAAAGAGAAAAAGATGCATTCATGCAGTTGCCCTAGAGTAACCAGTAATGCATACTTACACAAAGTAAAAAAAAAAAAAAAAAAAACACATTACACATGGAGAGACTAATAGCTTTATATATCTAAGTGAAACTAATATGCACACTTACACACATATATAGACACATGCTAGTTGCACTTTATTTAACCGGTGCGCTCAGTACATGCAACACCATGCATATATATATATATATATATATATATATATATATATATATATATATATATATATGAAACTTCTTCGTCTCCCACTTACAAGTAGCTAGATAGAGCTAGCCGTGAATGGGTGGGGTGCGAATATGAAAATAGTGGTGGCTGTTAAGGACTGGCCCTGGACCGTAGCTCTGATAGCTACCATTTGTGTCGTCATCGTCGTCGCTGCTGTTATTGTTGCCATTTTTTTTTGCTTTGGTATTGTTGACAGAATCAGCAGTGCTAATGGTATTTGCACTACTACTTGCAGAAACCTTCATGGTTTGTTGGTTATTTCTGTCGGTTCCCATACCCTTTCGGCCAAGAGAAGTTTTGGTCAGTAGATTGCGTTTTGGCTTTGTTCTTTGCTCATGCTCCACCTTCACTGCACCAGCATGTAGCATGGTCACCATCATCATGAAGGCTAACAAGAGTGCAATTAAGAAGGTCCTCATGCGTCACAATTTGCCACAACCTGCAAAAGGAATAAATATACAATAAATCAATAAAAACATTAAGGAATTAAGCTATATTAGTAGCTACGTGAGTTCTTTGTATATATCTTTAACAATACTTGTTGCTTATGGTAAGCTTAAAGTCATAGTTCATATAAAAATTTAACCTAGTTAACTGTGTGAGTTATGAGCTTAATAATTAGGTTATTGATATATATATATATATATATATATATATATATCACCTACTAATTAACAAGACTAGATTAAATTTAGAAACATAGAAAACTAAGACACAGAAATATGATTTTTTAGACATGTATACCAGAGCTAGTACCAAGTTATATGTTAAATGTTTGAAGGCTAGGACGATTGTACTGCAAAATGTGGTAATTTATAGAGGTGATTAATGTGTGACAGTACTGTTGGAAAGAGGTAGAGTAGCCACTGAGGTAGCACTATAGATGGCAAGGAATTTGAGTGGGGTTGCCACTAATTAATATTCATGATGCGCTATATACCATTGTATATCACTTGGAAAAGCCACCAAAAATGAAATTATTATTATCATCGGTAAGTAATGCAAATTCATGGTTTTATGTTCAATTATTCAATCATTAAAGGCAAAATTTCCGATTCATGATTTAATAATGGGAGACAATTTGCTAAATTTTTATTGTTCCAGGTACTGTGACTAGTTGACTGCCAGTTCTTACTAACAATCCAGTGTGGTAACAATTAATGTTTAGTTATGAATTTTAACATGTTATAATAACATGCTACTATTGTACGTTAATAGTAATTGTAAATTAGTGTTATTAAAATACCATCCACGTGAATCACGAAAGCATTATAACATATTATTAATCCCTGCAGTCAACATATATACCAACCGGTTTGTAATAGCTGAAAGAGTTTAAGGGGTCACAATTAAGAATGATGAGATGGGTTAATTTCTGAATGACTTTTGGCTACGCAATTGTCACCTCCCAAGCCTTCACATGGTTTCTGATTTTGGACAGGATTCCTATTAAGATGAATTTAGACAGAAAAATATCTGTATGGATGCTTCCTCAATGTTTTGTCCATTTTGCAATGATATTCAAGAGCTTAAACACCTATTTTCTCATGTGATTTATCGGTAGGGGTTGGGTCAATTTTTTATTCCTGGTCGGGCTTTGATAGTAGCACTGAATTAGGGAAAACTCACTTCACTAGCTAATCATTTGGGTCTAGTAAAAGGGAAAACTCTTTGGAAAATTTGGATGATGATTTGGTTGGTTGCTATTTGGTCTATATGGCTTGATAGGAATGACATAATTTGCAACGTACAAGTGGAATTGAAGAGGATGTTGGTACTCATCAAGATTAGATTCTGGTTTAGGACATTTTCTAAGTTTGAGAAATTTCTTTATTCTTTCAATGAACTCTCCTTCATTTCTTTTTCCCCCTTCATTAAGATATCTTCTTCTAGATACGAAACCATCCTATTTGAGACACAATAAAATACTAGGGGTACGGTGTGTTTGAAATAGCTGTGAAATCATATTATTTAATATTATTGATTATTGTTATAATCGATTATAATCCGAATTTTTGTAGGTGGGTTGAAAAGTGATTTTATGAAATATTGAAATGTGTGCAAGTCTTTTCACTAGATTGAATCTCGTTTGTTCAATAAGCTCTCCTTTACATACATAATTAATATACTAGACCACGTACGATATTATTTTGTTAATATTTTGAGAAATAAGAACCAAGAATATACACCATTGTCCATTGGTGGTTAATATTATAAAATAAATGCACACGGCATTATCTTCCGAAGGGATAATTACTAACTAATTAATTTTTAATTTTATAACTTTCCATATATGATTAATATATAATTTACACTTTTAAAATTAATATTAAAAATATCATTATATATGTGTGTGTGTTTGCGTGTTATTTAATACATTTTTGCAAAATATAAAATTATCCAATTTAACCGTTAAGCTGAAATTCTTGTAAAGTATATTATTTAAGTTATAAAAAAATTGCAAATAAAAAAATTGATACTTCAATATATTACTCAATTTTAACGGATTTTTTTAAGAGGATAATGTGTTAATGTTGATTATTAGATAAAATACGTACAAGCAAATGCATACAAGATCAGAAAATAATATCACATCAGTAAACAGTTAGACAGGTTAATTTTGTATTATATAAAAAAAAATTAAGTTATGCAAAATTATGCAATAGTTTGATAGTAACAATTGATTTTGTTTCATATGAACACACATATATCAAGTAAAAACTCTTCTTATTGTGTTAAACAAAACCATAAATTTGTGTTATATATATATATATATATATATAATACGACTCTTCTAAGAATATTTTTTATGTGTGAATATGAGAATAATTAATAACAATTATTAGATTATGATTATAAATAATAGATAATTGAGATTAAAATATTTAAAAATTAAAATTAAAATTTAATATAATCATTAATATAATAATTAAAATATCTCAATTACCGTTAATTCATCATCATCATGACCGCTACTACCTTTGTCACTAGGACCATGACCATGTTGCCACCCCTAACTCACATATCACACATCAATAGTCAAAATTAGGAACTAGTTTAATTGATTATGATGCATAAATTATTATAAATCTCATTAACATATTTTCAATTCCTACGGATTAAATAAATAATAAAATTAATAGTGACTTAATGGCCACAACCCACATGTTTTCTAAGATTATGAGAAATGATATTAATATTTTTATTATTATTAGCTAAAATTTATTAAAATTATGAATTTTTTATGTTTCACTTCTTATTTAACGGGATTTATAAATGATTTTGTAGTTGCCAGGTAATTTTTACCAATAAATAATATATTAGAAGAAGTGTAAGTTATAAATTCAACAAAAAAAGAAGTGTGTTATAAAATACACTAATATACACACTCTCTTTATACTAAATCACAAGTTGGAGATATAAGGTTGATTTGGTGATAAGGATAAAGGAAGTGAGAAATAGGTTGAATTCTTCATTTACAAAAATTAACAATTAATTAATATTTGTCGATAAAAAACACTTTGATCAAGTTTTTATATTTCTTCTCCTTAATAACTTTTTATAAAATATGAAATTTGTAAATTCAACCATCGATTCATATAATATCATATGTTAATGATCATTCATCTAAAATTTTAGATCAATTGAATATTTATAGATATGTAATCATATATTGGCAACATTTACTTATATTTTGAAAAATATATTGTATGTTGAAATAAAGTTATTTAATGAAATATGAAAATTTTTAATTGTATGAGAATCTGTATATATTTGATCTACTTAATATAAAAGCTCAGTTGGACTAATAAAATCTAATGTCTACTTAATATCCCTCTCTATTTTTTATTTTAAATTCTTATGTAAAAATGATACTCCACTTGCATAACATAATGGAGGAAGAGGAGGAAAGTGATCCCTAGCTAGCTAGCTAGTTTTTTTCCACCCTATATAAAACTATACAAATTACGTTGACAATCGATAAAGTCTCTCTTGGGAAGATATTAATCTTGACTGGTTGGCATAAAAATCATTAGATTTAGCCACGGATTAGGCCATTATGTTTTGTTCATCCATATTCCATACTACAGATAAGCTTCTAGACATTGGGATGATAAACAATGTTGGAATACATATCTTCAGGTACCTTTGATGACACTAGTACCTTTTAATTAGTCTCGCACATACGGCTGACTTAAGGTGCCTGAGAGTTGAGACCCTCCATACAAATTTATATATAGTTTTTTTTATAATATGATTTTTTACTGAAATGAAATATATATATATATATATATATTAAAAAATGTTAATTTTTGGTTTTAATTATATAAAATCAACTATTAAATTTATGTAATCAATTTAAGAAATTAAACTATTTTCCAGTCAGTACATATATTGAAAAATATTCATTTTTGGTTTTAATTATATAAAATCAACTATTAAATTTATATAATCAAGTTTAGAAATTAAACTTTTTTTCCAGTCAGTACATATACAGTTAGCAAGTCATTTCAGGTGAAGTTTATATTCATTAACCAATATTGCAATTATAAGTTATCTAACTTTTTTTTAAAAAAAAAATCAATAATATAATTTTATAAAAGCAGTCCTTATTAATTTTTAGATTTAAATATATTTTTAATTCTTACAAATAAGATAATGTTTATTTGTACTTTTCATTCTCTTTATTTCTAAATGAGCCATGAGGTTTCAAGTTCAAGCTTGAAGACATTTATGAGGAATCCCATTTTTCATGACGACAGCATATTTAGTGCAAGATCTTAAGTAAAGATCTTGAGCTTAAGATCTGATCTTCATTAGATTTCTCAATAAATGAGTTGAAGAGATCTCCACAATGGAGGATGAGTTCTTGTGGAAGATCTCTTAAGATCTACACATTGTTCAAAAAAGAATAAAGTTTCTTCATTTTTCTCTCTCCTTAAGATCTCAAATTGAGATTTACCATTAAAGAAAAAATGAAAGAGATCTTAAGAGATCTTTAATCCTATTTGGTATTATGAGGTCTATCAAAAAATAGTCTAAGATCTCAATTCAAGATCTACCACTAAAGATGCTCTGAGACGATAGAGAATAATTGTTTGTACCTTAACAAGTATCTGACACTTAACCAAAATTTTTATTCATGATCAGGTAATTAAGGTGTGTTTTGTTAATTTTAATAGATATTGTTAATTTTTATCAATAAATATTAATTATTAGTTTGCTAGTTTTTATTGATAAAAAATTTTAAACTCATAACTTCTTCCTTACTCTTTTTTCATTTAATCACTAAATCAATCATATAACTCCTTATATATTATTACTTTGATAGTTTCATTACTTGGTGTATAAACTTAAACATTAAACATCGAACTCTTTACAGATTCCAAAACCTATCGAGCCTTGAATTTTGGGTTACCTCAAATCAATGTGTAATGTTTTTGTAATAAACCCATAGGTTTTTATATGGATAGATTACTATAATATATATATATATATATATATATATTCCATTCATAGTTTAAGGTAAAGCAGAAGACGTTTTGTTATGTGGGTGAATCAAATGAACTGAAATTGTAAGAATATTTGGTTATTTTAATCAAATTGAAAAATATTGAATGGATACAAAAATAGGTTTTGTGTGAAGTATAGGAAAATGTTTTTTTTCTTATAAAATAACTTAATTTATTCCTCTATTCATGTACTCGTTCCTCTCTTATTGGTTACAAAGTCATTAACACTTTTCATCAAAGAGTCACTCTTATTAAATAATATTGCTGATTTAAAATAAAAATTCCTTTTACAGTTAAATGGGATTTTCTTCGGCTAGAGATAATATTCAGAGCATCATTTCACTGTGCATGTTCGTGCGATTTGTATACTTCCGCTGCTGGTTTATGGTGGGAATTACTAGAAATTTATGTTGGTTCATCACACCTCAAAAACTACAATTTGTATGTCTTGTTTGTTTCATTGTTGTAATAAGGAGTGTTAGAAAGAAATATATTTTTAGTATACTTCTTTAAATAATTTTTTTAACTGATTAAAAATTATTAAAAATTATAAAATTAAGAGAGAAAAAATCTTTAAATATGATATGAGACTCAAAAAATTGTGTTATTTTTAATAAATTTTAATCCATATAAAACATGATGTATTCAAAAGAATATGTTAGTTAGATAATATGCTCGTAACAATGTTTTTATTGTAATAACTCTATTAACTCGTCAATGAATACTATTTTGGCAAAAAAAATTAACTTGAGACTTTAGATATGTTTTCTAAAATAGCAATGCATTTATAAATT
>PYAF01002494.1:196474-253206 GCA_007407185.1 Glycine tomentella
AAATGAATTTACTATATACCAACATATTAATGTTTTATTGAAGATCTTTAAATAGTATTTTAATTAATTTATATATTTTTACAACAATTAAGTTATAGTTCATACTTGTATTTCAATCACTATTTTTATTCATTGATTTTTCACCGTTAATTAAAGTGTATGTAACAACATACCAATATGAAATATGAACATTACAGTAAAAAATTTGAACAGTTTAAGTACCTAATAGGTAAATATACAAATATTTAAATTACTAACACATGGACATGAAAAAGATCCATGTACTTTCTTAAAAAAAATATATAGGTGATTTATTTTCATCACTAATAATATATTTTTCAATTGACATAATTAAATAAGTTGATCTATTTTTATTTTGAAGTGTATCTATAACTTTTATATAGAAAAGGCACTGCTATTCACTCGTTAAAATAAAATAAAGTACCAAAAATATAATCATTAATAAAAATTTAAATAGGAAAAATCATTTTAATGTTAAATAATAAATATATAAGCATTTTTTATCGCTTATATAAAAATATTATCCTTACATGTAACACCATTTCGAATTCTCGACCTATACATAGTTAATAATTAAAATTTCGCATATCACCGTTCAACTCCCGCCAAACGCCAATGAAAGAGCACCAAACACCACACAAAGTGTTCGCGCGCTCCACAGAGAATCGCCATGGCAGATTCAAGGATTTTCCGCCTAAGAAATCGAACAAGGCACAGTACAATTCACCAGCGTTAATTTCTCACACTTTCTTGTTTTGCTTTTTATTTTTTTCAATTTTTAGATTCAATTTTCGTGTTCCTTTCCTTCTCTGCTGCCAGATCACAGGTAATAACTTGAATGCTGCATTTGCATCCGTTTCTGAAGATTCCGTGGATTTATCACCGATCTCAGAGATCTCATATGCAAATCTCAGCGAAGATGTCACGGTAAGTTCGAATCTCACTGTTTTGTTTCTTCCGCTGCGTTTTGTGATGTTTCCGTTGCCGCTTTCAATTGATACGAGTCATGTGAAGACAAGACAATAAAAACGCTACCGAAAATTCGTCGCAGCTTGGAAAGTCTGTCAATCGTATTTCTAATTTAAGCTATTCTATGTGCAAATTGTATTTTAATTTTTTATTGTTTATGCATCGGACACAATTCTTACATGTGTTGATTAATTGCTGGTATCAGTTCAATTTTTCAACGTGATTCTTGTTGTAATTGAAAAAATCAATTGGATATTGGATTGATTAGGCATTTTGTACTGATAGGATAATTGATAGTTGAGGCTTCGTCTGATTTAAATGTTTTATATATGTTTCAGTTTCAGACATTCTTGTTGGAAGAACCTTCCTCGGTGACGTTGGTTCCATCTGATTTAACTCCTAAAGAAATCACTGACGCGACGGGAATTATTAGCTCCACTAATTCTATCAGCACCGATAAATTTGATAGTTCTAAGTTTAACTCTGTGGAAGCTGAGATTACTGTGAATTTTTCTGAGAAATGTGAAAACTGATGTCCTCAATGCTGCTCCCCAATGTAGAAGAGAGCTTATGGATGGAATAATTGAGTATGTTATAAGCGATTTCCAAACCTATACCCTGCCAGAGGAGAGAGATCAGTTTGCTCATTTGCTTTCGATGAAAAATCGAATGTTGTTTCTGTGTACCTTCATTTGGGTAATTGGAGTATCAGTTCTGCTTTTCTTCACTTCGGATACTCGTGGCCCTTACAGAGGACCGACGCCAACCTGAACGATTCCACTAAGGTTCATATGCTTTTTGACTATGGGAGAAGAGGTAACATCTTCAGTTATGTAGCTTGTAAATATATCTCTAACTGAAAATTCTTGGAAATCATGAAACTGGTATAACTGGTTTTTAGTCTTACACTTGACTTGAGGTACTCAGAAATTATAATTGCCCTGAACTTGCATTGTTTGCCATTGAAGTTGTTATACATAGGTGAGTACTTTTATGATGTGGTTGATTACTGCTGTTAGCAGAAGATATGTATCAAACTATCAGGTTTACCTCAAACGGTGCTTATAAAGCAATCAATCTTAATTGCGTATATGTGGTTTGTGTTGAACGGTTGATGCGTTATAAAGGTTTTGTTGGTTCATTTAAGCTGCATGTATTGTCTTAGCATTTATGAGCAAGAGAAATGCTAGCAACATGCTCAACATGTATGTGAGAGAAAAAATCACAATATTCACAAAGAACAATATGATCAGGACTTCACATGCTGGTCAGTTGCACCTCAACTTTGACAATTTTTTGTTTTGCTGTAACACGTACTCTTTTTTTTAGTGGTCTTGAGAATGTATATTCAAACGCCACTGGTTTCTTTGATGTGTTATTTTGGTTTTTGCTTATAGTTCATGCCTTCATTCTCTCTCTCTCTCAGCTTTTTTTTATTATTATTTATTTTAGGGTCCTAAATTCCTTTAATTGATGGAAGTGTGGAATCAGTTTCTCTCAATACCTCTCTAGGCCATTTTCTATCCCTTGGCCCAGTAAATGTAGGTCTTATGTTGACACATGAACAATATTCGGAAAATCTTGCATAACACTTTTCACGTTCCAAGATAATTTACACCACTGAATTTAATGATGGGATCCACAGCTTGAGAAACTAGCATAAATTAACGGTTAACATTTTACTCATGGAGGTCAGGTAGTTAAAAACTTACGGGAGAGAAGACATAGAATGCTGATAGAATAGTGACACTGATGGCTGATCAAATATAGGTCTTGTTCTTTTTCAAGTGAGTCAAATTAGATCTATTTCTTACTGATAAGATTTACTAAAAACCATTGATTGGAATTTGGAAAACGACTTAAATTCACTTGTGTCGTTTGAATTCTGATGGTGAAATAATTGCGATATCACCAAGCATGGAGTTAGCATGTGGCCAGCCACTAGTGGTTAAAAAAAGTGAATGTTTTGATGTAATCCATTCACGTACTTTTTAAGCCAATGAGAGTAAGACATTCAGAACTAACTTTACTTAAAGTAAGATTTGGTGCATCGGCATCAGCAAAAATTGCACTAATAAAATAATATCTTATGTTGAGTTTTTGAGTCTGGGACATCAAGAGTGTGTCTATATCCACTTTATCTGTTTCTGCTTTACCAAAACCCAGGGAGACGACTGGCTGTTATTTACCATTGGGTCGTGCTAGGAGTATCATCATGTAGGGAAAACATATTTGATTCCCTAGCACTACATTAAATTTAGTGCACATTCATGTTTCTATATGTGTTCACATGCATGCCACCCATAGGCCATAATGATTGAAATAGGATGGTACATGAACTAGAGTTCAAATAGTATATAGACAGTTTTGTATGGAAGTTATTTACAATATAACCTCTTGTGTCGTTCCAGTACCTGAACGGAGATTTCCCTTTGGGGAACCATACTTGTGGAGTACAGTATGTACTCAAAAAATGATGCAGAAGCTGCTCCAATTAGTTTCAAATTGAACTTGCATTTCCATTTTTGACCTACATTTTAGACTAACACTCACGTAGTCACGTTTGACAGTTCTAAATTTGTTGTGAAGATTTTTAAAACCCAAACCATCTTTGATGGGACCTTGCTGTAGCACAACTCAAACGTACTGGGCCGACTGATTGGGTTTTCATTTTCGGCACCCTCTGTTAGGCTTTTCTTCTTATAGCATCGGGCCCGGCTGAGGTTTTGGGGATCAGATTATAGCACTTTCATTAATGGAGAAAAAGTGGAAGGAAAGAAAATAGAAAAGAAAGAAAACATGATTAACGAAATATTTTTTTTTTGTTTGTTTGGAGAAAAAGTGGAAAGAAAAGTTCTTTTTTAGATACAGAAATTTAAATTTTTTTCTTCCTTTCATTTTTTTTTTCAATTCAAATTTTAGTTTTTTCCCTTTTTTATTTTTTTTCCATCCAACTAAACATAATATAAAAGATTGATTTAACTACAAGCATGTACCATAAAAAAAATTTTATGACATTTTATTTTTAATTAACGCAATTTTTATCAAATTTTTATAACCAAGTATTTCTAACACTTCATTATTAATATATAAAATTAAAAATTTAATCAATACATCACTTAATATAGTTAATTTCAATAAATATTTGAGTAATTTTAATTTTAAAAAAACACTTTCAGTAATAACAATAATTACAGGTATTGTGAATAATATTTTAGAAGCAATGAATGTATTTGAAAACTAATATTATCTTTTGAAATAATTTAATTAGTGGAGTATAAATTTATTGTTTGTACCTATTGTAATATCTTTAGTTTAAAAATAAATTACATATCATGTAATATATATAATTATTTGCTAAAAGTTTTTTTAGATAATCATTAAAAGTCAGATATTTAAATGATTAAAAAAAAAAAATAGCCCCTTTAATAGATTTCTGAATCATTCCTGATAATAAGATTGTTAAAATATAAAAATGATCTAACACCCTTTTGTTTCATTCTTTTACTTCCTTTTTTTATCATATCACGTCACTCGTTAGATGAAAAAAACAACATTTATATTTCTAATCCCTCACTTAGTTGAGTAGCTTTCTTGTTTCTGCTATGGTGAGCTTCGTATTATGTAGGGACACGATATTGATCCCCTGAATTTGCACCACGCATTATTTTATCACAATGTGGGAATGGGAGCATGGTGGGAAGCAAGCTCTGAAACAAGAAATAAAAAGCAAGACGAGACACCATATATATTGTTCCTCTGCTGCTTGGTTCCGAAAGGGCTGACAATGAAATAATTGAGGATCCTATTGATAAAATATTTATTGCAAAGGGTACTGGGGTCCATTTCAATTTTCAGGTATATTGTGGAGCATAACTATCCACAACCTCAAAGGAGTAAAAATCCAAATCCCCAACCAAAATACAAAACCAATGCAGGGGATAGAAAAGTGCAACAACACAAAACAAAGCAAATGCATCTATCTATCTCCATTTTTTATCAAAAAATATTAATTATCAATTTATTAATTTTTATTAATAATTTTTTTTCTTTTTTAATCACTCAATCAACCTTATTTTTCTCGTGTTATTTTGGAATTTGGAGATCATAAGACCCAATAATCATTGCACGGAATGAAAAAGAAATAATTTGTGAGGCCTATGTTTTCAGTTAATAGGTGAAAGACAAGTAAGTGCATACATGCCCCATTCCAAATGGAGTATTGATGGAATTGCTCAATGCTCATAATAAAGTAATCGGGGCACCGAAACTCGAATATTGTCAGAATTTGTCAAAGTTGAGCTCGGTGAGCTTTCGTGTTGATTGGCATTATGTTGCTTGTGATTTTGGGGGCAAAGTTTGATGGAGATATAAAGACATAGGATTAAATGAATGTACTGGTTATGCAGGGTCAATGCGCAACTTAAAATACTTTCCCACCAATGCAGAGTAGTTAAAGATCCGAAAAAAATTTCACCTTCTCCATGTTACTCTTCTCGAAAAGATCACTTGACGCCTTGAACTTAGTTGAGTAACTCTAACTAGGTGAAAATATTAGAACATCTCCAATGCAAGGAATCCAATTGGGTTCCTTAAGTAACTTTTTGTGATTCTCACAATATTTTTTGTGGTCCCCGCGGTACCATGTCACTCCTAAACAATTCATCCAATATTTTGCTCCAATGCAAGAAACCATAAGGAACTCAAAAAAATCCACTTATTTATATTTTTTAATAAAACTTAACATTGTGATCAATTTTCATAAACATAAATTCAAATAAATAAAACGAAATGCGTAACAATATAAAACAAAATTTTACACAATAATAAATAATTAAACACAACAACATGGACATAAATAAAAAACCTAGACCTCGAAAAAAATTACATAAATTTAGTTATTGTTATTTTTGTTTTCGAAACATTCCCAAATATGCTCAACTAAATCTGTTTGGAGTTGTCGGTGTTTTTGTTTGTCGTGAACCTCTGCTCTCCTTTGAAGGTATGTTGATCGGATACTAGGGTGAGCACCTGAAGATACTTCGAATGTTGACGTATTGTTACCTACATTATCGTAATCAATATTACTTTGATATGTGTCACGTTCGTTCTCGACAATCATGTTATGTAATATGATACATGCATAGATGATATTTTTCATTTTAGCAATATCCCAAAAACGTGACGGACCACATATAATTGCGAATCGAGATTGGAGCACTCCGAACGCCCGTTCTACATCTTTTCTTGCCGATTCTTGCCGTTGAGCAAATAACTTTCGTTTTTCTCCTTGTGGCATTGAGATGGTCTTCACAAA
Source organism: Glycine tomentella (assembly GCA_007407185.1). Taxonomy (NCBI): domain Eukaryota; kingdom Viridiplantae; phylum Streptophyta; class Magnoliopsida; order Fabales; family Fabaceae; genus Glycine; species Glycine tomentella. The sequence continues at coordinate 202,782 of PYAF01002494.1, forward strand.
TGTAGCAAAGTCTGGATAAATACCATCAGCTAAATAGTATCCCATATTATATTGGCTTCTATTCACTGTGTATTGCACTGCGGGAGCACGTGCCGACAAAACTTCATCAAACACATTAGATCCATTTAACACAGTAATGTCATTATTTGAACCCGCTGTACCAAAAAATGCATGCCAAATCCACAAGTCTTGTGATGCAACGGCTTCAAGAATGATTGTTGGGTTGCGATGATCACCTCGACAAAATTGACATTTCCATGCAACTGGACAATTTTTCCATTCCCAGTGCATACAATCAATAGAACCTAACATACATGGGAATCCGCGTGCCGCTCCCAGTTGTAGTAGTCGTTTGGTGTCTTCGTTACTTGGTCTCCTCAAGTACTCATTCCCAAATATAGTGCAGATGCCTGATACAAATCGCTCCAAGCATTCCACCGCAGTTGTTTCACCAATTTGAACGTATTCGTCCACACTCCCTCTCTTCCGCGCCCTCCTCCCTTCTCCACATCCTCTCTTCCGCGGCCTCTCTTCTCCCTTCCGCGCCCTCTCTTCTCCCTTCCGCCCTCTCTTCTCATCTGGTCCCTCTACGGTCTCTTCTTCCCTGTCTTTACCACCGTCATCAACAACCCCGCATCGCCCTCTCCTTCACTTCGTCCGTCGGAGCGGGAAGACCCACCCTTCATCTCCGGCCACCACCGCACATCTCCGGCCACCACCGCACCGGGTTCTCTTCAAAGGATCCTCGCATGCAGTGTTTGAACATGAGTCCAGCCACCATCGTCGCCGGTACTCTTTAATTTGATTTCTGATTTTGTGGTTTTACTATTCATTTTCTTCCGAAATTTGTTGAATGATTTTGATGTTAATGTGGACTGTTTGTGTTGAAAATAACTGAAATAACGATTTTTGTACCAAAATAATTGTTTTTAAATGGGAAGAAACCGTTCCTTATATAAGGAACGGACTGTACCGTGAACAAACGCGTATCGCCACGTCAGTTTCTTCCAATGCTGAAGAACTCGTAAGAAACGATTTCTTAAGCTAAGAAACCCACTTAGAAACTTGCGTTGGAGATGCTCTTAGTGGTTTGAGCTTGTACAATAACTCATTAGGTAGATTTTTGTTGGTAACTCCAACATATCATTGATGTCCTATTCAATAGTATTGAGAGTGTGCTATTTTGTAAAATAAAAAAAAAAATACTTCCTCTAAATAGTCAATATAGTTGTATATCCATACCTTTTGTACTCAAAATTATCCCCACATTAAGTACTTGTTGTCAATTATACTTTATTTGTAGGTTATCTACCACTATAACAATTAAACAAGTAAAGGAAAACAAGTTTTTAACTGAGATATGCACATTTGGTCGCACTTTGGATAACAGCTACGAAGTGCAGCAACCTGTAATATGCAACTTCATCGATTTGGTTATTATTTTTCAAGTTACTTTTTTTTTTTTGTCTAGGTTACTAAACAGTAGAGAATCATTTGGATTAGTTTTACATTCAAATTTGAAGATGGGAAGTTTCATCGACATCGTATAATAATGCATTTTTAACTGCAATATCTTTTTGTCAAATAATCACTAAAACGACATTTGCTGATTAGGCCACCAGTCTCTATTTCAAGTAATAAGAAGTTTTGTTTTTATTTAATAAGATTTTGAATTTAAATTTTATGAATAAAAAGTAAGAATTGGTACAATTTTATCCCTAAGACCCTAACTAGCCATAACTCAAGTCAAATTAATTCAACGAAGATCCTGGAATAAACTGAAATACTAAGACAGAACATCACAAATGTGTGTAAAAATATGCTTTTAATCACAAGGTACAATTGTTAACAGGCTTGTTTGTGTAATCATGGAAACAAAGTTTGGTGGATGATTCACGATTTCCGAGGCAACGCTAACGACATTTTTTCAAAGCAGAAAAATAAATTGCTTTCGTTCAACGGAAGTTGCCATCATAAATGCCAAAAAAGCTGTACTCAAGGTTAGCTGTAAGATTTGAAGAGAGACAACCATAACCACCAAATCCAGGAACATACCACAATAAAATTCTTTGGTTAAAATTTAAAAACTATTCAAGAAACATTATATAATTCATAGATAACATTATAACTTGAGCATGTGATTTTAAGTTTCTGACCCATGTCTATAAAAATATTCATTGAAAGATATTAATTTTTAATTGAATTTTAGTATTTCGATAAATTAGTTATTAGTTTTTGATCGAATAATATCTGAATTAAAAGAAACATGTCTTTTGCATCTGAGCTATATTATTTGTATAATATTATTTAATCATCTTAAAAATTACTACAACATTATTCTTCTTTTATCACTTTTTTAACTGTACAAATATTATATAAATTTATTTTACGAATATATTTTTTTCTGATGTTATTTAATAGCCCTTGTACTGCTGGTATGTCTTTCTCTAGAACCTAATCAAGTTCTCAAAATTAGATGAGTGAGTGGAATTTCATAATAGCTTTATGAAGACATATATCCTTTGGATGTGATTTGGAGGATACGGTTGGGTCCATTATTGCTGGCTATTTACAAGGAACCGAACTTGCATCTGTGCTGCCGTACCTTGTAGGGAAGATACAAGAACAAAAAAAAATTTGGTAGGTTTTATATCAAGTTCTTCGAATATATGTGTAGCCTAATTTTACAAAGTTTCTTACACACAAAAAAAACTCAAGATATACAATTGTATTTGTCACATAAAATAAAAGTGTGATATTGATTTGATCTTTTGAAAAGTTTGATATTTATTTTAGTCCTTATATTAACGTTCCATTAACCACTTAGGTGGCAAGTTTAATTCATTGTGGACGCCAATGTCCTATATGAAGTTAAAGTGTTTGGCACAGTTTATTTTTAGCTCAAAAAAACTTTTAAGCTAAAAAAATGAAATTTAATTAACAAGAAATTTATATTTTCTTTTAGTTCTATTTTTAACTTTAACTTAAAAGTAATTTTTAAGTTAAAAATAAGTTGGGCCAAACATACCCTACATATATGAAAAACAAATTTAAGCATAAAAAAATAAGTGGTATTCAATTTTTTTGTGTAAAAACTAGAAAATAAAATTGGCACCGGGAAAGAGAAAAGAGTATAACTATCTCTATAATAAAAAGTGAAAGAATGTATTTACAATATCTTCACAAAAATAACAATAAAAGGAAAATAAATTATTTTATTAAAAATAAGATAAAATAAATAAGACTTAAATATCATTATTTGATTTCAAAATACAAAAATTAAAATTATAAAAAGTCAGGGGGCAACTCCCTCCATTGTTTCTTGCCCTTATTTTCTCTCCAACCTTTTATTTTCCCCATGCATGCATGTGCTCTACATCTTTTAAAAAAAATGTTAATAATTATACTTGGTGCAGATCGAGAGAAAATGAATGTCGTGTTGAGATGCAATCCTTGTTGAGCATGCTATCAAACATCTCATGTATATATTTATTCTATAACCGATGTTAAATTAAGTAGCATGCATGTTAGCAAAATAATCATTGACAAACCCATCTATTGATTATTTAATCACTTGAAGGACCTGTACCGGCTGTACGTAATAAGGAATAGCAGATAAAAATTTGGTAGTGATGAATGGAATTGGTGAGAAGATGACGACGTTTTGTTTGTCACAAGTTTTTATTGGAGAAAAAAAAATATAAGAAGGTAAATAAATTAAACATTTTTATAAACTAAAATTATATTAATTAATTTCAAATTAATGAAATTAATTTATTTTATCATTTTATTTTCTGCTTCAAATATTTATAAATTATTAAAATAGGACAAATATGAAATGGGACCAAGGAAGAAAGGATATTTTATCAATAAAAAATATTTATATAACATGTGATTTAAGGAATATTTAGCAAGTCAAATTGCTTGTGTACGAAAACAATTCCACTAAAGAGATTTTAAATGCTCTAGTTTGGAGATTGGAAGGAAGGGAAAGTGAGATTGTAAACGAAGAAAAGATAAGTACAGACAACGCAACGTGAAAGCAGAAGTGGCAATAATATATTACAAACAAGAGCACTTAATGGATTGTAATACTTTATTAGACAAAACACCGTAACAATATAACAAAAGAATCAATGTGATGTCACTTTTTCATGCCTCAAATGATAAATTAATCTTGATTATCGTTAAACTTTAGATTGATGTTAATTCTTATTTTTCGCAAAGAAAAATGGTAGTTAATTTATACTAAATTTCAAAATTACTTTTACTAAATAATAATATACTAAGGATCATGAATTCTAAAATTAATTTAAAAATAAGTCCGATTGAAAAAAAATTATGTTATGGGTTAAATATATTTTTGGCTCTAAAAAATAATTAATTTTGAATTTTTTAATTTTTTTTACAAATTCATCTTTGATCTATTTCAATAAATTTTATGGAAAAATTTATTAAATATAAATTCTTATGTAAAAAATATTTATTGAATAAAAAATTCAATTAAATTTCTACACTAAAATATTCTAATAAGACTAATAGTATGTTTGATTTAGAGAAGAAAATTAAAAAAAAAGGAGTACAAAGGAAAATGAGTAAAAAGTGAGATAATTTTGTAAGTTGTTTGGTTATGGAGTGGAATTAAAGAAAAAAAAATATACCAAATGACACAAATGATCCAAATAAGAAAATAAGAGTTGTATAACAAATAAAGACACCTTTTGTCTTTAAACCCTTATAAGTCACACTTTTTTCTTTACAAAATGGGAAGAAAGAATAAATAGGTGGGACTAGAATATTATTATTTTTCCTTCATTTTTCATGTCCAACCAAACAAAAGAGAAAAACATCTTTCTAATTTTTTCTCCTTGTTTATTTTCTCTTTTTCACCCAAAACCAAACAATTTGTAAGAGTATATTCAATAATATATACATGACTAAACTAAAAATACAACAATTTAAATTTTTTCAATTCATTCGATCAACAAAATTTTTTCACATGAGTCATGGCATCACACAATATTATTGTAACAATGAAGAAAGTAGTTCTCTATAATGAATGAAGGTCGGAATATCTGTTGAAAGAAGTATTCATATATTTAATTGCGTCTAGAATAAAATTATCTTAAAATGAGGATACACGTGTGAAAAAATAAAATCTATCTATTTACAAGTTGTAATTAACACGGGCTCGTGCAGAAAATGGAGGTGTTCAGCTACGAAACTGAAGCAAGCAAACCAAACCAAACCATAGCAAGGCCCAACATCAGAACATGCAAGGTTCCAAACAAAACCAAAAAAGAAAAGCATGATTAAGAAGGAGCTTAGTAGTTAACAATGAGTTAATTATTAGGTTAAGAAGAAAAGGAAAAGGACGCGTGGGGTGTTGCGATTCCTTTATATAATCCTTCTCCACCCTCTCTCTCTTCCTTCAACTCAACCTCCTAATGAAGTTGAAGGGACACCTCACCCACCCACCCAACACCATCCATTTTCATTTCTTTCATTCATAAAAATCATTCATTCCCAGCCACCACCACCACCTTCTCTCTCTCTCTCTCTCTCAAATCCTTAATTTCCATTCATAAGTATATTAGATTACTTCAGAAGCTCCTTCAACTATATATACACATATATCTCTTCAAACCCTATTCCCTCACTTCTGGAATCTAACCATAATCATAAATTTTCCCTCTTTCACCCGAATCTGAATCCAACAATTTTTCCCACAAATAGAAACCCCCGAAAACCACAAAACCCCTTTTAGGTTTTAATTTCCCCAACGTTGTTGTACCATGTCGTCATCTCTGATCGCGAATCCAACCGCGGAACGATCGCGTGACTCTCACCGCACAAAGAAGAAGAAGAAATCTCTTAAGCAACACCAACAGCAGCATGACGCGAAATGGAAAACCCACGCGCAGCAGCAGCTATACTCCTCCAAGCTCCACCAGGCTCTCGAGCGTGTCAACGTCTCCGGCGACGCGCCACACCGCGGCAGGGCGGTGCGCGATGCCGCCGACAGGGTGCTCGCCGTGGCCGCCAAGGGGAGGACGAGGTGGAGCCGCGCCATCTTAACCAACCGGCTGAAGCTGAAGTTCAGGAAGCCGGTTCACAAGAGGCAGAAGGTGGTTGTTGTTGGGCCGGGACGGCCCAAGAAGAAGGCCCGGTTCAGCGTTCTCCGGCTCAAGGGGAAAACCTTACCCGCTGTTCAGAGGAAAGTTAGGGTTCTGGCCCGCTTGGTTCCCGGTTGCAGAAAAGAACCGCTTCCGGTGATTCTCGAAGAGGCCATCGATTACATACCCGCGCTCGAGATGCAGGTTCGCGCCATGCAAGCTCTCGCTGACTTACTCTTAGGCTCTTCCTCCGCCTCCACCTCCACCTCCGCCGCCGCCGCACCGCCTAGTTGATCTCACTTTCCGGCGATTATGCCACGTTTCATATTTTTTTTCTTCCTGATTTTTGTTATTATTTGTATCGTTTTCACCCTCACTCGACTCGGCTTATGTTAATGGTCAAGTACATACATATTATATCTTCTTCTTCTGTTTTCTATTTGCCCTTTTTTTTTTCTTTTCAAATTTACCTTTCGAGTAAAACAATCCCATAATTAATTAGCTTGGAGCGTTTATCAGAATATTGCCTTTTAATTTTAACTTCCTCAATCCTCAGAAAGAAATCCTTTACACCCTCTTTCCTGAAGCACGGTCTTTTCCTCAGGTAATCAATCCTCGTTTAGGGCTGAAAACAACAAATTAGAATTCTATCACCAAGTGGATATCTCGATAACTAAAGGTGCCAAGCCTCGGATTCTACTTGAAATGAGGATAAGGGTTTCAGCTAGATATGTATGATTCACGGCGGTCATTAGAAACCGCCACCTTTATCAAAATCATCCCATAATTTTCTTTATTAAGACTGTCGTCTATTCAGTCGGATATCCTTAATCATCGTGTCTTTGACAAATGAAGTGAACTCTACATTGACTGTATCAACGATTCCATAAAAAGAGAGGAAAGCTACCTTAAGAAGTCCATTTCCTCCATCTATGGAAGCATAGGCATAGACGAAGAAAGCATAAGCATAGGAGGGGATTGAACGAGGGATGTATCTTCTTAGCTCTCAAGCGAGGAAAGGGTAACTTGTTGCGAAGAATCCTGTTTTCGAATTCACTCTTTGAAGGAACCAGACCGAAAGGAACCTGTTTGAAGGCACAGATGAAGAAGGGCTGCGTTCAAGGTTTCAGCAGCCCCAGGTTCTTGGAGTCACCATTCACCCTATTATTCTATTATTAGTTTATTAGCGCTGCCTTTTTCCAAAAACTTCCTCAATGAAGGTTTTTTTTTTTTTTTTTTTTTTTACTGCAATCAAGGATGGTTTTGGTAATGTAACATCAATTATATGTTCTATAATTTTATTTTATTTCTTGGGGGTCCGAGGGAATGTATTCTGAAAAAAATTATAAAAAAAAAGGTTTTAGCATTCAGTTTTTGTCTAAATTAAGTGGTGGATTGATTAAAGAAGAGACTATAGTAAATGATAATGTGATGATGAAGAAGCTGGTCAGGTAGAGTTAAGAAGCCTCTGGATCCAATCTTGTGGGTAATAACTAATAAATGTGTATGTCCTTGTTAAGGTAAAGAATTCATTATTCATGGTTTGCACAGCCACTGTGAGTAGTAGCAAATATAAGATCTGTTTAGGTAAGCTTCTCTAGAAGTACTTCTAGACGAAAAAAATAAGAGTAAAAAGATGAGATGAGCTTCTCCATAAGTAAAAATAAGTTCTCCATTAGTTAATTTGTAGAAGTTCACCAATGTGGTTTCTCTAAAAGATGAGATGACATTTACAAATTAGTTAATGGAGAACTTATTTTTACTTATGGAGAAGCTCATTTCATCTTTTTGCTCTTATTTTCTTTTTCTAGAAGTACTTCTAGAGAAACTAACATCCAAACAGGTCTTATATTTGCTACTACTCACAGTGGCTGTGCAAACCATGAATAATGAATTCTTTACCTTAACAAGGACATACACATTTATTATTACCCACAAGATTGCCCATAGTCTGATAAGATCGATGTAGAGTAGAAAACTCTCTCCTTTAAAATATACGAGTTTAATATAATTACTTGTCTAAAACTAGCGCCAATTGATTTACATGATCAATAGTGTTCTCTACCGAAAATTGTAGATAAATACGCCATAGAGTAAATTGGGATCATGATATATATATATATATATATATATATATATATATATATATATATATAATTGCAAAATTTCAAAAACTTTTGATATTACAACTAAAACTATATTACAAACAGTTTTTTTAAAATCGTGGTGCGTTGGTTATAGATTTTTGCAAATGGGTAATTTTTGTTAGGTTGTGTGCGTATATTTTGGTAGCTCTATCGCTTTAAGTCATCCTGTCATACTGATCCGGTTTTATGATAATGAATTTCTAGGAAGAGTTTTAAACTATCAACAAGGCACTGAACGCTGGGAATTTATTGGTCTTTATCTCAGTAACACAGAGAAGGATAAGGTTACCCGGTTAGGGTACTGTTCGGGAAAGCAAGTTTGTGTCAATGAAATTGCATGGCTAACTCCACTTCTCTAAAGTTTTGCCGAAACTGCCAAAAACATGCTTATTAGACAATTACCATGGTCCCTTGTGGCTTGTCGCACCCACCTCGTACGACACTGCTGACATTTTTACATCACCCTCTCTTCTTCTTCTACTTCTCTTCTCGTATAACCCTTCTAACACTAACGTCCTCCTCCAACCTCTACCAGCCAAAGCCACCATCATCACAAAACACACCCCCAAAAAAATTAATACTATAGTATTAATAATTAAAAGAATAAAGAAAAAAACATAAACTGAATTTGGTTTTACCTCAGAAGCTGAGGCTAATACTTCACATGCTCCTCCACATGGGGGCAAATGGCCTGAACCACTAATGAGTTGACATGTGGCCGCATCACACGGCCACGCTGTTTAATTTTTAGGCTCAGACAAAAAACTGCCTCTCACTTTCGGTGGCAGAGAGAGCACACGAGTGCCTTAGTTTCATCGCTATCAATAGTAGTGGTGCCTCTTCCCTCCTAGACCCCATTTCAGGATCATGATTCATTAACAAAAATGGCTTAGAAAAAGGAGGGTATGGGTTAATTTACCACCAAAGGCAATTAATTATTGAACAATAGGACCATCTCAAATCAAAAGCTTTAATCTTTAGTACTACTCCAGTATTTACTGGTACGTGCCTTTAAAGTTTGTCACGTGATGGTTGCACTTATTTATTTCGAGATTTTCAGTTATCAGTGACCAGAATTCAATATCTCCCCATGTGGCTATTGAATTTTGCTTTTTACACCATGCCAGGGTCACCCAATTGGGGATTCTGACAATAGAAGAAAAAAACATGCAAAAGAAGGATCAAATGTGGTTTTGATTAATTAAAAAATAAAATAAAAAAACTATAGAAGAAATGGAAATGGGAATATAAAATAGAGGGCCTATGTTGTATCTGTCCACATCCAGCACCATATAATAAAAAGCATGACTATTTTCAAACAAGTGACAATGGTCATAGGTCAATGTGGAGTTTGCTTAATGAAACTCGTAACACAAATGTTACCATCACAGCAAAAACAGATTCAAGAAAGGGAAAAGGGAAGAGTTCAGATCCTCTGTTGCAGTAAATTAGAATAGTATTTGGAGTAGTAAAAATTTTATTGGTCAATTTAGTCTTAAATCATACACCTAACCACATTATATCCATTCTCTATAATATTCATAAATATATCAACGCAACATTTTAATAATAAATTTTTACAGAGAATGAATCTGGTGTGGTTAGGTATATGGTTTAAGGCTAAGATATCAATAAAAATTCAACTGTTACAAATATTTCTCTAATCTACTGCAGAGGAGACTATCTGCACTCAAAAGGGAATAAGAAAATTAACAAATTTATTCTCTTTGTGTTGTTTTCCTCTCCATTGATCATGCGTTTCTCCCAAAAATGTTTCTTCTGACAAAGATATTCTCGATTAATTTACCCAAGAATGAAACCAATAATACTTATTCCACCCAATTCTCTTCATATACGAATTCTTCGGGTGTCGCTTTTGAACTTTGATCAAATGGTTTCGTATGATAACGCTGTAAATGAAAAAGGACAAGGAATGTTGGCTTGCTATAATAATAATAGTACTGAAAAGCAACTTGGGTGCAATTTGTCTGATGCCACCGAAAAATATTTGTTAAGATCAGGTAAGAAACCTCATTAAGCAATATTCGTTTCAGGTTTCAACTATCTGTCTTTAACAGATAAGATATACAGTTAGCAGCATATAATATTGGGAAATATTGGTTTCATTTAATTTGGCTTCACATAAGTTTACATGTGATGGATATGATCTTTATGACGATGGCGAGAGGAAAGGAATGGACATGATATGATTGGTGTCACATGAGTTATGTAAAAGAAAAATGGGTGGAAGTAATATAACTCATAAATTATTATAAAAAAATTAACAATAGATTTTGAAAATGATCGACCTTATAATCTAATTTCATCATTTTCTTTACTTACAACTGGTCCATTTTCCTATATCCTTCCATTTGCTTTCATATATCTTAAAATTAAAATCTTAGTTTAAATTTAATATTCACTGTGAATTAAGTCACAATACCAGTACATAAAAAAGTTTTACATAATTGTGCTGTATTAATTTTTTTAAATAGATTATACCATTTTGTTTTATTAACAAATGAGTAAGCCTACCCTTATTAATTATAATCTTTGAAAGGTTGGTATGACATTAGTTTAATTCTTTTTTCGTGTGCATGTATATATATGGTTTAAGTGTCCTTCATAAAAACAATCTTCGGACATAGTCGTTTAATTTACTAAACTTGGATCGATGTTTCTTTAGTGAAAACTCTTTAATAATATTTTTTTACATTATATTAATCCAAATGTTACAAAGGATTTTTTTTTAAAAAAATGTACAAAGGATTTTTTTTTTAAAAAAATGTACAAAGGATAATTGGATGGATTAATTACGAAAATGGATAGAATTTTAAAAAAATGACCATCATGAATAATTTTTTAAAAAAATTACAAAAATGGGTAAATCTTACTTTGATATACGATTTTACTAATCGTATATTAAAATATGATTTCACTTTTTATTTATTTAAAAAATATTTTTTTTTTCTTTTAAGAACTGAAATCCTACATGTTAAAATAAGATTTTAGTTTTTTTTTCTTTCTTTTTTTCTAATAAAATCATATGTTAATTTCTAAAGTAATTAAGAAAATATATGTTGAAATTATATTTTAATATATAATTTCAACTTTTAATAACAACAAAATAAAAAAATTTAAGTATGTATATATATAATTTCAGTGTAACAATTTTTTCAAACACAAAATTGTGCTTTGAAGCACTATCTCTTCGTAGTAAAAATCATACTTCAAAACTCAATTTATCTATTTTCATAATTTTTTAAAAAAAATTACCTATTATGATATTTTTTTTTTTTATAAAAATTACATTGCTAAGAGTCATAATTGGATAGTGTATGATGTGTTTGTTTTTCTTTCTTTTTGAGGCGTGTTGTTAAATAGTGACGTCACAAATTTACCTTCACGTAATGTTTTTCGAATCTTATGTGAACTTAGGTGAGGCATTCAATGCAGGCTTGGTAAGGTCTATTGGGAAGACTTGAAGAGTATATTTACGGCTTATTTAAATTTATATTATGACAAACACATTTGTGTTAAGTGTTTAGGAAATTTTATGAAAATAATCTATGATATGTTAATAAGCTGTTTTCAACTTATTTTAATAAGTTATTCAGATTAACTTATGAAAATAACTTACAATTTATATGAAAATTTTTAATCCTATTTTGTCTTTAACGATAAAAGTAACTTAAGGCTAAAATTAAAATAAGTTATTAAGGCTAACTTATAAAAATAAATTATAATTTATATGAAAATAGTTTAATCCTATTGTCTTTAATGATAAAAGTAACTTAAGGCTAAAATTAAAATAAGTTATTAAGGTTAACTTATAAAATTAATTTACAATTTATATGAAAATAGTTTAATCATTTTTTCCCTTAATTATGAAAGTAATTTTATATTCTATTTTTCCAAAAATAGAATAAAATAAAAAGTAAAAACACAAGATAAGAGCTTATTATGGTTACATGTTTTTCTACTCTTATCTTTTTTACATCATACTATCTATTTTTATTTTAATCTTGACTATCAGACGTAACACTAACAAGTCTAAAATGAATAATATGATCACTTGACCTTTAAAGGAGGCAATTAATTAAGTAAGGGATGCCTAGATATTTGAGTATCTCTCTCTTTATAGTTTTCATTAATTAAATGAAGAGTGTAATAAATATATTGTTGAAACTTGCAAATTGTCATTCATGACAGCCATGTACTATTAATTACTCCGCCGTTAGAACTTGATTTTGAAAGCTTGAAGAAGACTAAAGAGCCGAGCCAAACTTGCAGAACTCTTCGGAACATAATTAATTAATTATAATTAATTAGGCATATACCTCTACAAAAGCATCAAATTATTAGTGCTTAGCTTATGGCATACAACGGTGCCACAAAGCAATTGTCGTTACTAAAAATAAGTAGCTATCAATTTTTGCTTTATGACTACACTAATTATATATTAAAGGTAAGTTAGAGTAGCTTTAAGACATAGATTAAAGAATAGATTGCGTAACCATATTGGTTTATTTTTATCATGCTTGTAAATTTTAGGTGGGTAACGTGGTGGTGATGAGGATGAGAAATCTTTGTCCCCAGTAACTGAAACATTAAGGTTCTTGATTGCTTTGATATTTCTACTCTTGATCATTTCTTATGTGAATATCATCAGAAATTCTACCAAAAAGCATAAATGATTCACAGATTCAGTAAGCTACGAAAGAGCACGTGAAACGAGGAGAAATAGTAAATTAATAGGAGATGAAATTGAAATTGTTTTGTTTTAAAAATACATCAAAGATGAAAAATAAAATAAAATCGACAAAAAAGAAGAGTGGAAAAGGAGAATTTTTTTATGATTTTTTTAACTCTCTCTCATTCTGAAATAACTAGAGTGAAATGAGCGATTCAGATTAAATTAATAACATAACATGAACAAGTAAATACGAAATTATTCAAAACTGTAGTCTATAATTTACACGAACAATTGGTATTATTATTTTTCTTAGTTAGTAAATACATTATATAAAGTATTTTAATGATAATCTATTTAATATATGATAGTATTATATATATATATATATTAACAAATAATAAGCTATATAACGTTAACGATTTATTTCAGAAACTCGTGCATCGATCTTTTTAAAATTTTCGCCTCGTTAAACACATGCAACAATAAAATTCAGACCGTTATAAATAAAAAAAATAAATAAAATTGAACTGTTAGTGTATTTCAATCAAATAATAAAACCAGCAGCAAATTTCTTTTTCAAAGCAACAAAAAAAAAAATCAAAGAATAAACCATACAAATTATTTTTTTAGAGCTTTATATACTTTTCACTTTACTATTCTTTAGTTTTACCTTAACACCAATGGTTGTACCAAAAAACACGATGATGATGCCACACAGTCACACACTTTCAAGGTAAAACAAGGTCATCATCCTCTGTTCCCTCCTCCTCCTGGTCTTTCTTTTGTTTCCTTGAAGCCTCTTTCAGCAGGTAATATATATTATATGTGCTGAAAACGAAGAAGATCGAGCATAATCTATATTATATATTTAGCTATGAAATTATGAGAATAACGAGGTACACAACAGGCGTTGAAAAATCATAGTCACATGTGCTGTGCTAAGACACACTCCAACACCATAAACCATGTTGACACCCACTTCTCTTTGCCATGTGAGCAAAACCAACCCTCCTTACTTATTCTTTCTCTCTTTACTTTAACAATATAAGTTGCTTTTCATATGGCCTGTTCCATGTGAGTACAACAAAAGCTAAGGTAAAGAAAAGGACAAGCATTTGAAAAATCTGCATAATTTATTTAAAAAGCATTCCCTAAACCACATGGAGGGGTCATGGCTTGTCCATCCAAATTCAAGAAGAAAAATTAATAAAGTAGGAAAAGAGAAAAAGAAAAAGCTAGTGTATGTGTAGAGTTGGCAACCCTATATGGTCGTCACTATACGCAGTATGAAGAGTTGGCTTTCAATTAGCATGATCCCTTAATATTGTACATTAATTTAGAATTCGTCTTCTTCCTTGCCGACAAAATTTGCAGATTTTTGAAGAAATACTAGTGGTTTTTTTGCTATAAGTAACCAATGATTAATCGAAATAATAATAATAATAATATTTATAGAGTGGTATATATTGTGCACTTTAATTAATCTAGTCAAATTCAAGTCTTTTACATTGAAATTGGGAATATTTCCAGTTTAATATAAATTGAACGTTACTGCAGATAATATAACTCCGGTAGATTTTGGCATAGCAAAAAAATCCACAAGGGATGATCATATCAATATATGGGAAGACTACAAGAAATGTGTTTATTAGTGATTAAAAATAATGATAAAAATAAAATTTGTCAATAAAATTTGTCACTAATAATATATCATTAGTGACTAAATTTATTTAGTCATTATATTATTCAAAATAGTAACAAAGAAATAAGTTGTTATTATAATTTCATTCATAGTGATAAGTATGTTTGTCGCAAAAAATTTGACATATATATATATATATATATATAGTGTTTTCTAATTTAAAAATTGTCACTAATATAAATTTTACTAAACAAAACAGAGTATTTGTCCACAAAAAAGAAGCAAAGTTTATCTCAAATATATATAATTTAAGAGTGACTATATATTATGAAAATGATAATTTATTTTTAATTTCTTGTGACAAATATGCATCATTAAAAATTTGAAGAATTTATTATTGATATATTTGCATAACAAAATTGGACTAGTTAGTTTGAGTTTTGATAAGTGATTGATTTGGTGACCAATCTTCTACCCTAAAAAAATGACTATTCTTAGAATTAAGGGATGGAAATGAGATGAAATTGCCCAAATTGATATTACCAAAAACTATATTGGTGCCTAAAACTAGTTTGGATTAGTCTTTTTTTTTCACATAGTACATCATCACAGCTAACTAAAGAATCTCTCTCTCTCTCTCTCTCTCTCTCTCTCTCTCTCTCTCTCTTTCTCTCTCTTTCTCTCTCTATCATCTTCATCCTTCATTTTATCTTTATTTGTACATATTTAATTTTTAACTGGTTATATCATTTGTCATTTCAATTTAAAAATAATTTTATACCACAATTCAAAAATAATTTTTTACCACAATTTAAATTATTTATTATAATTTCAAAATATAATTTTTATATATTTAAGAGTATTGATTTATATGAATTATAATTATAATTAGATACAAATGAATATTTATTATGTACTATACATATACTAAGACACTAGTTGAATAATAATCAATAAATTTATATTAAACTTAGAATTTTATTTAAATAATTAAGATCAAAATGATTTTATATGATATTTTATATGAGGTTAATTTACCAATAAGTCATTGGTCCATGACATTTCATACAATAGTAACACATTAAACCACTTTGCAACTTACTTTGGTGGGTTAATTTTATAAACATTATTCTATATTTATCATTATGTCAAGAGTTTATTTTTTTCTGAATACAAAAATTTATAAATTAAATAATATTTATTTATTATATAAATCTTTTGATTTTTATTTTATACAAGTTTACATATTTTCATTTTAATTGTACCAATTTATTTTTATATAAAATCCATAAAAATTATAAAATCATATATTGAATAAAAATAATTTATAAATAAATTTGTTTATATATATATATATATATATATATATATATATATATATAAAATTAAGTTGTGCCATATAGTTGATACTTGACTCCTGAACCCTCAGGACACCACATTCCCTTAAACATAATCCACAACATGATATCCCCACTTTTCCTTAACCATTACAACACAAAGGACAATTAAAAAGGAGACTTGATCTCTAGAATGCTTTCAAGAAGAAATAGTTTCACTTAGCGATTAAGGCAAAAAAAAAAAAAAAAAAACAGTAACAAATATTCGGATATTCCTTATATCAACCAACAGATTACACAATGAAAACTAGTAGGATCACATTATATAATTACTTCTATTTGCCATATATTTGCTACGGGAAACGATATCGACCTATCTCGGATTTTTTTTTTCTTCTCTCTAGATATATACTACTATGTCTTTTTTTTTTTAATCAACCAACAATACATATTATATGTAAAACAAAAAAGGGTAAGAAAGAACGAAAAGGGTACAAGATATAAAACACACACAGTGAAGGCTAGGCGCATACTACTTTGTCTTTGCCTTCCAAAAAAAAATAAAAAATACTATGTCTTTACTTGAAATACTGATCCTTTCCTGTTGCAGTGTTGCTCCTATCTTAATTTGATGAGGTTTGGTCATATATAAGTGGCACCAGCTGCATTTCAGCATTTAAAAATTGAGCATATTGGTATTCATACGAGATCCCACATTGTATATTATCAATAATAAATCTTCCTATCCAATAATCCAGAACTTGTGAAATGTGAATATAGAGCTTCTGGCTAGCAGACAATTAATCTCTAAGCAAGTAATCATTTATTTAGCTGATAATTAATAAAGTGTATTCTCTTCTTTTCCTGCATTTGTTTTATATATCAATGCTGTTATATATAGACAAGGAAATGCTAAAGGATGGGTACTTTAAATTAAAGTTTATTTAGGCCAATCTCCGGAACTCAGGCCAATCAGTATAGCCCTAATTGTCACCGAACTCGTTGTCCCACTTACACACATGAGAAGACTAGAAAATAATGACGGGCTATATTTTAAAATTTAAAAAGAATGACCACATTTCAAAACATACATTAAATTAAACCTAGTTTTCCCTTTCATGAACAAAAGTAAAGAGAATATTTCTAATTTTAATAAGAGAGCATCTTTTCTTCATGTGATGCCCTTGCCTTGCGTTTAGAGGGTAACAATAAACACTCCCACCTAAATAATATAGATACGTAGTATTTTCTTCTTACATAGGTTAGACCGGTTTAGAAATCTAATATTGCATTCATCATATAATAAAGGCGAAACACGGTATGGAGTTTTATGGACACATGGGTTGTGTTGAGTTTAGTGTAGTCTCTAAATCTATCTTATTTTTTTAAAAAATTAATTGGATCATTTATTTAAATTTAAACTCGTTCTATGATATATGAGATAAAAACAAGTAAACGTAATGTATAAGTTTAACGTTTATATACGGTTAAGTTATAGTATTAAAGAAGTATACAAAAAATTAAATATATTCCAAACCAAATAATATCAATATAAACATAATACTATCATGTTATACAAAATTATTGTTATTAATTAAAAAATTCAACGATGATGATGATGATGTATTATTGTTTAAAAGTATAAATTAAAAAGTATGGGTCATATATCGAACCGGATTAAGAATGACTAGAAGAATTATATAGTACCTAACCAATACCTAAAACACGTACATAAAGTCTAATTTGTAAAATTTAAATTTGTCAAAATAAATTCAAACTAAACTGAATTATAGTATAGAACAGAACTAGTCATATATAACTACTCCAGCATCTCCCATATTTTATATTAGAAGTTTTGTAATCACAAGTGACTATTGTAATATATATTTTAAAACAAATTCTAATAACAGTAATTTTTTTCAATATATATATATATATATATATATATATGAGAGACATCACAGCATGAGCCAATTAATCAAGGAAAAAATATATAATATTTTGTCACCCTTAATCGACTAAAATGAAAAGATAGGTAGTGATTTTGTTTAATAAATGGACGTCATCCTCAAGGCCCCGAAGCCAGTTTTGTTCTTTGTTATCATTTAACGGACGCTTGACGGGTTACAGTTGAGATTGAACAGAATTAGATATCATTAACTAGGTTTAAATGTTGCTATTCCATGCACTTTGCATCACGGCATCAACCAAAAAAAAAAAAAAAAAAAAGAGGAAACTAAAATAAATTATACAGGGAAAAAATGTAAGCTTTTTTTTAGGAAAAATTAAAATATAAGAGAATGTGTTTTACTTTTTGATGTACAAGATGGTAATGAGAATCTAACCTAAATTTTCATGCATCTATTCTATGTTCTAACCGTTGCCGGCTTATCCTAATTGGTTAAGACAGTATTTAAGTATTTTAACTATTTTCTCCACAAATTTTTGAAAGTAAAAGTAAAATAAATAATTTGTATAACTCCCTAAATTTTTATGATCTCACATGTGTATCATATTACTAATTTCTGATAGATTAATCGACTGACGACACTAAATTCAGAGTTATACATCCTTTTCGGTGGGTAGGATAAAGATGATAGTAGCATGATTAGTATGTTTTGTGATTTTGTGAACAAATTGATTTGCCTCTGTATTCCATCTTATCCTTCTAAGTGCCCAAACTGCTTTTTAGATCCAATAGCCGCTTGTATTGGCTACAATTAATTGAGATGCCTAATGAAATGACAATGTAAGTTGTTGGCTTGCACCTCTTCAATTATGATGATTATTTTTCCATGGGCAGTTTTCGCAATTTTGCTTGTCCCCAAAGTTCTTTCAATTTATCTCTCAAGATTCCCAATATTAATATTTTGATTAAACCATTGTTTTAATTTTAATGTCTGAAAGTGTACAACGTCCTTAAAAATAAAGTGTACAATCGTTATCATATTAGTCTTTAATATTATGTAATTTTTTTAAAAAATCTTTAAAAGTATAATTTGTTAATAATATTAGTTTAAATTTAAAAAAAAAATATTTATAACTTAATATTAACATAAATTTAAATTTGAAAATTTAGATGATACATCTAAATTTTTTATTATTTTATTTATTTTTTTAATTTTAAAAACTAATGTGATAATCTGATACACTTTCAAGAATAAAATGATAATTTACTCTAATTTTTCCTTATTCTTATTTTTATTTTGTACAACTTGTGCTTGATTTTCACTTTTGGACTTGTTAAATCTATGGCTATAATTGGTACAAAATAATGATGAAATTTGAGATAATTAATTCTTTTCTTTCGGTTAAATCTTTATTAAGTTTTTAGTTTCTTCTTTCTAGCATTTCTCTTGTAAAGGAATAAAAATGTTAGAAAGAATTTGTTGGGTCAAGGCGGACCCACAAATCAAATACGGAAATGGAACGGAAAACGTAAGAGGAGAGAGATAAAAAAATACAATCAATCTATTTAATGTGGGAAAACCTTCCTTAATGTAAAGAAGTAAAATCCACGGGGACACTAATCCAGAATCAAACTTCCATTATAACAATAATGGATTACAAGAGTCAAACTTCCTTAGCCTTTCACTAGAGATACAATTAATACTCACCAAGTTTGGTGGTATTCAAACTTCTCTAGAAGAGATAAAAATCAAACTCTTTAGAGTGTTACACTCGAACTTTCTCTAGAGATCTCTCAAATATAAAGCACAAAGTTTGCTCAAATGTGCTTTCAAGAATGTCACTTGAGGCGTCAAATTCTGACCTAATTCTCCGTCTAAGTCTCACCTGCCTCCACCCTCAACTAATGTATTTATGGTGGATAAGTAGGTTTAGGATTTTAGAACCCTCAATGGGTCTGAACCAACATTGGAGAAGGAAGTCCAATCCAAGTACCATTTGCCAGTTTCCACCGAAGATAAGTGAATGTGCAGGTGATGTTGAAAAGAATATGCCAGAATGAGGACAAGTGAATGTTCAGGTGATGAAGAGAATTTATAGGTTAGATACAGGACAAAACTAAAAATGCCATACGTTATGTGTATTTAGTGTTCTTTTTAGGGTAATTAGAAAATAATATTAAAATTTAAAAACAATTCAGTTATGTAACTTATGTTGTGACCCTTATATAGGATTGAATACTATTAGGATTGAGGCATTTTGCAAAAATTGGAGCAAGCTAGCTAGCTTGGAAGGTTGTGTGAGAATACCTATATATCATTGACTGGAAGACTGAGGAAGAGGATCAGATCCTCTGCGTTCACTTTTAAATGCATTTAGTAACTTGGAACTATCAAATGAAGATTGAATAGCTCATATTTTATTTCGATCAATTAATTTTAAAAAATGAATTCCAAATTTCAGTTGTTGAATTTATTGGTTGGATAAAAATTGAACAACTGAAATTTGGAACAAATATAAAATACATTGAATGCATGAAAATATTGTGGCTGCACTGAATCTATTTCCCAAGTCAAAGAGAAGTGATTCTGAAGTCTTGAAAATTAACGTACAAGCTTGTTGCAACATCCAAATCCCCAAGCATGGTATCTATGCCTTTCGTCGAGGACAAATGCTACTAGCTAGTTAGAGGTTTCACTACACTTTCAGATCCACCCAAAACCGTCCAATAAATGAATGAGGGAGGAAGTTGAAATTTGTCATTAAATTCAGAAGAAAAATTAATTGGACAACGACAAGTTGTAGAGCTAAGTAGCTAACGCTATATGCTTTATAATTAAGCCTAAGACAACTCGAGAGAGAACACTATCATTGTTTGTGCTATCCACAACCCAACAAAAGCAAAATTGGATTTGACTCATCAACAGAAATACTACAAAATCTTCGTCTAACGGCTCAGATTGGTGTGAATGTGTGAGTTGGTGATTGCACCAATTCCATTTCCTTGAAAAACCCAAGTGCAATGGATTTGGTACAAACTCTAGGATGGTTTGACATACCAAGCACTTTAAGACTACTTAAACGAGGTGTGTGAAGGACTGAAGGCCATAGTCCTTGTACGTTTTCAAAAGCATTATGGACTCTTGATCATATGACGTTTTCAAAAGCTTTTACAACATATTCAAAAGTTTTTTTAATCGTATATAAATCGTTTTTCTTACAAAAAACTCATAAAAATTCAACCATTATTTATGTTCTCTCTCTCTCTCTCTCTCTCTCTCTCTCTCTCTCTCTCTCTATCCTTTTCATTCACCAAATCAAGGCCTCGTCACTTGTTGTGTTCATCCACATATTAACTTTGAGAAATTGTATAAATAATTAATATAATTCTTTAGCCTTTTGCGAATATCATAATTCATTATTGAAAAAACAAGTGTTCTATACCTAGACTTATATATATTGCTGATTCACGAATTCCACGCTGATTCAAAAATATTTTACTGTTGCTTGAGCAAATTAAAAGGAAAAGTTTCGTGGATCAGCTAGTCAATTTTGCGTTGGCTCGTCCCTTTGGAAATGAACCTTGTTCGTCTACATACCACAACGTTCAATCAGTCAATTGCAAAGGGAATAATAGAATTTGTGGCCTCAAGCACTTTGACATAAGCATAGTAAAGATATTATGTTTTACAACACTAAATATTTCATTTCAGTAATCACCTACTTCTTTAACCACGTGATTTATTCTTTAACCACTTATTCTTTTTCTCGCTTCCCATCACATCCACAATATATTCATATAAAATTTGGTGGAACCTTTGATAGAGAATATGAAGGCGAATATAGGCAATTAATTCATTTTGTAGATGGTAGAGTTCATATATATATATATATATATATATATATATATATATATATATATATATATATATATATGGCAGTGTCAATAGCCGCCATTGTCAACTCATAATAAGTGTCAAATTATTAGGTTAATTATGATCCTGCTCACATACCCATAACTTGGTTAAGCAACCTTGCCTTGAGTAGACCTTAATTTCCTATCTATTTTTATGGAGGCTACGTTTATGCAATGAATTAAGCACATGGTCCAAGAGATAAGGATGTCCATTAAACAAGTGTGAACCAGATCCAACACCGGATATGTAGTATAAGATTATTCCCTCATGCTAATAAATTTATGCTTTAATTTTAAGTCTTATCATTTTTCAACAATATCATGACGTACGCCACCTTACTACAAATGATGGAACAATCATGCATATATATATAATGTGGGTTAATTTTGGGTGCTGAATTGTGGCTATTAACACATATTCCTTCCTTTTAAATACGCTTTAAGATTAGTCAGAAGACGGAGAAAAATTATATAAAATTGAGAGTGGCTTTCCAATCAAAATGTAATGAGAAAGGGAATGTAAGACAGACTGTTCAGCAGTTAAGGACTTTTTTTTTTTAATATAGGAATCAAATGGAATTGAATTGGTGACACAACTAAAATAGTTGAGACACCCTAAATATTCTTCTCATTTGTCCATTTTCTTGAGTAGAAGTTTTTGTTCTTTGGGTCCATGCCTCCCTTTCTCATTTTATCAGCCACCAACCCTGATGTTAATTTGTTCGACACATGTTTATTTTACGATACCCTTTTATTAGATAAACTTCATGTAAATCCTACCATTGGGTCACCTCTGCCTGTTTTCTCATTTTATCTTTATATCTTTTCATTAGCCACCAACCATATTTTAACACTTTTTTTTCCAATACTCTCTTTTGTCATTTAAATCTATTGAATGAGTGAACTCGTTAAGTAGAGAATAAGATTCATATCATTAATGAGATCCACATAAGTTTTATTTAATAACAAGAGGTAAAACCCAATACTCTTGGCCATTTGCAATGCTGATTTCTCTTTGACAAGCAACTCATATGGCATTCTTGACACCAATTAAGAACTTTTGGCGAGCAGTTTGAGTTGACCACCTGAGAACTCTGGTTGCTCGTATCATCAACCCCACTGATTTTTTTATTAGTTTTTGGTTCAAATTTCACGCATTAAATGATTGAAATGGCAAGAATATAAAAATGTTGAGTACTGGTAGAGTCTGTTTAAAATCAATTTTTAATTGTTGGTTTAAAATTAAAAAGAAAAAAGAAAAAAAAGAATATTGAACTACTTAGGGTGTGTTGAAATACCTGTTAGCTTCCGTTGAACATAAATGACACATGATACATGGATTCACCTTGGAAGTTGGAAGTACATTGGAAAGTGAGAATAAAGTTTCAAATGGATAATAAAACACACACTTAAATAATGAAAATGATGTGATACAATGGAGACGTAAGAAAACTTGGGTAAAATCATTTTTAGTAACTTTTGAGTTACTCATTTAGAAATCCTTAGTATTTGGGTTGTTTTCCCTTACTTTTATTGGAATTTTTTGTTTCTGTTTTGATGGGTTTACAAGATACGCAATTGCTTCCTGCACCTCAATTTTGCTATCTGCACCAACTTTTTTCAAATATCCTGGAGCTGCCTCTTTGGAACCTCCGTATGAAAGCCTATGCTACCATAGTTGTTGTCTTTTCCTCCATCACCACAATTGCTCCCTTTTCCTCCATCTAGAAGCCTTTGTCACCACAGTTGCTCTTCATGGGTCACCGCTCATTGCTCTACATCAAAGTAATTGTTGCAGGTAAGTTTCAAGTTTTTCTTTTTTAAATACATAATTTTGAAACAAGTAATCTGAAATATATGTTGTTTTACGAATCACTTATTCCATAATTATGTATGCATAATTCTGAAATGGGCAATCCACAATATGCATACATAATTCCAAAATAAGTATTATAGAAATAACAATATTCCATATTACTTGTTCCAAAATTATACATTTCTAATCCATAATTAAAACTAGACCCGAAAGAAAAATACCCTTCGCAGTTTTACTCACCTGACAGTCCACTCTCAACCCTAACGCACACCCTTGTTCGTTTGGGTATCCTATGCGGTGCATGAAACAAAGTCCTACAAGATATTTTTTTTATGAAATCCATGAAAAGATAGAGCCTAAAGGGCCCATTATTGACATTACTCTCAACTAGGAATATGTGGGCCCATTTTTCTTACGAGTAATATATTTTTTTCTAACACAATATTTTTTTTTATTGATTTATATGAATTTAATTAAATATGTAGGTCATACTTATTCAGTAGGTTTCGTTTCTATATTATTAAAACCTAAAAAAGATCAAATGATATAAAAATATTATGTCGGATAAAGAGTGTCAAAAAAGAAAAGGGATACGCCACTATTCTCATTAGTAAAAAGGATAAGTTTCTTGAATTTTTTTACTTTAGTTCTCAAAATGAAAAAAAGAGAGTAGGTAAACTCTTTGGATTTAATTTTTCGCATGTATGTTGGCTTAATCGTAATACCTTAAGTAGTTTCAGTGAGTTTTCAAATTCTATACACAAGTAAAATTGGCTCATATAAACTATAAGATTCAATTTGTCAAATGAGATTTTTTTGTCCTTGTTCCAGAGATTTTATTTCATAATCTTCATAAATATGGATAACTTTTAGATGGAAATTTAATATAATAAGACACATTTGGGACATCTTAAAAGAAGAATGTATATAACTTTTAATATTATATTTTTTTTATTATTAATACGTTATTCGTTGCTATAATTACTTTTAATTGCTCATATTAATTTTAGCTATAATTATTTTATTTTATGTTAATTTCTTTCTTGATATTATATCTTAGTGAAGTTTATTCATGTGTTAAATTTGCTCCCTAACAAAATTTCTTGATTCTGTCTCTGATTATCCCGTACATGTGGTTTCATAAAATAAAATTATTTACCATTTATTGAAAAATTGACAGTTAAGATTGTAATGAAACAATAAAATTTACTTGTATGATAAATTATGCTAATAAAAGATTATATTATTATAACCTTTGTTATTGTATATATTATTGCAAGGGAAGCTTATGCATGATTTGATTATTTTGCAGGCTATAACATTGAGAAAGTACCCAGCAGAGATGTCCCTAGCCACTTGGGTTTGCGTTATAGGTGCACTTCAAAGCAGTGCAGTTAGTTTTTTCATGGAGCGTAACAGCCCTAATGTCTGGTCTCTAGCATGGGATTCTAGGCTTGTTGCTTATGTATAGTCGGTTAGTACCCATTGTTTGGGCTTAATGGCCCAACCCAAGTTACATTTTTAGCCCTTAGTCCTTCATTTCTAGACAACAACACCCTTGGTCTTTCATTTTGACATGTTTTGATAATTTGTGATGATGCAGGGAATATAATCTTTTTAAAGTTTTATTTTATGATTTTAGTGGAGGACCTAGGACTTAATTTAGTGGAGATATTTTATTTTAAAAATAAAAAATAATAATAATAATAGTAATATTTTATTATATATATAAAAATAAAGATGTAAACGTTAAAATTATATATATATATATATATATATATTAACTACAAGCGTAATAATTTTTATCTATTTTTATGGATATACTTTTACTCTTACAAAAATCAAAATTAAGAGGGTAGTGTGAAAATAACTTTGAAGAATAACGGAGAACCAAAGCCCGATTTGGGCTTAGTCGTGGCCCAATAAGAGTAGAGTTGGACCAAAACCAAAATTAAACGACAACTAATAAAGGGTCGTCGTGTGGAGAATTTTGGTGTGTGAGCGTCAACAATGGCTTCTTCGTCTTCGGAATCGGGTTCAGCTTCAGCTTCAGGTTCGGCAGTGTCGGAGCGAAGAGGAATACCAGGGGCTCAGTTCGTAGAGGATGTTCAAACTTACCTCACTCAATCGGGTCTCGATGTTGGTTCAGCCCTCGCTTTTCTCCAAGAAAGGTCTTCATCTTCACTTTCCCATTTTACTTTCTCACTTTCGATATTCTCGAAACCTTGAACTTTTAAGGATCTATCCTCTGGCTGTCTTAATAGTAGAAATCAGCTTCTTTTGTTTGTTCATAGAGTTTTCGGATTGCATCAGTGTGGTAATTATCTTTCAATTGTGGTTTGAGTTAGTAGTTCCTAGCTAGGTTTTTAATCTGCATTTAGTTGTAGTGCCTTATAGAGTTTCCTTCATGAATGAGTATGGGAGTCGAGAGAATATGCTGAGATTTAAGTGTGGTTGAGAAATGTATGTGGGTTTTGGGTGATATAGGAGTAGTCTATGGTGTGAAGTTATGAGGTTTTCGAAAGAATGTGTGTAGAGTTACAGAAATTGATGTGAATTTGTAAGTGGTGGCAGTCGGTATTGTTAAAAGTGATGAAATGAGAAATGAAGTTTTTTATACAAAGGTAGGGACTAGGTGTGGATAACAATTTCAGCTGAATGTGAGCTGAAGTAGATCAATATGGCTGGTTTTTAGACTGCACAGTGTGACGCAGTGATTCTTTTGGATTGGGGAGAAAATTTGTACATGATTAACTGAATTATTGCCTGGAAATCTGGAGAGGCCGAATGATGTAAAATGAGTTATTCAGGATGGATAATAAATTTGTTGACTACTTCTGGATCTCTGTTATAAGCTTCATACTACCTACTTGAAATTATGGTCTGTTGTTATTTTTGTTTTTGTGATATGAATTGTGGGGTTAATGAATGAGGCAGCTTTTGATGTGAATTTTAGGTTGCAATGATTTGATTCCTTTTCAAAACGTTGGAATGCATCAATGCATGATGCTTACATTGTCACTCATTAGATTCACTAAGTGTGCAATTTGTATAATTAAGTCATTCCTTATTTTTATGTTCATTAAATGGAATTTATCCATATGAGCCTCCTTTCATTGTTATTATTTCATTATGATAGTGTTTGACATGTGAATGGAATGGTATGGTTCTGATCTCCTTGGTTCTACCTTTTTAGTCATGCACCAATTTTTAACCATGCCAAGTTTTGTTCTATTTTCAAATGTATCAAACATGGAATAGGAACTATATGTCCCCATTCTAAATCATCCATAAATGCTACCAATGTGTTAATTTTACTAAGAAAAACTAGGTTTCACAAGTTCTGTTGCATTGACCAGACACTTGCAAAACCAATGTGAGTTTGTTTCTTGTTTTCATGGTAATTTCACTTTTATTAGTGTTTGTATGAATTATGATCCATCATATTTATCTTACAGACTTCAGCAATACAAGGTAGTAGAAATGAAGCTTCTTGCTCAGCAAAGGGATCTTCAGGTTTCATTTCCTTAAAAAATATCTTATAGATTTTACTTTATGATCTATCCTAGATAAGACACAATGAGTCATACATGTACTTTTATGTTATTATTGTTTTGTTGGTATTTTGATTGTGGGCTAAAAAGACAAGAGACCAAAAAACAGTCTTATGATATTCCAAATTAGAATCAATAGCATTAAGTGAAATTTTAACTTGTGAAAGAGGAAGTTTGAATTTGAAAGTTTTATGCCTGTTTAGGTGCCTGCTGGACAGGATCAAGCAAGCTATTTGTTCTATAACATATGAATATTATTTATATTGGGACTCAGTGTCATGAAGTTTTACATAATAGTTTTCAAAGACATATATGGGCTACAATCAGAACAATCAGTTGGGTTCACGACTGAGTTGAGTTGTATTTATGCTATGTAGACTAATAGATTTAGAATCCAATCTAAAGTTGTCCTGTCATATATTTTGAACTTTGGTCATTCCTAACTGTCTAGGCTTTATAAATTAAAGTAGAATGTTGGTTTATAATGTAAAATCATCTTATTGATTCACTAGCAAATGCTAATTTTTAAATTTCAAGTAAAACAAGAAAAATATTTTGGTTGTCTTTTTATTCTATTTTAGTAAAAAAGATGTTCAACATTAACTGATTTATCTAAAGTTACTGTCTCTCTGAGGTGCTCATAAATTTTTCTTTACATATCTAATCAACCTATTGCAGTGACACTTTTTGTTTTTGGTGGTTTTCAGGCAAAGATACCAGATATTGAAAAGTGCTTAGACATTGTTGCTACATTGAAAGCTAAGAAGGGTACTGGTGAGGTTCGTTTGGAGCCTGATTTTCTTCACAAATTTTTGTAGTAAATATTGTTTTGGTAAACAGATACTTAAAAGTTATTATTATCTTACAAAAATGTCTAGGTATTAGTGGTCAGATTAACTGTTATTAGACAACTGAAATCTGAAATTTCATGCATCTTATTCTGTCAATACATATGTAATTGTCCCGACTCTGCCAGATTTTGTGATGTTGATACATCCTCAAGACTTCCTGATTCCTCAATAATGTGAGCAAAGCTCTAATGTTATGGCTTATGACCTTTGTTTAGATGTATCCTTTTTTCCTTAAAGGCAGCTAGCATTTAGTTTCCTCACCTGTATTTTATCTTCCATGAAAAGTTGATGGCCCAGGTCCCCATGTTTAATTATTAGGCTTCATTGCTGCTTCTTATATCAATAATTCAATATTCTATATGTGTGTGTGTGTGTGTGTGTGTGTGTGTGTGTGTGTGTGTGTGTGTGTCTTTGATTTGTTTTCTGGGTATAGTTTTTATGTCAAGTTTACTATATGAAAAAGTTTTTTCTGTCTGTTGGGATTTGTCTATAAGATTTGTGTTCATCCCTCATAGCTTATAACATTGATACCATGGTGAATCTCTTTCCTGATATGGAACCAGTCCTAGATGCACTTGCAAGAGTATTCATTCATATTTGTGCTTGCTCTTCATCACCTTCATATTGTATGCTCATACAACAGCAAATTTTAGTTCATTTTTGCTAGGTTCACTTATTTTGTGAGATTGTGTTCTGAATGCCTATATCTACCACTCTGTATGTCTGCACATAGGTGCACAAGAGTAAAGAGCCAGAATAATAAAGAATGAAGGTTAATAAATACATGTTTGGTACAGCATTGTACAGCCACTTATAATGTTCATTTTAACTCTTCTGTGTCCAATCCACTTTGAACATGGTTTTGGAACACAGTTCCAAACAGGCTATATAAGTAGATCATTTCATAATCTTCCTTTTACCTAAAATATGTCTCCATATACTTCTTTTTATCTTGAATAAATAGTTAATTCACTAAAAAAATCACTCTCCCTCCGCTACTGCCACCCTCTAAAAAAATAAGGATCAGCTGCTGCTATCCGCCGAAAAGATTTAATTTTGATCACTTGTTAAACTATATCAAGCCACCTTTCTAGTAATCTATTAAAATCTTTTACTGCAAGTGAAAAGCAAAAGCTATGTTAGAAACTGAAGATTTATATTTGACCCCGAATACAGGAACTTATTGCTGATTTTGAGGTATCAGAAGGCATCTATTCACGAGCACGCATAGAAGAAACCGATTCCGTGTGTTTATGGCTGGGAGCTAATGTTATGCTGGAATATTCATTAGAAGAGGTACTTGTATGTTAGTATTTAGGTGTTATTTCTGTTTTTTTATTTCTTTAATTTCTCCCCCTGTTGAACAAAAACTCAAGTCTCACATTGGCTAGAGGCCAATATAGAGTATATAAGTGGGGGACAATCCTCACCTATGAGCTGGATTTTGGGATTGAGTCAGGCCCAGACTCACATTCTATTATGGTATCAAAGTTTATCCTAGATCCATTAAATGGGTCACCCACCATGTCATCCATGCACCAAGTCCAATATGCTGGGCGTGAGGGGGTGTATTGAGAAAAACTCAAGTCCCACATCGGCTAGAGATAAAGCCACAATAGAATATATGAGAGGGAGGCAACTCTAACCCTATGAGCTAGTTTTTGGGGTTGAGTTAGGCCCAAACCCACATTCTAAGACCCCTTATATATCTTGAGTATGAATTTCTGTTGCAGGCTACTGGTCTTCTACAGAAGAACCTGGATAATGCTAGAGCCAGTTTGGAAGTTCTTATTGCTGATTTACAGTTTTTGAGGGACCAGGTGACAATTACTCAGGTCAGCTTGCTAACTATCAAGGGCTCCAAACCCCTCTACATTTTCTACACCTTCCCATTGAAACGTCAAGGACATTGAACTTGTATAGCATCGTGAAAGGCATCAAGCCCATGAGCCTTTTAATACCTTTAAGGGAAGTTCTTAGCAGGAGGGAGGAGGGATGAGGGAGGGAGAGAGAGAGAGAAAGAGAGAGAGAGAGAGAATATTATTTCACTAGTTAACTTTTGGCAAAGAAAATGAAAACTTTTAAATTGGGAAATGAGGGAATGAAGATTATTTAAGTTGGACATTCATATTGCTTTTTGATTTTACTTTGATCTAAATTGAGTATGGAAAAATACATTCACAAACAAACAATGAACATGGAAACAGTGGCACATTTTTATTCATTCCTTTGTTTTCTTAATAAGCAAGCATACAATAATGTCCACTCTGCATTTTCAACCCTCATTTTCATATCTACTATGCACATTATACGATGCATTTGAGACATTTCAACCCTCCTTTTGGTATTTTGCATAAATGTCGTTGAGTACATGTATCAGTATTCAGCAATCACCCAATCTTTTCATAGGTTGTTCTGGAAAATAATTAGTTTTAGTTATTGATTGTTTACCTATATTTTATCAGGTTACAATTGCTCGTGTGTATAATTGGGATGTTCATCAACGGAGACTTCAACAAGCTGTTGCTACAACTGCTCAAGACTAGTTAAAAAGGAGAATTTATTCAAACCTAGATCTAAAATTGAAAACCCATACCTTTTGTTTAGAGTATGATTTTTATCTCTTGCCAATTTCTGATTTAGATAAATTGTGGGTTGCTCCCTTTCTCTAGTTCCGGTTTTATCGCATTAGACTCTAGTAGGAACTTTTTAGTATATTTATGTTACTATTGTCTTGGTCTCTTGTAAAATGCCCATATGTTAGGTTGATGGGAAAGTTTTGGTTTGGTGTGATCATATGGATATATTCTACTCTGCAATTCGGTTTTACTTGTTATAAGTATTCTAGTGCTGTTGCTAATGTTAGTTGTCTCTGAGTAAGCTGAGTTTAGGTGCAAAATCTAGATCACAGAGATGATCATAAGGGCCCCACAGAAGCTTCAATTTTGTGAATGAAAAGGGACAAAACATCACTATCAATTGCTCTCTAGTAATGTCAGCTTCATCTTATCTTTCCTCAAAAGAGTCGTAGATCTGGACGGTTTCTAATGAAATATTAAATTAATACTATCAGTCAAAGATGAGATGATGCCAGGTTTGGCATATATGATAGAGTCTACTGGTCTACTGACACAGATTGTGAAAGTAACGAAATAATAGAAAACTGGGTAATTCAGAATCTAGTCTCGAAGTTCTGCTTGTTTGAATGGGATGAATGAGTTTTGTTGAGTGGCACTGTTGTTCATGTGCCAAAACAGGCCTCTTTGTTGTTTTCAAGCTTTAACATGAGGTTGATACTCATACGGTTGGCTGTCTAATTAATATTATGGGCATAGACTCTTCACATGGGGACCCATAACAACGATAGAGGGTATCATCTGCGTTCAAAACATACATGACCTAGGTAAAGTGTGAAGCAGAAAGCCAATAATTAATGGGATCTGCCCTTTCTTGGGAAATTCTTTTTGAAGTATCTCAATCTAATAGCCTGTGTGAATGGACACATGTAAAGCTTTTTATTTGTTACTATAATATTGGTATAAATTATAATTCAAGTTTATTGATAGTTAAACTGTTAAGAAACTTGGTTGATCGTTTTTTAATAGATTTTTTTTCTTAAATATATTTATTGAGAAACTTGGTTGATTATTTTTAACGAAGTTTTTTTTCTTAAATGTGTTTTTTTTTTATTAACAAAACTTAAGCTTAAGATCATATTTAAAGGATTTGAGTTCAGTTCCAATTTAGCCAGTTATGTGTTTGTCATGCAAACAATAGTTGCGGATGAGGAAAAAAGTTAAGAGTTAGAGGTTGTTTGATTTATTTTATTAGTCACAAATTGTGATTTTATAGAGTAAAATTGATTTTAAGAGATAAAATTTGACTTATTTAACAAGTAGAATGTTACACTCAATTTTTGGAAATATATTTATATTGATATATTACAAAAATGGTTTATAAAAAGAGATATTAACTTTATCTTAAATTTTTTTTTTTTTTAAATTAGTTTTCATCAAAATTTAAACTAAGTGGACCCTAGAACATAGATTTTATAAGTTCATGCTATTGGAAATACTAGTTGAGCGTATTTGGCAGGGAAGAATAAAATATGTGAAATGGTAAGCATTTAAAATTATTTTGAAAGTTTAAACTACTGTTGTCCAGTTGCGTTGTAAGATGGTAATTCATACAATCATACCACTGATTAAAAGCCACTTTTCTGGCTTTCAGTTTTTACTGTAACAAAGTTGAAAAGGTCAACTTGATCTTGATCTTGTCAATAGCTTCTTTTTAGTTGGTAGGTTAATTGTGCCCTTCAAATATATCGGCAAGGTCAAAACTTATATAAAGCTTATATTTTTATCAGATAACTTCCAAGGTATAGCTATGGTTGACCCAAACCTTCTTAATTAGCATGTTGTTGACACCCTTAACTAAAATCATTATCATCAATAACAACTTTCCCATGACCTTGTTAAGATGAATTTCTAACTTTCAGGGTAAGACTTAAGAGTGTAAATGAATCGAGTCTAGAAGTTTAGATTTAGTTTGTGAAAAAAAATATATTAGGTTGTTGAAGATTGTTTTGTTTACTTAAAGTAGTTGATGAAAAGTTTGAATTATCTCATTAAAAAGTAAAGTTTAAATTGGTAAATTTAATAATTTTTTTTTCTAATTCAGAGTTTGGTCAAAAGTAAATAAAGTCTAATAAATAATTATTTTTGTCAAAAATCGAACTCAGATAGTATTAGCATGATTTAATTTTAATTTCAACACATTAATCTTTAGTGTCCAATCACTTAATTGCAAATTTAGTAACCAACATTAAAAGTAACAATTTTGTAGGAATTAAAATCAAAATGTGGCAACTTTTTAGTAGTTTATTTTTTCATAACTTAAAATAAGCATTGTATCGATAGGGATTAAGTTTAGTGGAAGAGACTAGTTCCCAACAATTTATGTTCAAATTTTGACAGTAAGACAAAAGAAATAAGATCAGAGGAGAAGGTTCTTTGTTCTTGAGGCGCAAGTGGGAAAGCTCCGATTTGATATCCACGTCGGCATAGGAAGACGCATGAGGGGTTAGGGTGGGTCACCGCTCCCTCTAAAATTTTATTAATACAAATTTTATTATATATATGTATATTAAGAATTAAAAATTTTAAAAATAATTTGACAATAAAAAAATATGTAATATTTTAAATGTGTGGGTCAAATGAAGACCAGCACATAATCATCTCATCTTATCTTGGGGTTTAAAAATAGAATATAATATTTTTTAGTATTGCATTAAAAATAAGATAAAATATTTCTAAGATTACATTGCATAATATAATAGAATATCTTTAAGATTATATTGCATAATAAGATAAAATATTTTTTAAAATTGCATTCAAAAATAGGATATAATATTTTTTAATATTATATTCAAAAATAGGATAAAATATTTTTAAGATTACATTGCATAATATAAAATATTTTTAAGATTATATTTCATAATATAAAATATCTTTAAGATTGCATTGCATAATATGATAGAATATTTTTAGGATTGCATTCAAAAATTGGTTAAAATCATATGCTTAAATTAGTATAAATAGAAACATATTTTTGTGTTTATAGTATGCATTCCAATCCTAATAATATTAGAGCTTTATAGAGTTTATGTGTGCATCATTGAGAGAATTGTTGTGAGATCATATAGAAGTGTTTGACAAGTCTGATTCTTCAACTCTTCATCAGATTTAAAGGTACCTATTTGCTTAAGGAATGGAGCGTAAAGGTAACCATTTTATTGAATTCTTCTTTTTGACTTTGGAAGAAGTCGTATTTGGGAAACTAGGATACCGTCTCTGTTCTTGGTGAATTGAAACGTGTGACTATATGAGTCTGTTTTTGTTCTTGGTGAATTGAGACCAAAGCTTTTTACTAGGAAACAAGGATATCAGTTGGGATAATTATTGTATAAGGGTATACTAGAAAACTAGGATATAGGAATTCTTGTATACAAAATTATCATAGTAGGGTTGTCCATTGGATTGATTATCCAATTTGAACGTCGTGATTTTTTACCAAATTTGATTTTTCATGCTAAAATTGATTTTGTATTTTTTATCTCTTATCTCTATATTATTGCTTTGAGTTTGATTTTAAATTATAAATTATTTTATTAAGACTCACTAAACTTTATCAGCTTATTCATCAACTCACCATGATTACAATTTGTCTGTCTGTGAAGATAATCAAGATCTAACTTCGAAATAGAATGAAAGACCAATTTCTTGATGATTCTTTGATTAGATACATTAAAAAAAAATTATTTTAAATTTTAACACAGATTCAATTATAAATATTTTAACAATATGAAAACAGGTAAAGTAAAAGTCAAATGAAGTGATCTTAAGTTTCGTAATATATTTTTTAAAAAAATTATATATTAAATTTATATTGTATTCATATTATTCTTATTTATGATATAATTTCTTTTAGTTTTGTCTCATCTCAATAAAATTCATGAGTCAGTGATGAATGAGGAAGCAACAGGTTTAAGTTTTTGGAACCGTGGGGATGACCTCGCCATTTGGATAAACAATTGTTGAGAATGATGATCAAGATCAACTCTTGGTTTTGTTTTTAACCGTCACAAAATAAATACTGGAAAAAAATAATTTGAAATTACTTGTAGTACTTAACAGAAATTTTAAACGGCAGGGGAAAAAAATCAAATGAATGTAAATTTTAGGGATTAAAATTGATCAATTTTTTATTTAATGACTAAAAATAAAAAGTAGAGAAAGTTAGGATAAAAAATATAAGTAACATTATTTTCTATTCAGCCATGTAGATATTAATTTCTCGTGTCCTGTTTTTATTTCTTTTACATGTGTACTAATACATTTCTATTTTTAGATATATTTTTAAATAAACATAAAACTATAATTAGAGAAATAGTTATATATTGACTATATGAATAATTTTACATCTTATCAAATTAAAAATTATAATGCATTTTAAGCCGGTTAATTTTTATAATATTTATCTTTAAAATCATATCAATAGTAAGCTTTTTAATAATTTTGTATTTGTGAAGAAGCAAAATAGAATATTATTTTTTATTAAACATAGAATATTATTAATACTTAATGAATTTGATTTTTTATTATTTAATAGTAAAAAGTTTTCATTCTAATAATGTTTAGTCATTAAATTTATCCCTGACTCACCCTCCGTGGACGAACCTTGTGGAGGAACCCTTGGGTTTTCGAGGCATTGGATTCTCACCAACGTTTGCGTTTGTGTTCTTGAATTGCTAGTCTGTCAGTGAGATAAGTGAGAAGCTGTGATCGAGAAAGTTTCGCCAATTAAATTTATTAAAATATAATTATATGTAATTAAAACAGTGAGAATATAGTATTCAACAAAAAAAAAATGAGAATATAGTAAATCCAAATCAAATTCTTTTCGGTTTTTTATATGTCAAAATGAGGTGTTTTTAGGCACAGTTGCAACGAAACATTTCAAAGTCAATTATTTTTATATTATTTTTTCTCTGTCTTAAGTAATAGCTATCTAATTTTTATTATCATCAAAAGTAACTACTAATCCAGTAATGATTTTATCCAGTATTAATATTTTTGGAAAGAAAAAAAAAATACTAGTTAAATTAAATTAATTTAAAACGGTGAAATGGGATAAAAACGCGCCTCCGGAAAGGGACAGATTCCAATGAGCAGGGAACGGGGATAGACAAATCAGCCTTCAATATTGCATGGCCATTTAACGGAGAGAGAATTTGGTCTGAAAGAAAAAAAAAAAAGGAGAGAGAAAATAAATACTGTATTACTCATTCTCTAATAATAAAATAATGAGTTCTTCAAAAATAATAGTAATAAACAATATTTATAGCTAAACCAAAAGATTAAAGATTATAAAATCTTATAGAAAGATATAAGATTTAATGTTTCATATAAAATACTTATGAATTATTAAGGATAAATAATTAATTAATTATTATGAACTAAGTTATAAATGGAGTATGAGTTTAAGTGGAATAGTTTCTAAAAATAATAATTATTTGATGGAATTAATAGTTATAAAGGAATTACTAAACATGAGATAATCTTGACATTAAAATATTCTTTCAATTTTAGTCTTCATCAAATAGAGAAAATAGAAAGAAGAGTTAAAAGAATTAAAAAAAATTTCTTTTTTCTTTTTTCTTTTAAAAATTTCAAATCACACTACAAGAAAAATATATATTATTTATCTATTATTTGTGAGAATTATTGATTTTAAACTTATATTTAATTTTTAATATTGTGATTCTTAGAAAAAATTATAAATATTTATAAAAAAAGATCTTAATTACGATATTAAACAAAAATTAGCAAATTGAAGACCAGATTAACTGATCCACGCTTTTCATAAGTGTATTTTGCGTGATTGATTGAAGAAGAACAAATATTCACAGGGTTTGACTGTTGACTAAGGTGTGATATATAGTTCTGAATCTGCATGCAGTTTTGTAGAGTGTAGACTCATCACGTCCCTCGAGACGGCGACATCTCGGTTATTCTAGTTTAAACCACCAAACACGACCTTGGGATTTTATGTCGGTTGTTCCTTCCCATGTGGTTAACGTTAACCCACTGCAGCACCAACCACAGACAGCGCCGCCGAGACCCGTTGCCGCTCTCCAACTAAATGATTCGTGACAAAAGAGGAAATAAAATAAAATAAAATATTATTAATAAAATATTCTTTTTTATTTATTTGAAAAAATTAAAAATAAATTTTTTTTTAGATAAAAATTTAAATTTTGTTATTTTGTCATTTTTTTTTCAATTCAAATTTTAATTTTTCTTTTTTACTTACCTATTTTTCTTTCATCCAAAGAAACATACCATAAGAGTCCATGACACTGCCCTACG
This sequence comes from Glycine tomentella, assembly GCA_007407185.1. Lineage (NCBI taxonomy): Eukaryota > Viridiplantae > Streptophyta > Magnoliopsida > Fabales > Fabaceae > Glycine > Glycine tomentella. The sequence continues at coordinate 239,695 of PYAF01002494.1, forward strand.
CCTCGCACGTGAACAGAATGTGCAATGAACTTAAACCTTATGCTACCAAATCAAATGATTTGGTCGAATTGTTTTTGTTTTGTTTTGTTCTCTACTGTTATGTACCGTCGTTTATTACGTGTCTTGTGTTTGTCTCCACTACTACCTCTTCCAAATGTTAAAAATGTTGTCATTTCGACTTGCAAAAAAACGAATTAAATGCGCGTTTTCTTACATATCCAACTCTCTTTCTTAGTTTTGCTTTTTGTTTGTGAATTTAATATACCTTTTTGCAATTTTTTTTCACACCAGGCCATTTCATAATTTTATTAATTTTTATTTATAAAATTTGAATCTCAGATTTTAAAGAATCAACCTCGCATAATCTATTCTACTCTCAAAAATTCGCACCCGCTTGTTTGTCATATACATATATATATATATATATATATATATATATATATATATAGTTAGCAAAACTAGATCCAAAATGGAAGTTCGATCTTTAAATTGTATTTTCAAGAATATTTGTATATTGTTATTCAATAAAAAATTATTATCTAATTTAAATTAATGATATTTATAATAATATTATTTTGAAAGTTATATTTATTCTGATTTATTATTGATTAATAATATACAAGTTTTTAAATTAGCAATATATTAAAATTAAACTCTTTAAGAAATTAAATCTCTATATACATTAAATTCATCAATTTACTCAAAATTTGTAATTGTTACTAAATCCAAATCGCGAATGTTTATACATTCTTTTAATTATATTTACTTATTTTGTACAAAAATATAGATATTTTTCACGAAAGTAATTATATTTATACCGAATATAATTATTATGAATGACAAAGTCTTTCTTCAATTATTTACTTATTTAATAGAATTTCTTATCAAGATTTAAACCTGAAACTTATAAGTTATAACAATATTCTGTCAATATAAAAAAATCTTTTATTAGTTGATTTCCGAATTCAGTAATATGTATACTTATATTTATTATTATAAACTGGTCTAAATAAACACAAAGGAAAAAATGGAATTGTTACATTAATAAGGATTTTTCTGCATATAAAAGGGAAGGAAAAAAACATAGGAGTAGATGAAATTAAGAAATGCGAAATTATCGCTTCGATTGTCTCATATTATCCCAACAAGTCACAACATATAATATATTCACCCGATTCACAATTTAAAAAGAAATAAAGGGAATCACCGTCGTGTATGCAATTAAAATAGTGAAGATGTTGAAAGCATTGGTGGAACGGAATGAATAAAATGCAGGGAATGGTAGCTGGAAGGAAAATATATAAAATAAAAACAATTAAACAAACCACAAAATATTTAAAGAAATAGAACAAGAAGACACTCGAGAAGGAAAAAGCAAAGGATCGAGGAACACCTAGTTTTTTCCTCTTTTTTTTCGGGTTTCTACAGTTACATATGATCTTTGCAAATTGCAAAAGGCAAGAACTTGACCTAGAAGCAATCACAGAATATACCAAAACCGCGTAAAAGTACATGTGCTTTCAATTCCTGTCGTTTAAGAGAAAAAAGCCGTTCGATTTGACACGTAGGAGCCAAAATACATAACTTCATTGCATAATTTTGTATGATAAATCGACTGAGTGGTGAACTTTTACTGTTTCAAATAAAATAAATCAAATTTAATAAAATAAAATACATTTTAATAACAATTTAAACACTCAACTCAACGCGTCAAAATAATGTATTATTGACACATACACATTTATGTACATCTTAAAATCTGTTCTGATATTAATATTAATAAAACATATCTTTGCATTAAAGTCGAAGTGTTCAAATCATTTCTCACAATCTCAATTATTCACAAATTAAGATGTTTGAAATGATACCACCACCGGGACCCTTTCCTCTATATTTCTTGTCCTCCTTAGTCCTTAGGCCTTGTGAGTTTGTTTATTTCCTTTCTCTTCTCTGCCCTATGTTCTTCGATGTTTTTCCCTGCCAAAACTCTTCTTTCTTTTCACTGTGGAGCACAATTCAACTCCCATCAGGAGGTAGAGTAATTTTTTGTCGCTAAGATCAAGCAAGGGTGTTACATATATGTCACCATAATCAGCACCGAAGTCAAGAAAGTTCATTTCTAAAATATTATTTTTATCAATTCAAAAAGTAAAACTGAGCAAAGGTAACATACATCAAATACTTCTACTAGATTTATATATGATTGATCTGGCGTCAATGGGTCTTATCTCTTTCTTTCTTACAAACACACATATGGGCTAATTTTTGGGGTACAATTAATGCATGGTTTCTAGTTTTTAATAATTAAAAATTGCTCTTAAAAATAATAATTAATCAGAGATTTTGTTTCATTTACTCCAAAATAAAAAAAAATAGAATATTTTCACATACACACAAATGAGGATGGATTAAATCACCTATAAGTGTCAATTATGACCTTATTTGAAAAAGAAAAAAAATCAATAAATAGCTATAGGTTGAGAAAATAAGAAGATAAAAATAATTAGGTTTCTTAAATTATAATTAATTAATTTATTCATATATTAGTTTTTGAAATTTTTCTCATGTAACTTGTCCAAATTTTTATTTTAACTTAGCTTCATTTTTTTATTTTCTTACAAGTATTTATTGATAAATTTATATAAATAAAATTATAATGTTATCAATCAATAAATTTGTATAAAATGTGATATTTATCTATCAAACGGTTGAAAAACAACTATATATTTACATTGATGATTTGCATCAAAATTTAAATATTTAATATAATTACATATCTAATATTCAAATTAACAACAAATTTTACAGGTTTTGTTATAACAATTTTACACCCATTGATCACACACGCAATTTTTTTTTTACACAACACACTTAATGTATTCACGTGCATGAGAATACTATATAAAATAAACCTATAGTATGAACGGAGAAAGCCTCAACATTTGAATTTTGAGTCCCTACAGTCTCACCCTAAATAATCATGACATTTCGGAATATTTCATTTGCATACAATTAGCTGTCTTCATTTATCATGTTTCAAATAGGGTAAGATTTTGTGCTTAACTTCGAAAACATTGTCAATCTAAAATGATTGTCTCGTTACAAATTAGAGAATAATTCGATTTTGTTACGGTGAATTTAGAATTCAATGAAGGTTTTATTACTATATAGAATTAGAAATCTAGAGCAATGAATTCAACATTAATTATTGTGGGGGCGAAACCATGTGTTTGGTAATGCAGTCATTTGAGATGATCCAACTCTTCCATTTTGTTTGCCGGAGAAAAAGGAAATGTAGATGTATAAATTTGTGGGAACGTAAATGGGTAGCAAAATTAGCTATAGCATGATGTTTTAAAAAATAGCTAGCTAGCACTAAGTAGGTTTGGCGAGTGAGGGATTCATTGAATCAAGATATTTATTTAAAGAGGAGCGTTACAAATATATTTCCTGGCACATTTTCTAAAAATATTTTTTAATTGATTAAATTTATTAAAAAACTATAAAATCAAGAAAGAAAATAATAAAGTATCATTTGTCCGCCTTTCAAACAAATAGTTTATAACCCTCCAAGCACTAATTAAGCTTACAAGGCAAAGGTGTTAGTGTATCTCTCATCTCGATTGTATCTTTCCATCTCTTGGTCAGGCACTCGACAAACCAAACAATTATAGTTACTCATAAAAATCATGATTCACAAGATTCATGATTCTTGAGTATGAAAAAAAATTCTTACTACTAAATACACCTTAAGTGATTATTTAATAATAGTTCAAAATTAAATTTACATAATGTTTATTTAGTTATAGTTCTAAATTTTAATTATAACTAATACGCCTAAAATATAGATGTACCCATAGGGATTGGTGAATCACCAAGGGCATGGCAAGCACCTTTTTAGCCATAGCCAAACACCCCAGCTGAGACCAGACACCATATGGTAACAAACTACTTGAAGTGGGGGTATCTTCAAGTAAGCTACCCTTGACCGTGGGCGAACACCCCCTAGGTCGAGGACAAACACCTCTGAATCTTAACCAATACTCCACTTTGATACATACTCCTCAACCTTAGTCAAATATCTCTTTGTCGAGTACTCCTCGATTATGGTAATATAAGAAGGATCATTACGAACTAAGGGAATGAAATTACTTAAAGGCAATACAGTCATTACCAAAAACCCATTAGTAGGTAATTGTTGATTAACATCCTCATTAACCAACTAAGATGTAAGTCCCATATATCCAAAGTCCATTAATACACAAACACACACAAACATACACACACACACAAAAAAAAAAAGATGTATAAACAGAGAGGTTCTCGAGATAACATTCACTATTTATTTTCTCAATAATTGCTTTCATTTATTTTATTACGGAGATTGTTGACTTGATCATCAAAATGCCTTTGTAGATACACACCCTTGTGGCATTAGAGTACAAGAAGAAAACACCACTACATCAAAGAGGATAACATTATCCTTGTACCCTAGTGCATGTATAATAAGAGTTATAAAGTTGACTTGATGGTTGAAGGAAAAAAAAAAGGATATTGTGGTTCGAATTTTTTTCACTAACAAAAATTAAGGTTAAATTAGTTTTTAATCATCTAATTGATTTTTTAGATTAAATTTGGTTATTTTGTTATTTTTATTCAATTTAGTTCTCTAATTTTTTTTAAATCAATTTAATTTGATCATTCAATTTAAATGATAAGAAATTAGAGTTTGTAACTATTTAAAATCACCACTAAGTGATTTTAAACCATCACAATATATATATATATATATATATTCCAAAAATGAATCAATTTTAAAAATTTAAGGATTAAATTGAATAAAAAAAATTAGAAAACTAAATTAAATTTGTCAGCTAAGAAAACACACACCTAAAATATTAAATGAAAATTTATCCGGAAATGAATAGTATAGTAGCGTATGAAACACATCCATAAGTATCCCCACCAGTAGCCCACGTGTACACTCCCGAGAATGCTTCCTTGACACGCTAAGCCGGTTACCAGTCAAATATCCGCGTCAACCAGCACTGGGCCCTATGACGGTCCTCTTTTGTGGTAAACGCCATCAACATCTTGCTGCCATTCTTCGTACGCTTCGTAACTGACAGGTGCCCGTCATCCCAAGGCGGAAATTGGAAACCCCCCACTACCCGTCCCTCAAACCTGTTTTCCAAATTCCCAACCCAATCAAACTCCTTTCTTTTCCCACAACAACCCTAGTTTTGTTAAGTCAGATATATTTATTTTCCAAGGAACAATATTTAGTCGCCAAATACATTTTTCATATCCTTTTTTTTTGTCGTTCATCTTAGACTTGTAGCATAATGATAACATTTTTTAAAACGAAATTTACCTTTAAGAAGAAAGGAACTAATCTTGTTAAAAATGGGATAAAACTTTGTATCAGAGGCACAGCTACTATTGTCCTTAAAAAAAAAAATATTTCAGTCAAAATTAGTATTTTTTTTGTTGTAATTAATATTTTTATCACAATAACTAAAAGAGATAGTAATTACTCAGAGAAAATATTAATATTGAGTGGAAGATAGCATTAATACTATCTACAAGAAATTATTTATTGTAACTAATTGATACACGATAAAACTAAAGTAAGTATTTATTAAAAACAATAATTATATAAATATTTAATATTTACTTTTGAAAATAATTTAAAATATTTAATGCTTTTACATAAAAAAATTGCTACCAATAATACTATATTAAATTTTTACGCTTTTAATTTTATCCTTTTTAAATATTTTTTTATTTAAAATAAATGAAATTTAAAAAATAAAAAATAAACAAGAATTTTTTTTTAAAGAAAAATATGGATTCATAACTAGTTTTCTGCACTGAATTTTTATTTGTTTTGAACAGTTTTAGATATTCTCACCGATTCTAATTAAAATGAAACAAATTTTTAGAGTTAATAGGATTAATCAAGGACCTATTTTCGATTACTTCAATCGAACCGTCCAGTTCGATTTTAAAAACTATGCTGTATGCATCAAACATAAAAAATATTTAACAATTTTTTAAATTGTACTCCTTCTGTTCTCTTTTATGTAAAATATAATTTCACAATTATTAAAAAATTATTTAATGTTATTAAATTATTATATTTATAATTAAAAAATAAATATTCTTCTTAAAAATAAATATTTTCTTTAATCATTCAAATTTGATATTAAGCATAATCCCTTTCAGTAAAAAAAAGCATATACCCCTTGAAGGGTGGTTTAAACCTAGTCTCATTAAATAAATAAAAAATTACTTATAAAAGAGGATAAAAAAATTATATGTTTTTTCCTTATAAAAGATAACAGATAGATTATTTCCTCCATCACATAATATTCGTTGAAAAATAATTATCATTTTAAATTTTCATTGTAACACTAATAATATTTTTCATTTATATCTCTTATAATATTAAATATACATGCTAAAAAATAAAAATAAAATGAATCAACGATTGTAAGAGTAATTTTATAAAATTGTAATTTTCTTTTATTTATTGATTGATTATTTTTATGTGTGTCAACAACATAGGAGGACAACTGTAATGGAACGAGGGAGCAGTGATTTTTAAAGAATCATTTAATATCTTTAATTAATATTATTAATTATTCAAAAACAAGAAAAAACCAATCAAATTAAAATTTCAATAAAAAATTAATACCAGTAGTTATGATAACACTCATTAAGAAATCTCAAATTTGAATCTATGGAGAGGGTACGCTCTAATCCCCAAACTATCCCTTTCTCTCTCTCTCTCTCTTCCTTTCTGTCTCTTTTTATATCTTTTGTAATAATAACAAGTGGTAGAATTAAGAGGCACACTACCTTTTGAGTTCGGAGCACAAAAGCAAGATCTCAAAAAAAATATAAAGGGAAAAAAATAAGGGAAGAATATGTGCCACGCTTTGCTTTGTTGATATATAAACCAACCAATGGCGGAGGAGAAAAGAGAAGAGGAAGTAGCGGACCCCAACAACTCATCATCCACCGCCATGGCATTTTCCGATGAGATTCCGAACAACAACTCGATGATGCTGACTTTCCCTTTCCAACAACCATCCACCATCTTCGACGTCATGATGATGCCTTCTTCTTCTTCTTCTTCTTCTTCCTTCATGGACCTGCTCGGCGTGCAGGACTACAACGTGCCCTTATTCGATTGGCTCCCAGCCGGTGACGGATACCATCCTACGCCGTCTCCGGCGAGCTCCAACGTCCCGGACTCCTCCGAGGTGCTCAACACGCCGGTGTCGCCTAATTTGTCGTCGATTTCGTCGTCGTCGAATGAGGCTACGGTCAATAACAACTCCGAACAACAGAGTGGGAAAGAATTACAAGAAGAAGAAGCAGAGGAAGAAGGTGGTAATGGAGGCAGAGGAGATGACCAAGATCAAGACAAGACTAAGAAACAGTAAGTATTGAGTAAGGAAAATGACAATTATACAGTTAATTATTATTATTTTTAAAAAAATTTGGATGTAGTTCATTACATGCATTCTTCAATCAGAATTAAAGTTTTACACATATTATTAAATGAAACTTCAATTTTAATAAATAAAAAAACCAAAAATAATTAAAGAACTATATCTAAATTTTGTCTAATGGTTTTAGGTGCATGAGATAAAAATAAGAGTATCATACAAAAAATTAAATAAATAAGTAAAAACATACTAAATTATTTTTGATATAAAAAATAAGGTGAAAATAGATGAAAATACGAGAAAGATGAATGAATATACAGTTTAATAAATTGTAATATTTTTTTTAAAAAAAAATCTTTTATTTAATTTTTCTCTGTTATTTATTGCCTTAATGACAAAGTAAAAAAGAAAAAAGGACAGATAAGTTAGCTTCGGGAAATTCATGAGGCAGTTTCTGTTTCTGACCAGTGAAGTTGAAATGGGGCTCCTGCTTTTATCGTTGTTAATCTCTGTTATTTTTTCTTCCGATTTCTTATTATTGACAATAACACCGTTATTGAAAGGAGGAATTGACTATTGTTAAATTATGGACAAATTTTGTAATCCAATAATAGGCTAAAACCGAAGAAGAAGAACCAAAAGAAGCAAAGAGAACCAAGATTCGCGTTCATGACAAAGAGCGAGGTTGATAACCTAGACGATGGTTATAAGTGGCGCAAGTACGGCCAAAAAGCTGTGAAAAACAGCCCTTTTCCCAGGTAGCATATTACTGTCATTTCATTTTTTTTTTTTCATTTCTCAGTATTTTTCATTCTTGATTCTTTCTCTCTCTATCCATCGCTCTCTCTTCCCTTGTCGCTAGCGAACGGTCTAGTTGACAAAATAACAAAATAGAGTTTTCCCACTAATTCTTATTTTCTAAATTATTTTTTTTCCTTGCGGGACACGCTAACGGTCGTGCCACGTCACCATGTAGGAGCTACTACCGTTGCACCAGCGCGGGTTGCGGCGTTAAGAAGCGCGTGGAGCGCTCCTCCGAAGACCCTTCCATCGTGGTGACAACCTACGAGGGACAGCACAAGCACCCGTGTCCTGCTTCGGCACGGGCTAACTTTGGCTTTGTGACCGAACCATGTGGGTTCGGACACGCGACACCTTCGTTCGGTCCCTCACACTTTATGTTACCACATCAGCACCACCATCAAGCACAAGCTTCGGCTTTGATATATGATAATTCCACCCCTCCTTTGAGTGTTGTTAGCTCCAGTAGTAACTACATGAATACGACGTCGTTTGGTGGGTTTGTTCAGGATCATGCGAGCCATCGTGGTTTTGGACATGAGGCTTTGTTGAGGGACAATGGGCTGCTTCAGGACATTATTGAGCCAGCTCAGGTGAGGAAGGAGGAGAAGGATTGAATTGAACCATGGGAGATTAATTAGTTAATATTTGACGAATTTTGGTCCTGTTTATATTTATTGGGTTGGGGAAATTGCTGATAAATGATAATTCTAATTACTATATTGATTGGTTTTATTATGGTCTCTCTCTGTATTGACTGCAGCTTAGTATGGATTGTAATGCCCTCTAACTCGATTGGAGATGTGTCTGAGGGGTTTTAATTTCTGTTTTAGAGGTTACTGTGGAGAAAATTAAAATACCTCAGCTACATTTGAGTTCATATGAAACCTTATGGAGGTTCACTTTTAAAATGACTATTGCCCTTGTAGCTTATGCATGGCCTATGGTTCTGATGTTAATTTATTATTATCATTATTAATTTTCCTTTCCTTATATGTATGCGATATTCTTTGTAACTAGATATTTGTTGGATTATCAGACATTTGATGTTTTAATCTTTTTTGTTCATCTTTTCTCTTGTCATCTTGTCTCTGTATTCTTTAGTTTGTTTGACAGGATTAAAATATTCACGTAGAAATGCAATGCATTTTTGGTCATGCACCATTAGGGTTTTCGCTTAATTTGTGAGTCTCATGACATTTTAGAGGCTGCTGATCATGAATCTAATTCCCTCTCAAACACATAAGGCAGAGATTAGGTATGTGAACGATATGATCTATGCTTGGAATTTTATCCTTCAGTTATTGATTAGGGATGGCTGGGAACTGACTAAAGATATGAGAGAAGGTTAAGAAAGAAAAATGACCAAAACTTAATTTGTATATTCCATGAAAGAAGCTTATAATTGGCCCATAACTTAAACACAATGAATGCACGGGTTGTGGAAAAAGTTATAACATTATTTTTTGAGCAGTAGTACCATTTAGCTTTATGTAGATGGCTTTTACTATCATCATTCTTCTCCCTAGCTACAAGCTTACATAAAAAGATGGAGCCATTCAATGATGACGTGTGGTTCCTGGGACGGAAATAGCTTAGTGCATAAATAATTTCTTATTGATAGCTAAAGATGGATAGTGCAAGATGTTGATGTCAGTGCCAAGATAGATATGCTCTACCAATAAAGTTGTAATTGTAGCTGAAACCATTCTCCGAAGTCCTAATCACTATCCTTCCCCAGATTCAATAACTTAAGGACACTTTCATGTTCACGCTTCTCACAATACACAACCAAGCCAAGTGAAAGAGTCTAGACACGGGCAAGAGATAGTTTTACTGCTAGATTTCTATACATGACACTAAGGTAGATAGACTGCTATAAAGAATATGGTTATAGTAACTGGTATAGAAGGAGATAAGGGAACTTAATTTAAGATCGATGAAGATATATAGTTTTTAGATTAATTCGTTTTATCTTTATTATTGTATAGTTTATGTTAGAAAATGTAAAAAAGCTGGCGCAAATAGACTGATAAAATGTAAGTTGAGCCAATACAATTAGAATAATTTGTTTTAATTTGCTCGATTTGGGTTCTACCTCATGAGGGCATATATAAATGCTAACTTGCAATGGGTTAACCTCGCTCATAAGTTCGAAAATATCTTAAATATTATAATCATTATTTTTTCATAATTGTTTATTTATTTCAAGTATTAATTAATTTTAATTTTTAAAGTAAATTTATGTACAAATTAGTTAAATAAATTTTTAAGATGAATTTTTTTTTTATATATACGCTAATTACTTTAAAAAAATGAAGCTTAACAAGTTAACCAAATAACATTTTTTAAATTATCATAATTAAGATATTTGATTTTTTAGCGGAATTTTGAGGTATTTCCATAAATTTTGACCATTTAAATTAAATGTGAGACTGATCTTTAATTTAAAAATTTAATAACACTTAAAATTTATTACTTTTTTTTAATGATGTATTATATGAAAATTAAATCCAGATATTTTTCCAGAAACAACATATGTTAAGTTAAGTGTGTTACACCCATTAAATATTCAACAACAAATTGAAAAGAATCCTCTCAAACAATAAATTTTTTTAAAGAATCAATCTAAATCGAATTGTTCAATTCGACTACTTAGCTTGATTTGGGTTGACTGGCATTTTACTCATCCGATGGTCTATTAGCCTAAATGTGTCGGACAAACCTAATTGATACCCTCTAGTTTAGGATAGTTAGTTAGTTGATATTCCACCCATCCTTGTAAAAAAAATTAACAATTTCCATGAAAAGTGATAGATTTTATAAATAATAATAATTATTATTATTATTATTATGATTTATAATTTTTCTTATAAAGTTTAGTACATAGTTGTAAGAGTTATGGTTAGGGCCATGAATAATTGATGCTGGTTCAAATCAGAGGCTTATATATCAATTTTCTGTCAGAGAGATTCTGCTGCTCAGCATCAGTTGGCCATAAATGCTTATCTTTGGCTGACTCTTTGGCTTGCTTTGAAAGTAGGTGGGTCGGTTTTGGGTTCATTCAAGATGTTCAATTATATAGGGTTTCAAAAAATAAGAGACCTCAAATATTAATTATTGTAACATATGTTTAATACTGAAAATTAGAGGAGATGATAATATTTATTTTTAATAATCAAAGAGTCCAAGGTTCAATTCTCATCAACAACAATTTTTACATTTAACCTAATGAAAAGCTATAAAAATAGTGTTTGGTAATATTTATTGAGCAAAATATTTTTCTTATTTAAATGAGTCATTTATTTTTAAATTACCAATTAAAAACCTCATTTTTTAAAAAAGAAAAATATTAAACAGGATTCCGAAAAATTTTGTCCCACCCCTGCCCACTGGTGTTAGATGATTTACTCATTATTGTTGAGCAACAATAAAATACTGTATTTATCTCAGTTATAATTTTTTACAGCAATATTTATTTCAGTTATAAAAAAAAACTATATTTATCTCATGTCATTGAATTAACATAACCAAGATTTTAAATTGTTATTGTGATCATTACGATTAATTTGACGTGCACAATCATGACCTACCGTGCCGCCGCAACTAAGACGTTGCGTCTACATCACATGCGGTTCACATTTTAAAACATTAAACATGATAGTAATAGGCTTTACTTTCTTTATTATTTTGAGATTATTTTTGAAATTTGGAACTTTAAGTTTTATAATTTTGTCAAAATTCAAAATAAAAACGTGTTCAAACATTAATGGGAGTGGAGTTATTTATTTTCAATTTTATTAAATGGAAACAAATAAAGAAAACGATCGACTATGATATGATGAATGAGTGGATAATAATTTAGCCACAGTACTGCACCACCCAGGCACGTACACAGGGCCACAGGGAATCAATCAATAATTCAAGACACGTATGCACATAAAAAAACGAGAGAGAATCAAGAGAGGTATTATTTGAATTTAGGTTATATAAGAAAGCTGTAAAATTGTTAGGACTTAGGAGAGTATGGAGAAAAAGTATTGGCAAAAAAAAGTTACGTTGTCGTGACAAGCTGGAACTTAGAAGGACGAAGATATGGGTTTGAAATTTTATGGGACTTAAAGATAAGGTTTTGTGGAAAGTAATATACCAAAATTTTCTCTCTCTTTCTCTCTCACTCTCTATTTATGGCCCATTCTTAATAGAAAGGTAGATTGACAAGACAGTTGATATATAGCAATAACTTAATAAAAGCATTACACGTACAGTACCCACTACATAGGGAAGTTTGGTGGAATGCAAATTAAAATTGTGAATTACTATATAGTTCTATTATTGCTTCCTAATTGGCATGCAAGTTCCAGTCCTGGTAGAGTGAACATAAACATATGAACTAGAAGAAATACAATAGAGAAATAGTAAAAAAAGAAGAAAAGAGGATTACAAAATTACGTGAATACCAACCAACTCGATGAAGCGCTTTCACGCGAATTTTCCACCATGCTGCATGCATCCTGCAAGTGAATATTCTCAGCTTAAAATCACAAAGATTTTTATTTTTTAAATGATATCAATAAAAGGTCATTTGGATTTTGGGGTGTGACTTTTCTAGTATTTCAAACTTTCCAGCCATTATAATTTATAAGCTTTGTGTTCTCTATGTGCGAAAGTCAGCTGCCAGAAAAGTCGTATCTTCATGTAATCCAAGTTGAATTATTTATGGCAATTAGTTTGATGCTTAAAAAAGGAAAAACGAATCGAGAAAGATACTACGTCTTGTCATTTGTAGACGACCCAAATGATTCTTAATTGAAGGCACTGAATCCAAATTCCAGTAAGAAGAAGAGTTACCATATATCTCATATATTGTATCTTTTTAAAATATATACATATTTTTTTAGGAAAAATATATACATGATGGTTAATTCAAGAATAATATAAAAATAAATTAAATTATGAAGATATATAAACGATAAATGCATGTTTGATTTGACAAAGTTTAAAACAAGTGAACACTGTTTTGATTTTTTATTAAAAAATTAAAAGTTAGTTGTCAAAAAAATATATTTGATTTAAAATATGAAAGAGTCGATATATTTAGAACAATTTTTGTTTGATAGCTAGTCATAACAAATATGAGAAGCCGAATGTTGAATGTTAATTTTTTTTTTTCACAAATAGTAAACATAAGAATAGTTAAAATGTTACGAATTGAAAAACACGTTTAAATTATATTGTAAACGTAATATTG
>PYAF01002494.1:253306-271177 GCA_007407185.1 Glycine tomentella
AATACTCTCAAACAGTAATTAAAAAAAAATATCATGCATACATGATAATTTTGTATTATATGACAATGACAGTATAAAAAGTAACTATTATTTTTATAGGTCCTAGAAAAGTTGTTCCTAAAATACGCCTTGTGAAAAACCTATATTATATTAAGAAACATATATATAGCAACTTTATCTAATAATTGTGATGAATAATAGTTAATTTAAATTATTAAATTTCATAAAAATAAATGATAAAAATAAAGAGTAACTTAATCTCTCTTTATATATATATATATATATATCCAATAAAATACAATCATATTCGTATCAGCGTGTTTAAATATACTTAAATATATATGAATACAGGCTTCTTATTCGTAATTAAATTTCCATGAGAGCAATTCTGATAAGTTTAAAAAATAGTGAAAATTTCGTTAGGCAATTCCTTCAACAATTTCTTTATTATTTACTTGCTTGTAAGTTTAAGAATAGGCCGATTTACGAAAAAGGGTACTTTTTTTTTTTAATTACTGTTTGAGAGTATTTTTTAAATTATTTACGAAATAGGGGTAAGTCGTAAAAAATTTTACGAGTTCTGTAACTAAAGTTGTAAATTTTTTTACGACTTATACTTTTTTATTTTATTTAATTAAAGTCGTGTAATTATTTACGACTTCTTTGAATCCGATATATTTAAAAATACGACTTATAAGTCGTAAAATAAAGTCGTAACAAAAGTTACGACATTAACGTAATTTTTTTTATTTCTATACGACTCCAAAGTCGTATTTGCTTTTTTTATTTTTTTTATTTTTAATGGAAGTCGTATGGTAATTTACGACTTCCTTAATATATTTTTTTTTTTGCTTTTTGGTGAAGTCATAGGTTACTATACGACTTTGCGCTTTTTTTTTTTTACTTTTTCGCTTTTAACATTTTGGCTTTTTAAATGTTTTAAATTATTGTTTTGTTTAATTTTTAAAATATTTTGTTTATCAAATGTTTATAAAATAATTTTATTTATTATTTAAGAATTTAGTAATTAATATGTATTTAATATTTTTGTTTTATTTATTATTTTTATGTTTTATTTAATATTAATTTATGTTATAATTAATTTGAATTACATTTAATATTTTAATTAATTTTGTAAAATTTTGTAGTAATGTTAAAATTTAGATTTTTAGAGATTTATTGTTAGATGAAAATATTTTGATAATAATTTTAATTTGTAAAATATGAAATAAAATATATTTATTTTGATTTTGTTAATTAAATATGTTGATTTTGTTAATGAATTTTTACAAATATAATTACTTATACTTTTGTTAACACAATCTTCGGGCTTCATTTTAAAAATATTAGCATTTCAAATGTAAGATTTAAAAGAAAAGATGAGAATGTACTTAGTAAAGAGAGGTGTCATTAACAAATTTGAAATCTTTTTGCGTGAAACTTATCAGAAAACAGAGATGCAAAAAGCAAAATAGAGATACGTCATATTTATACGTACGACTTTAAAGTTGTACTTATACCTACGACTCTGCTTTTTGCTTTTTGCACCACCGATAATTGATAAGTTTTATGGAAAAAAATTCGTATTTACTAATTACACCTCTCATTTACGAAGTACACTCCCATATTTTCTTTTAAGTCTTCAATTTGAAATGCTAATATTTTTAAAATGAAACCCAAATAATTATGAGGATTTTGTTAACAAAAGTAGAAATAATTATATTTGTAAAAATTCATTAATAAAATCAACATATTTAATTAAAAAAATCAAAATAAATATATGTTACTTCATATTTTCAAATTAAAATTATTATCAAAATATTTTCATCTAACAATAAATCTCTAAAAAATTAAATTTTAACATTGCTACAATATTTTACAAAATTAATTAAAATATTAAATGTAATTCAAAGTAATTATAACATAAATTAATATTAAATAAAACATAAAAAATAAAAAAAAATAATAAATAAAAGTTATATATATAATTATCACTCTGAAGAAAGTTAAAAAGCCAGAGAAAAGTTACCTTCAGTTGGTAGAAAACAGAATTAGATAACGACGGCTGATTCTGATTCTGATTTATCAGAATATGGTATGATGCTGCCAAACACCCTTTTGGACGCTAACAATCTAGGAAGCATGGACACTCTGAAATAGGGGCCGTATCGAGTTCGACACTCCAACACGTTCCGACATCATGTACGGACACACGGTCAACAACTCCGACCCATTGACCGGTTTCGACACGCGAATTTAACCGTGTCGGACACGGTCAAAGGCGCAAAGGGAGGCGGTGTCGGCCTTGAAGAGGAAGGCCGTCAGGGTGTGCTCGCACGCCTCGTACAGCTACACTCTCTCGTGTCACGTCAGTGAGACGTGGAACCTCCCGTCGCACGTGGAGTAGAGATAAGTGGTATGGGAGCGGCAGAAGACAGAGGTTGGGCGATGATGTTGTGTTCCATCGTTCCATTAAGATAAAAGAAAAAAAAAGAAAAGAGGAAGAAGAAGGAACAGTGAGAGATGGTGTGTGCGAAGTCTGAACGTGGAATAGTTTTTCTCTCTCCGTGATAGAGTGAGAGTGATTGAGAAAGAGGGTGTGGGTAAAGAGGGATGGTTTAATTTTTGTTCTTCAGATGAAGGAGTAGAGCACGGTGTATATAAAATTGTAAAGTAATTGAGAGAGACGGGGTGGATAAAGAGGGCGAGGTTTAATTTATTAGTTTAATTTGGATGAAGGGGAATGCATGCACAGTTTCGCACGGAATGCATGCACAGTTTAATTTATTAGTTTAATTTGGATGAATGAGCAATTGAGCATGGAATGCATGCACAGTAACATAGGGGTACACGTGAGCATTGGGAGGAATGCATGCACAGTTTTGCACGGAATGCATGCACAGTTTAGCACGGAATGCACGCACAGTTTAGTTTATTAGTTTAATTTGGATGAATGAGCAATTGAGCATGGAATGCATACACAGTAACATAGGGGTACACGTGAGCATTGGGAGGGATTACATTGATAAATATTATTAGTTTATTTTAATTTTTTAAATTATTAAATATTAAAAATGAAATAATTGCTATATAAATTAAAAATATTATTTAATATTAAAACGTGTCTCAACGTGTCGAAATTCATAATTTTTTGAAATTCATGTGTCGAAAAGTCGAGTCGTGTCATGTCACGGTCACGTGTCGGTGTCGGTGCTACATAGCTAACAATTATTAATCTTCTATAGAGCCGACGCTTATTTATGATCCATAAATTTTGACTTTGCATGAGATCCACACCCACGACCAGTATCAATATTGTTTAAGCTATATCAATATCCAAAGAAGATAATTTAACCAATGGAAAAAATTAAATGTTAAAGAGGTACGAAACAATAACTATATATTCATAAATATGATATATATATATATATATATATATATATATATATATTTAACAGGTCAGGCCAGGTCAAAGGTCCCTGATAGGTAGCTTGGTCCATTTCCACCCCTACTTGCAAATATTCTTTTGTTTTATGAATCCATTTCAACTATTTTCTTAATTTCTTGATTTACTTGGTAAAAATTTATTGATTTCAGAAATAAAAAATTGTAAATCAGTTATTAAATGAAATTGACATACGTGAAATTTTTTTTAAAAAAATTACTAATCACTGATTAGTGAGTTCTCATACTTTGCTTTTGTTTTATACCACTATTTTTCATTATCCTCAATTGTTAATTAAACTTACCATTTTTTTCCTTCATACCGAATTTAATCATATTCGAAAAGTGTTCGGAAGTAAAGAATGCAAGATTCCAAAAGTTGACATACTAATTTTGCGATCTGCACTCACTTTCTCTTTCTCGTGCTAAAATAATTTTCCAAAATTCCAGCAGACAGTTCAAACTTCATATATCAAAACACCACTATATAGTCAAATCATTATTCAATCGTCACGAAAGAAAAATACAACAAAAACAATGACAGAACATGTCGCATATGGGATGTTCGAAATTTGTCACAACCTGTTACTGCTATTGAGGGCAATGTTAGAGCCATTTCTTCAATATGTTTCACATCTGATGGAAGGTTTATGGCAATGAGTGAAGACGTTGATTATGTGCATGTCTATGATGTGCAGGCAGGAGATTGAGTTTTTTGGATATGTCGCAGGTTTATTTTTTAGTCCTGACACGGAATATCTTTTTATCAATGTCTCCATGGATACTTTTCCAACCCTTTTAATGTACCAGGGATCCACCACTATCTGGATTCTATGAATTAATTGATATTAATCTTGAATTCCAAATCCACATTACTTCTATTGGTATCCTAGGTTGTTTGAGTAATACTCGCCTAGAAATTGAAATTGAAAGACATTTTGTAATCTAGTTTTCTCACCTCTTACCTTTGGTTGTGATTGAGTACATTTCAAGAAGATTGTGCTATTGTTTTCTTGGCAGGATGATATTGTGTGCAAAGGTCTTATCTTTCTCTCACTTACACTTATCAATTATGCCCATGTAAATAGAATATATATGTAAGGAACTTAAAATTGAGGCTTTCTTAAGTGTTAACAACATCTTCATTTAGTTATTATTAGAGAAATTATTGAAAGATAATAACATTTTAATCTTTGCAGATTGTTATGAATTATTATCTTCTTAAACTTTGTGCTTGAAAAGGTTTCTTTGAAGACTCTAGCCATGATTTGTATTTTTTTTACAGTTAAAATTTATATTTAATTTGTTTTTGTCACTTTGTAATGTAAATGCTAAACAAAATAATTGAAAATATTTTTTTTAGAAAAAAAATGAAGAATATACTTTAATAGAGGTTTTTAATATAGTTAATAATTATAATTATATTGTACAATATTGTTAATTGAAAGAGCCTAAGTGAGGGACGAATATGTCCTTCATGGACAAATTTGTTAGCTCTGTATCCAAACATAAATAATATTAATTAATAAGATTAATTTGTTTGTTGCTCTAAAATTTCTATTATAACGACATTAGATAAAAAAAATTTAAATATCTTCTAGGATGAACATTCAAGATTTGTAAAGATTTTGGTACAGTTGTTCAATATCTTGTTATATGCATGAACATTCAAGATTTTTAGGTGAATTTAGTTGATTGACTTGAGATGTTTAGTGAAAGAAATCTTAATTGAGATCCATAGTTCCTATGAAATCAACTTAAAAGGAACTAAAACGAACTCGTTTATAGCCTTATTCTGATATGAGATTAACCCAATATTAAAAAACATTTTCAACAAGTATATTTGCAAGTGCATAAATGAATCTGACTATCCCCTTACATCTCATAGTTTGCTTGGGAATAAATAACTAATATTTTGAAAATGATTAAAATACCATTTTAAAAATAAGATTTTGATTTTTCATTAAAACTATTAAAAACATTAATTATCAACACACAAAATCCAAATACCTATGAATATAATTAATATTCATAATAATAAAAATGATTACTTAAATTTAAATATATATATATATATCATAATTTTTAATTTATATATTTCATATAAGTATTACATCATTATTATTTACTATATTTAATATGATATTAAATATTTTAAAAATAAATTTTATGTGCATATTTTATGAGTATATAAATCCTATAATTAAGAGAAAATTCTATAGATCTTGTCTATCATTTTTTCATATTTTTCTGATGCTTGAATTCTTCTGAATAAAGTTTCAAAGTTATTATCTTATAAAATTCATAGAAATTCTATTCTAGGATTTTCTGTCACAAAGTATTTTGATAATCTGTCATCTAAGAGTATTTTGTAATTTCATTAAGTTTTCACAAAATTTCTAAGGGTGTCTCAGACAATTTTAGTATCAAGGGTATTATGGTAATTTCTAAAGTATACAAGGGTATTTGTGTAATATTCACCTTAAGGACATTTCTATAATTTCTGCTTTAAAGTAAGGGTAATATGATCATTTATCTTCAAACATTTTTGTAATATCTCTAATTAATATTTCACCCAAATAATTTAAATATAAACTAATCAAATTTCGCATAACCTAACATTCACATCAACAGTTGCACAAAAATAATTCATAATTCATACAATATATTTGTAGTTATTGAAATATCAGGATGTTACACCTCAAAACTTTTTTTGCAGCTTTTCAGTGATTCATACCAGGATTACTCTGATATCTTTCCAACATTCTAACTACAAAGCTAATATCTGGTCTTGTACATGTTTGAACATACATTAAACTTCCAACCAAAGATGCATATGGAATTTCTTCCATTTCCTTTCATTCCAAATCATTCTTAGGACATTGCACTAGACTAAACTTGTCTCCTTTCTGAATTGGAACAGGCGATGATGAGCATTTTTCCATATTAGATCTCTTTAAAACTTTATTTATATATGTTTTCTGAGACAAATCAAACAATTCTTGTGATTTATCACGATAAAGTTCTATCCCTATCACAAAGGTCGCCTCACCCATATCTTTCATTTCAAAGTTACTAGAGAGAAACTTCTTGGTCTCATTCAAGAGCCCGAGATCATTAGTTGCAAGCAAGATATCATCAACATACAAGATTAGAAATATAAACTTACTCTCATTGACCTTTAGATATATTCACCGATCAACGGTGTTTTGCTTAAATCCAAAGGATTCAACGGTATCATTGAACTTAAGGTACCATTGTCTGGAAGCTTGTTTAAGTCCGTACATTGACTTCTTAAGTTTACACACCATGTGTTCCTTTCCCTTTTCTACAAATCTCATTGGTTGGTCCATATACACATCCTCTTATAAATTCTCATTTAGAAAGATCGTTTTCACATCCATTTGATGTAACCAATGCCATGATAATTCTTAAGGAATCTTTCTTAGAGACCAGTGATAAGGTCTCCTTAAAGTCAACTCCATCATTTTGAGTGAATCATTTTGCAACAAGTCGGGCCTTGTGTCGTTCTAAATTAACTTGAGAGTCAAGTTTGGTCTTTAAGACCAACTTGCAACCAACTCTCTTACAACCTTCAGGTAATTCAACAAGGTCTCATACTTCATTATGTTTCATGGATTTCAGCTCATCTTTCATGGCATTTAACCATTCATCAGAATTATCACAATTCATGGCTTGTGAAAATGAAACTAGATCTTTATTTATTCCTAAGTCGAATTCATGTTCTTGTAGATAAACCACAAAATCATTAGGAATAGCTTGTCTCCTATCTCTTTGAGACCTCCTTAATGTTATTTGTTGTGGTTCTTCCACCATGGGTTCATCCAGTTCATTCATTATAACATAATTGTGGTTAGTGGTATCATTCATGTATTGTTCTTCATTATTGTTAATCAGTAAAACAACATGATGAATAACACATTTATTAGATATGCAAGTTAATGGAATTTGTACTCCTACTTCTTGAATGGTTCACTCCCACTAACATCTCCTTCCTCAATGAACCTAGCATTTTCATTTTCAACAATCCTTGTAGTATGATTAGAACAATAGAATCTATACCCCTTTGACTTTTTTGGATAACCAATAAAAAAATCACTGATTGTTCTTGCATCCAATTTATTTTCTTGTGGATTATAATTTCTAATTTCTGTCTGGCAATCCCAAACATGCAGATGCCTTAGACTAGGTTTCCTTCGTGTCCACAGTTCAAAAAGAGTCTTTGGAACTGCCTTACTAGGAACCATATTTAACAGATACATGGCAATCCTTAGAACATAAGTCCACAATGAAGTGGGTAAAGAAGAATGGCTTAACATACTCCTAAACATATCTAGCAAGGTTCTATTACGCCTTTATGATACGCCTTTATGCTCAATATCTATGTATCTACCATAGTATTCACCACCTCTATCAAATCCCACGTTCTTCCAGGAATTTAGCAAATGGACCTAGATGTTGTTCACCGTCCATAATATTCACCAACCACCCCTATCAGACCTGACAATCCTCACCTTTCTGTCTAATTGTCTTTCCACTTCATTAATATAAACCTCTAATGCATTTACAACTTGAGATTTATCGTGCAACAAATACATATAGCCATAACGTGAAAAATCATCTATGAAGGTGATGAAATATTTTTCTTATTGAAAGTGTTAACATTAAATGGTCCACAAGCATATGTGTGTATGATTTCAAGAAGCTGACTACTTCTTGTGGCCCTTTTCTTTGTGTGTTTTGTTTGTTTACCTTTAATACAATTACACAAAACATTGAAATCAATAAAATCAAAATCCGTAAGAATTCCATTCCTTATTAATCTTTCCATTCTTTCCTTGAAAATGTGTCTGAGGCGTTTATGCCACAAGTAAGCAAATCTTTCATATACTAAACAACATTTAGTACCGACATTCCAATGCATCGTTATAAATGTTTCAACAAAAAGATGATCAAGATTCAACTTATATAATCCATCACATAACATACCATTACCAATTAAATAGTTATGTCTAAACAAGTTGAAACATCCACTACCAAATTCAAAAGAATATCCAGTTTTATCAAGTTTGGATAACTAAACCAAATTCCTAGTTATAATAGGTACATAAAGAGTTTTCAATAAGTCTAAATGATGTCCAGTGTCTAGATTAAATGATAAGTCCCAATAGCTTTCCACTGGTGCCTTTGTTCCATTGCCCATGAAGACAAACTTTTTATTTGGTCTTGTGTTGTGGGTTGTAGGGAATCCCTTCATCACATTACAAACATGAGTTGTACAACCAAAATCAATTCACTAACTATTATGAGGAACTTCATCAACTAAGTTTTGAGCAATCCTTTTAGAGATTCTCAATCTTACCACATAAATAGTATTTGTTTCCGCTATGTTCTTTCTTGTGAATCTTAGAAAAGAAACTAATTAAGCTTACAAGGCGAAGGTGTTAGTGTATCTCTTGTCTTCTCTAAAAGGATTATTGTTATATCAACTGTATTAGGCCATATCAACTGTATGTGAATGTGGATATCGGAATTCATTTATTGTCTACTCTTGCTCCTTCTCTTTTTATGTCATTCTGATACATACCTTTATCTCTAAAAGAAACAACATACTTTTCTTTTTCCACTCATTCTTTCTTTCTCTTGTTTTTTACTTTAACAGCAGTATCAGCATAAAATCTCAATTCTCAAGACCACGAGTGTGAAATGGAGATGGAAGATAATGAAAAGATTTGTTTCTTGATAGAGGTATTATTTACTGTTTCATTAATTAGTAGTGCACAGGCTTTAGAGAGTATACTCATATTCAGAACCTTTTCTATCAAGGGAATTCTTTTTCATTGTTATAGCATTTGTATTGTGTCCATTTAACATGATCTTTCCTTACTTCTTCTTCTTCTTTAACTTTTTCTTGGCTTTCCTAATTCACTGGAAAAATAGGATAGCGAGAACACCACTTCTAGAGAGGCTAGGAGTGGAAAGGACATCCAAGGTATAATTTGGGAAACAGAAATATCGAATTACAAAAGTCGTGAGGAATTTAGGCAATTTAGGTTAGAACGTCTCTGGATTGAGGAAGCTCAACCCTTGTTAGTGGAACAAGCCAAACAGGTAATATGTTTTCCTTTTGCTTAGAGTCTAAAAAACATTCGAGTAACTATTATGTGGAAATTAATTTTTAATTTTGACGTTTTTTCTTTTTACTTTTAAAATAATCATCCTTCCCTTATATGCAGGGATGCCGGCCAACAGTAAAAGGAGGGATGTTTTATGACTATTTTCAATACAAAAATTGTTTGATGCCATCAGAACAACATTACTTCTCGGTAATTCTTTACTTTTAAATATGTATTGGTGTAAAGGTTATTTTGTAACACTTGCAGGATTATGCTGGTAGGCTTTGGTGTACGTCAAGGCATGAATTTATATTTTGCTTCATATTACAGAATTGGTTATTGGAATGCACTAACTTCCAGGACTACTGAAGTGTTGAATTTGAGAGAGCGTATACTTCTGTCTGAGGTAATACTTTCTCCTCTTTTGGGTTGATGCTGTTGAAAGAATCATTTGAAAAAGAGAAAAGACTTTAAATGTGTGTTGCTGATAGGAACATCCTCGAGCCCACATGCAAGGATTTACTAAGACAGGTGTTGAGGCAATGGCTGTAAGGCATACTACAATCAACTGGATTCCTTCCTGTTTTCATAATATGAGTGTATTCTGTGAATAAAAATCTACTTGATCTGATGTGAATCGTCAGTTGATTAGACCTAATAATCTTATGTTTAGATTGATCATTGATGAACTAGGAATCATGGACACTCCGAAACAGGGGCCGTATCGAGTCCAACACTCCAACACGTTCCGACACCGTGTCGGACACACGGTCAACAACTCCGACCCATTGACCGGTTTCGACACACGAATTTAACCGTTTCGGACACGGTCAAAGGCGCAAAGGGAGGCGGTGTCGGCCTTGAAGAGGAAGGCCGTCAGGGTGTGCTCGGACGCCTTGTACAGCCACACGCTCTCGTGTCATGTCAGTCAGTGAGACGTGGAACCTCCCGTCGCCCGTGGAGTAGAGATAAGTGGTATGGGAGCGGCAGAAGACAGAGGTTGGGCGATGATGTTGTGTTCCATCATTCCATTAAGATAAAAGAAAAGAAAAAGAGAAGACGAAGAAGAAGGAATAGTGAGAGATGGTGTGTGCGAAGTCTGAACGTGGAATAGTTTTTCTCTCTCCGTGATAGAGTGAGAGTGATTGAGAGAGAGGGTGTGGGTAAAGAGGGATGGTTTAATTTTTGTTCTTCAGATGAAGGAGTAGAGCATGGTGTATATAAAATTATAAAGTAATTGAGAGAGACGGGATGGATAAAGAGGGCGAGGTTTAATTTATTAGTTTAATTTGGATGAAGGGGAATGCATGCACAGTTTCGCACGGAATGCATGCACAATTTAGTTTATTAGTTTAATTTGGATGAATGAGCAATTGAGCATGGAATGCATGCACAGTTTCGCACGGAATGCATGCACAATTTAGCACGGAATGCATGCACATTTTAGCACGGAATGCATGCACAGTTTAGTTTATTAGTTTAATTTGGATGAATGAGCAATTGAGCATGGAATGCATGCACAATAACATAGGGGTACACGTGAGCATTAGGAGGGATTACATTGATAAATATTATTAGTTTATTTTAATTTTTTAAATTATTAAATATTAAAAATGAAATAATTGCTATATAAATTAAAAATATTATTTAATATTAAAATGTGTCTCAACGTGTCGAAATTCATAATTTTTTGAAATTGATGTGTTGAAGAGTCGAGTCGTGTTGTGTCACGGTCACGTGTCGGTGTCGGTGCTACATAGTTGATGAAACCGTCTGTTATGCATTGTCTCTGTTTAGTGTTTCTTCCCCGTCTTATTTTTTATAGTCTTATTTAGGGATGGATATATCCTAGGTTTGATATTATGGACAGTATAAAACATAAATTGCCTTCTTGTTATCTCCGAAAATAAAAAGAAATCTTCCATCAAGATTGAGTATTAAACTTTGACAATATCAATACCAAGATAAGTAAGATAAAACATTCATATGAATGTGTTATGATTATGATATGTATGCATGGAAGTGATGCAGGGCAGGATTGACTAGTAGAGTTTACAAGAGTTGACCCAAAAGTCAACTTTTTTTACGAATGAGTATACTTTTTCCGCATGAAACGACCTTCTAAGTGAGACTTTGATCGAATAAAATTTTGAGATTTTTCTTAATTCTCAACTCTTGGTATTTTTAAGAATTAACGAGACGTTGAATTCTCATTCTCTTTTCCTTACATTTAGCTGCGTCAGGAAGTAAGTTAAAAAGATGAATCTAAAATGCTAGATAAATTCGAAATATCTTAATAAAAAGCAATAAGAGGGAAGAGTCAACATGACTTCGCATTGAACCATATTTTTGGCACAGGGAAATAAAAAAGATTGGGCTGGTTTTCCTTTTAACAGTATAGCCAATTTTTATCTTAAACAATAGTCAAGGAAAAAACAACTAGAAATTGTTGGTAACAACAACATGATATACATAATCCAGAGTGAAGATGTGCAAATATTAGAGCACATGCATGCTTGAGTATAGCTTCAGCACTTTCAATAATAACTCTATCGTTAGCGGCATCCCGATGAGGAAGGAAAGGTCAAAATACTTAATATCTGGCCAGCTCCAAATATATAAAGGGAAAAATAACCTGCAAAATGCACAAAAACAAAAAAGATAAAATAAAATAAATAAAACAAAGTTACAGCATAATCTTATTTGATTCATAAGTTTCGAAATCACTTGCTTCATTTCACTATCTCCTATATATGTGCAGATAACAAAAAATTCATTATTGAATAATTGTAGCTGAATCCTTAAATTTTTTTAAATACAAAAAAAAATCGCTAAGAAGAATCATATCAGCAGATTATTGAAAAGTCGTAAATAAAAAAATTAAAAAATTACAATACAATTACGTGAAAAACTATGATAACAGTATGTTGATAATATCTTTTACAAAAAAGTCATTTTTACTACAATTTATTGTTTTTATATTGAAAAGGACAAGATAAAAAATTAAATAAAAAATGAATAAGTTATTATAAATATACATTTTATTTTTCTTCCATTTTTTTGTCTCTCTTCAGTTTCCATGTCATTATTAAATCACTTTTTTTCTCAACTCCTTCCTCTTTTCCTTTAACTTTTTTTTTTTTTTTTGTCTTTCTATTTCTCAATTGGATGTATATGTTTATCTTTTTATTTTGTTATTGTCCATGTTAAATACTAAGCTTTGTCATTTAGGTGTGTTTACCATACAAATCCAGATTCCACTTAGCTGGTTAGTTAATTTCATCTATAACATGGTCTTCTATAATCCGTAAACCTTTAGACTTGAGTCAAAGGTCTTATCTTTCCCTCACTCACACACTTATCATGTATGCCCTTGTAAATAGAATATATATATATATATATATATATATATATATATATATATATATATATATATATATATATATATGTAAGGAACGTAAAATTGAGGTTTTCTTAACTGTTATTATTAAAGAAAATATTAGAAGATAATAATAGTTTAATCTTTGCAATTAAGGTGGTTGGTATGAGTTGTTATCTTCAGTTTGATTAATTGTAACTTTATTTTAAATTTTATAACTAAGTTATTTTTATTTTATTTTTAAATGTTAGATCTTTTGAATCATTGTACAGCAACATGCTTGTGTAATGTTAAAAAGTAAAATTTTCATTCACTCTTTCAATTCTCTTTTATATATTTTTCTTTAATATAAGATTCTTATACAAGAGAAAAAAATTCAACAAAATGCTAATAATACGGGGTAATAAAAAATTGATCTAATCTTAATTCCTGTTCAATTCCATAGGAATGACTTTGATCAGCAATAGGTTCAAGAGGTGTTTCAGGATAGTCCTCGATTATGTGAGGTAGAAAGAAAATTGAAATACGAGAAGAGGTTCGGAACAATAACATGTTCATGTCAATAAACTTCAGGGATGGTTTATGAAGATTCAGAATAATGCAACTGACTTCATATCAATGACCTTCAAATAGAATAGGTGCAGGGAGAATTGAGATACGAGAATGGATTTGGAACAATCACATGTTCATATCAATAGACTTCGGGGTTGGTCTGTGAAGAACTCATGATCAGAACAATGCAACGAGCTTCACATTAATGACCTTCAAATGAATACGAGAAGGATTCAAAACAAAACCAAAATCGCAAAGGTTATACGAGGCAAAAATGAAATTTATGATAATAATAATCATAATTTGTAAAGGAATCGGAGAAGGTGAAGGTTAAAGAGGAGATAGATGATTGGGTATAAGTGAAACACATTGAAGATAAGATAAAAAGATAGAAGGAGATATACGTTTGAGAATGTGAAGAAGAAAGACTTTGAAAAAATAAGACAGTGGAAATATTATTTTTTTCATGGAAGATATCATGATTCTCATTCATGGAGGAAACCATGGTATCCTCATGTTTTTTTATGGAGGATACCATGGTTCTGATACCATGTTAAAAATCAAATACAAATAAATAACTGTTTTCATTCATTCTCTTTCATATATAAGAGAGAGAAATTCAACAAATGCTACAACCTAACAAATCATAACAATAATTTGAAATTTAAATTATACAATTGATGGTAGTTCCTTTAAAACTACTATGAGCAATTGAGCACCACCTAGTTGCCGTTAGAATATCAGTTTTTCTGTTAATAATTCGGTAAGCGAGAATACTGCTATAAAGCTAGATTATTCATCTCTCACACACACTAGTTGATCTCTATTAGGCCATATCAACTGTATGTGAGTGTGGATATCTGAATTCATTTATTGTCTACTCCTCCTTCTCTTTTTATGTCATTCTGATACATACCTTTATCTCTAAAAGAAACAACATACTTTTCTTTTTCCACTCATTCTTTCTTTCTCTTGTTTTTTTACTTTAACAGCAGTATCATCATAAAATCTCAATTCTCAAGACCACGAGTGTGAAATGGAGATGGAAGATAATGAAAAGATTTGTTTCTTGATAGAGGTATTATTTACTGTTTCATTAATTAGTAGTGCAGAGGCTTTGGAGAGTATACTCATATTCAGAACCTTTTCTATCAAGGGAATTCTTTTTCATTGTTATAGCATTTTATTGTGTCCATTTAACATGATCTTTCCTTACTTCTTCTTCTTCTTCTTTAACTTTTTCTTGGCTTTCCTAATTCACTGGAAAAATAGGATAGCGAGAACACCACTTCTAGAGAGGCTAGGAGTGGAAAGGACATCCAAGGTATAATTTGGGAAACAGAAATATCGAATTATAAAAGTCTTGAGGAATTTAGGCAATTTAGGTTAGAACGTCTCTGGATTGAGGAAGCTCAACCCTTGTTAGTGGAACAAGCCAAACAGGTAATATGTTTTCCTTTTGCTTAGAGTCTAAAAAACATTCGAGTAACTATTATGTGGAAATTAATTTTTAATTTTGACATTTTTTCTTTTTGCTTTTAAAATAATCATCCTTCCCTTATGTGCAGGGATGTCGGCCAACAGTAAAAGGAGGGATGTTTTATGACTATTTTCAATACAAAAATTGTTTGATGCCATCAGAACAACATTACTTCTCGGTAATTCTTTACTTTTAAATATGTATTGGTGTAAAGGTTATTTTGTAACACTTGCAATATTTACACTAATTTGTCACTTGCAGGATTATGCTGGTAGGCTTTGGTGTACGTCAAGGCATGAATTATATTTTGCTTCATATTACAGAATTGGTTATTGGAATGCACTAACTTCCAGGACTACTGAAGTGTTGAATTTGAGAGAGCGTATAGTTCCGTCTGAGGTAATACTTTCTCCGTTGATGCTGTTGAAAGAATCATTTGAAAAAGAGAAAAGACTTTAAATGTGTGTTGCTGATAGGAACATCCTCGAGCCCACATGCAAGGATTTACTAAGACAGGTGTTGAGGCAATGGCTGTAGGGCATAACTTGTTGATTATTGGAGGTCATTATGGACAACTAATTTGCAAAGTAAATACTTCTTTTTCCTGCTTTTAGACACTTAATCTATGACATGGTATACAATTTCAACTTGCTTCGTGACGGGTTAGAGTTTCTCAATTCTACTATTAATCGAAAATTACTGATTAAGCAAGTAGAAATAAGTGAATGCATTCTTAATTTTGTTTATCTTTGACTTTCCAAATCATTTATGTAGTAAAAAAAAAATTGTTACTAAAGAAAACATATATGTTTCTTGCAGCGCTTAAATCGTCCAGGAGTTACTTTTTGTTTCACAACAGCGAATGGAGGAAAGATAAATGCTATTGAGATTTTTAAGCGTCCCACTGCCACCAGGTCTTTGTTTACTTTTTCCTTGATTATTGAAGTTGCTGCTAAGGTGAGTCACTAACATCGTGTGTCTGCTTGCTAACAATTAATAATTTGGCAGTGAAGCTGTTAATTTCATGGCTTCGGACCAATATGGTGGTGTCGATGTCTTTGATGTAGAGACATTTAAGTATTCACATTTTGAATTCCCATGGGCAGTGAAAGTAAGTATGAATGTTTACATTTGCTTTGTTAATATAATGTAACCATAGGAGATATATAATCTTCACAGATTTATATCTTTTTTGTAAATGGTTTTGGGCACCCATAGTGCCTAGAGAAATATAGTTTCTTCCTTTTGCTGAGTTAAAAAAAGTATAAATGTTACCGCAGCATGCTTCATCGAGACCAAATGGAAGACAAGTTGTAGTGGTTGGAAATAACCCGGAAGGAAGATTAGTGGATTTTGCATCAGGATCGGTTTGTGTTTATCTATCTTACAATTCTTGTTTTGTTTGTATTTCCATTGTAAATTTATAAATAAAAGACACATCATACTTAGGGATAGAATTCACTAGTTATGTACTTATCTTTAACTTTTCATTTAAGATTGTGCCTGAGATAATAAATATTTGAGTAATAGATACCAAATTCTAATTTGACGTCTTGTTTGTCTTAACTTGTAGACCATCCGATCTTTTCGTGGACATTTTGGTTATTCATGTTCAGCGGCATGGCATCCTGATGGGAACATGTTTGCTACTGGAAACAGTGACAGAACATGTCGCATATGGGATGTTCGGAATTTGTCACAATCTGTTACTGCTCTTGAGGGCAATGTTAGAGCCATTTCTTCAATATGTTTCACATCTGATGGAAGGTTTATGGCAATGAGTGAAGACGTTGATTATGTGCATGTCTATGATGTGCAGGCTGAGTTTAAGAGAGAGCAGGAGATCGAGTTTTTTGGATATGTCGCAGGTTTATCTTTTAGTCCTGACACAGAATATCTTTTTATCAATGTCTCCATGGATACTTTTCCAACCCTTTTAATGTACCAGCGACGACGCTGGATCCACCACTACCTGGATTCTATGAATTAATTGATATGAATCTTGAATTTCAAAGCCACATTACTTCTATTGGTATCCTAGGTTGTTTGAGTAATACTCGCCTAGAAATTGAAATTGAAAGACATTTTGTAATCTAGTTTTCTCACCTCTTAACTTTGGTTGTGATTGAGTACATTTCAAGAAAATTGTGCTATTATTTTCTTGGCAGGATGATATTGTGTGCAAAGCATGTAGGAAAAACAAGAAGAACTAGTTTAGAGTTCAAACGAGAAAAGCGTGAAAGTAAACACTAGCTTAAATTTAAGCTAAATATTTGAATTTTAAATTATTTTTAAAATGTCATTTTTGTCATTAAATATAAATTATCACCGGTGCTGAATCAAATCAAATGTATACTTCAAGAATAATAGCTATCATCATATAAGACTTAACATGACTGTCAGCGATGCATTACAATAATATCTCTTATGCTCCAATAAGTTATTCTAGAACTTGCAATAGCCACAAGATGCATTATAATAGTTCATCCCGTTTTACAAGAATCTTTCAACTAATTACATTTCTTAAAAAAATAATTCCTTAATTCAATACTAGAGAAACATGTAGCAGCAAACATGTATTCCTCCTCCGAATCAACAGCCTTTGTAGCTTCACTATGTGGTTGATTCCTATTTTTGCAAATAATAGCTTCATGCCCCCTTTTGATTACATTTACAGGTTTTTTCCAACATCCAAATGGAGGATGTCCTTTCTTTTCGCACTGCTGGCAAGGCGAATAAGATTTCTTTCAAAATAAGGCATTTTAACAATTTATCTTGAAAATTTAAGGCGGGGCACTGCCCCCCAACTTTAAATGTGGATCCGCCTATGGCTAATCACCAATAATAGCCTCCACCACAACCATTGGGGGGGGGGGGGG
>PYAF01002494.1:279357-358547 GCA_007407185.1 Glycine tomentella
AAAAAATTAGTCTATGACAACTAAAAACCATCACAAAATATCAATTCATTATATTAAATACTAAAAAAACAATTGATCAAAATTGAGGGGCAAACAAAAACAATTTTAAATTTTAGGGACTAAAGAAAATACATATCATCGATTCAAAGACTAAAACAATAATAAGTTAAATTAAAATAATATTGTTAATCTGTTATTCAAAATTTTTTAATTGAAATTGTATTTTAATGAATAAAAAATATTTATAAATAATTAACAAAATAAATTTTATTAACTAAATTATTTTTATATTTTAAAATTAAAATTTTCATTTGCTTCTCTTTATTCTCATTTTTTTTGTTTGTGGCCAATCCGGCATTAATAAATCTACTAAATTTCCTACTCAGGAAAAAAAAAACTCCA
Organism: Glycine tomentella; assembly: GCA_007407185.1. NCBI lineage: Eukaryota > Viridiplantae > Streptophyta > Magnoliopsida > Fabales > Fabaceae > Glycine > Glycine tomentella. Next base: position 279,760 of record PYAF01002494.1, read on the forward strand.
AAATTTTCCAAAATAATCTAAATTCATTATTTTAAGATTCACACATTATTCAACCAACCTGGATATCCTTACACTAATCAACAAAGTCAACCTAGATAGATCTTTTTGTTATTATGCAAATAAGTAACATGAAGATATTTCCTTTATCAATGGACATAGCCCGCATAATGATCCCCTGATTTATAAATAGGAAATTAGGAATCAACCAAATTAAAAACCAAAAGAAAATTCCTAACCTCCTATTCTCATTGACAATACATAAGTTGATATAGATCTCAATTTTTTTTTTTTAAATTAAACCAAGGTGATTGAATGAAATTGGCATGCTATCACCTAAAATATATATAAAAAAAAAACTAGGCTACTGAGTTGTATTTTTTTTATTTTATTTCAATCCTTTTCTAGTGTTAAATAAACTCAACATTTGTTTTTTCTACTTCATACTGAATTTACCTAACGCAGATCACAGCCTAAAAGATGTAGAAGTTGATTTCTTAGACTAATTCTGCACATTCTCGTTCTCGTGCTAAAATTCATTTTTTTTAAATCCAGCAGATAAGTCAAATATGGAAACAGCAGTATACTGCCAAATGATCGTTAAATCATAAGCTTTAGGTTCACGAAAGAAATTGAAAAAAAAAAAAAAAAAAAAAAGAAAGAAAGAAACTTCCGCATGAGACATGAGAGTCACTAAGAACAAAAAACAAAAAACCGTTATAACCATCAATACTCAAATTCATGAGTAGACACAATTGACACCACTATACACTATGTTAGCTCTAACAGATGTTATATCATGAACTACAAAATAAGTTTCAATAAATTCAAAATAGTATAGTATTAAGTAGAAGGTGTGTTGTTACTTGTTAGTATTTTATTTTTTAAACCAGCTCTTTACACCATAGACATTCTGAGTTAGGTATGTAGCTAAGATATTTCTTATTTCAGTTGCTCATACTGATCTCTCCCTTTTGGTTAACTTCGAAGTCAAGGCATTGCTCTATGATCTCATCCACCGAAGCACCAGCGAGATTATGAAAATCCTCGATTTATGCACAATGCCTCAGATCCAGTCACATCTCCAAACGGTGTTCCGAGGATTTCAGCTGAATGGTTCCAGAATCCAACGAAAGTGTGCGAACGATGGTTCAGGAAAGTTCGAAGGCTCATCGGCACGCTTTCAGCGCGAGAGACCACCGACGCCCGACTCAGAGCTGTAATGTGTCCGACGGACGATCGGAGCGGGCGAGAGTCCATTGCACTCCGAGGCCGACGACGAGACGGTTCAGATTGACTCCGGCGACCTTGACGGAGTAAACCCATGGTTGAAACTGTGTCGTTGTTTGATGACTCTATCCATGCTTTGGAAACATGTGAGCAAAGGAACTCAGTGCTAAAATGGAAGAGAAAATATTTGAACTTTGAAGCGTCCACTAACCGTTTTGTATTAACTACTAAATCCTTTTTGTATTTTTTTCTGTATAGCTAAAATTTATATTTATACTTTAGTCAAGGTTTTTAATTTAGTTAATAATTATAATTATACTGTACAATATTTTTAACTTTTTATTTAGTCACTCAATATTTAATGTCCTTAAAATGTGTTAGGAAAACATTTTAAGATTTAAGTAGGTTTTAATTTATAAGTCCCTCCCAATATATTTTTGTCTAATTTTAATCTTTGCGAATCTATTTTTGTTATTTTTAAATCTGATTTTTTTTATATATTTCTTTACATTTTTTCATTAACTTTATAAATGAAACTGACTATCCACTTAAATATCATAATATGTATGGGAATAAATAACTAATATTTTGAAATGATTAAAATATCATTTTAAAAATAAGATTTTGTTTTTTCATTAAAACTATTAAAAAAATTAATTATCTAACACACAAAATCCAAATACATATGAATATAATTAATATTCATAATAACAAAAATGATTACTTAAATATAAATATATGTATATATATATATCATATTTTTTAATTTATATATTTCATATAAGTATTACATCACTATTATTTACTATATTTAATATGCTATTAAATATTTTAAAAATAAATTTTATTAATGTGCATATTTTATAAATATATATATATATACACACACATGAAGGTGGTCCATGCATGCTACATAGCCATTAAATTCAAATTCTAATATTTATAACATAAAAAATAAAAATTATGTATAATGAATATATATATATATATATATATATATATATATTGTTTTGTACCTTCTTTAACAAGTAATTTTTTCCATTTGTTGAAAATATCTTCTCTATATATATAGTGATATAGCTTAAACAATATTGATACTAGTCGTTGGTGTGGATCTCATGCAAAGTCAAGAACTGTAGCTTTGTAAACATTAGTCACATCAATAACATGATTAAACATATAAATATTAGTCACATCAATAACATGAATAAATCATGTAAACATTAATGTAATTTGATGCTCAATAGCATTAATAAGATAAGAATTTATGAGTTTCACATCTAGTAAACAACGATGAGGACACTAACCTTTGTCGATGGTTGATGACAACAAGTCTTGACTGAGAATCCTTTCTACAAAATATTTTTGACAACAAATGGAATGGCTTTTGATAGCAAACTACTGACTGAGAACTCCTAATGCGGAATAGTTTTTCTCAATCTCTTCACCCTTTTATTCTAGGTCCCTCTTCAATTCTTGATGGAAAAAACTCAGAACCTTTTCTTAATGGGATAGAGATGAAGGGTTTTACCCCAGTCCTTTATAAATGTTTCATCAAGCAAGTTACTATATTTGACTTGTTCAAATCACATGAATCACTTCTAACGAATATATCCAAGCCCTAAAATAAAGTTTTGTAGTCATTTAGCTTGAACCATGGCTTCATCAAAGCATGCCACAAATACAGCTTCCATAGTGGATCTGTACATCTGGCATAGTCTGAATATGAATATCTGATGACTTCAAGGTTGCTAGATCTTTTGTAAATAAGCATGTGATCTTTAGTTCCTTGCAGGTACCTTAGAACTTTTTTGCAGCATTTCAATGATCCATACCAGGATTACTTTGATATGTTCCCAACATCCCAACACTTGGTTCGCCTCACTCATATCTTTCATTTCAAAGTTACTAGAAAAAAACTTTTTGGTCTCATTCAAGAGCCCGAGATCATTAGTTGTAAGCAAGATATAATCAACATACAAGATTAGAAATATAAACTTACTCTCATTGACCTTTAGATATATACACCAATCAACGGTGTTTTGGTTAAATCCAAAGGATACAACGGTATAATTAAACTTAAGGTATCATTGCTTGGAAGTTTGTTTAAGTCCGTATATTGACTTCTTAAGTTTACACACCATGTGTTCCTTTCCCTTTTCTACGAACCCCATTGGATTGAGCATATACACATCTTTTTCTAAATTCTCATTTAGAGAGACCGTTTTCACAACCATTGGATGTAGCTCTAAATCATAATGAGCCACCAATGCCATGATAATTCTTAAGGAATCTTTCTTAAAGATCAGTGAGAAGGTCTCCTTAAAGTCAACTTCATCCTTTTGAGTGAATCATTTTGCAACAAGTCGGGCCTTGTGTCGTTCTAAATTAACATAAGAGTTAAGTTTGGTCTTTAAGACCCACTTGCAACCAACTCTCTTACAACCTTCAAGTAATCCAACAAGGTCTCATAGTTCATTATGTTCCATGAATTTCAGCTCATCTTTCATGACATTTAACCATTCATCAGAATTATCACAATTCATGGCTTGTGAAAATGAAACTGGATCTTTATTTATTCCAAGTCAAATTCATGTTCTTCTAGATAAACCACAAAATCATTAGGAATACCTGGTCTCCTATCTCTTTGAGACCTTCTTAATTCTATTTGTTGTGGTTCTTCCACCATGGGTTCATATGATTCATTCATTATAGCTTCATTGTAGTTAGTGGTATCATTCATGTGTTGTTCATAATTGTTAATCAGTACAACATGAGGAATAACACCTTTATTAGATATGCAAGTTAATGGAATTTGCACTCCTACTTCTTGAATGGTTCACTCCCACTAACATCTTCCACAATGAACCTAGCATTTTTAGTTTCAACAATCCTTGTAGTATGATTAGAAAAATAGAATCTATAACCCTTCGACTTTTTTGAATAACCAATTAAAAAAAACCACTGATTGTTCTTGACTCCATTTTCTTTTCTTGCAGATTATAATGTCTAATTTCTGCCCGACAACCCCAAACATACAGGTGCCTTAGACTAGGTTTCCTTCATGTTCACAGTTCAAAAGGAATCTTTGGAACTGTTTTACTAGGAACCCAAAAGTATTCAATTAAAGTGTAATATGTTTTTCCATCTCTGACGAGGGAGGAGTTCTCATTGACATAATTATTTTCTTACCTCCATAAGAGTTGCCCCCCTCCTCTTTATTACTCACTAATCTTAGAGTAAATTACACTCACACCCCTATGTTTTGCTCAAATTTCACCTGATACCCCTCATTTTTTTTACATTACTTTTATCCTCCTTTCCTAACGCCGTTAATTAACGTCAATTGAAATATGTGAGCAAACTTATATTTTAATTGTAAAATCTAAATTATCTTCTCCCAATTAGTTTTAGAATTTTGTTCATCTTCCTTGGTGAGTTCTTCTTAACGTACAGCGGGTGTAAGTTTCTCTTCCTCTCACGACATTCACGTTTCGTTCCTCTTCTAGTTCACAAGTTCTCCATTGTTCATTTTCCAGTTCATAAGTTTTTCAACGTTCCTCTTCCAGTCCGCAAATTCTCCATTGTTCCTCTTCCAATTTGTGAGTTCTCCACTGTTCCTCTTCCAATTCGCGACATTCAAAAGTGTCTCCGTTTGGCTTCCTCTTCGACATCCACGAGCGATCTTTTTCTCTTCACGTTCCATGATTTCTGTTCACGCTAGGGTTCTGCTTGTATGTGACCATTGGACCTAGTATTTATGTTACTTTTAAGTATTGTTTATCTAATTCTGATTATTTATTGTTGTCTATTTCTGAATGGGAATTCAATGCGGAACCATTTTGGGACCACTTATGATTTTTAAAATCATTTATTTATTATTGTTGATTAAAATGGTGTTGATGTTTTGAATCACAAGAAACATAATGGTTGAACTGGTTGTTTATTATTGTTGATTAAAATATTGTCAATATTTGGGACCACATGAACACAATGGATGAACTGAAATACATGAGTTTTAAATCAGGCAACGTGAATATTTTGGTCTATTTTATAGACCAATGGGGCGAACCAAGTGAAATATGCAATGTTGATCCTAATAAGTTTGAATTATTTGACTCACACGACTTTGTGAACAACATTGTTAATGACTAATACTTGTCACCATGTCATCCTTTTGTTTTGTGATTTCGTTCTATTACTAGTGGTAAAATTCTTTCCTAAGACTGATCATGATATGCTCAAAATGTTTACAGAGAATCAAAATTCAGTTTATATTCATATGTATGTTAGTAGAACAAAGGATAAGTTTTGGAACCTACTTACAACAGAAATTGTGAATAAACATGTTAGTGAAAATGTGAATGAATATATGGTTGAACCTGTGAATGAATGTATGAATGAAAAATTGAAAAAAAAAAAGGAAGGGTGTTAACACTGCTTTCTAACAAGGTGAGTTCCCGTTTGGTTAACATCCAATTATAGAAAAAAACCTAAAGAAGCAAGAGTCTTAAAATATGTTCAAGTTAAGAGGAAGAAGATGATAATTTTTTACACATGAGATTTTTTTAAAAGTCATGTGACCAGCATGTGTCTAATTTCTCTTAAATTATTAAACATGTTTAGGAAGGAAGGGTTTGGGTGTAATGTGAGCTAAACAATAAAGTAGATTTTTTTTGGGTGTTAAAAAAAGAGGAGTATCAAATAAGATTTGAACAAATCACAATAAGAGTGTTGTTTACTCTTAATCTTATTGTTACTATTGTGTCGTTATTATGTTTCTTTAATGATTTTTAAGATCTAAAAAAAAGTAGGGGTTATAGGAGTGTTGTCTAAAAGTACACAATCCTTCGATCTAAAATGTTTGTACATGAAGAGACTTGTGAAATCGCTATGAAACTAAAAATTAAAATAAGAAAAAGTAATTTAGTTTTCAAAATTAGATAAAAGTGTTTTAAAATTAAAAAGAGGAAAAAACTTCGTTTCATTACATCCTGACATATTTTATTTTTCTTGTAAAAAAACATATATTTTATTTTCAAAATTATATGTTTTAAAACTAAAAAAAGAAAATACATAACCATCCAGAACTGAACTATGATCTAAATCAGTTTTAGAAATAACATGATATTCCCTCTAATTCAAATACAAATCTTTCATACTCAGTGTATCCATGATTACACAATTATTTTTCGCTCATTTGCTTTCTCTATTCATTTTTGGCATCTTTTGCTACTGAAACTTTTCATATTTAGTTTGCTTTACATTTAGTTTTTATTCTTCTTATTCCTAAGTCTGAATTAAACTCATCATTTTTCAAGTAAATAGTTAAAATTATCTTATTTTAGTCCTAAAATTAATAATTAAAAAAACTTCAAAATTGTAATATATTGATCCAAAGTTATAGGCAAGATGACAATATAAATAAAAATAATTAAAATAAACTACAAATTCAATTCAATTACTTAATTTTTAATTTCGTTTAATGTAAGGTTAAAAACGATAGCATCACAATTTCAAAAACTAAAGACCATTTGATTTCTATTCACTTGATAATGAATATACACCTATTCGATAACCGTTTGGCAGTAATGAACGTAGGATGAAAGACCCTAACAAAGTGAAAGCTGATTTATCAGTTTTGCACTCGCCTAAAAAAACATTTCTCAAAAAATAAGAACATAGACACCGCACCAGATATGGAAACAACAAGTACATTATCAAATCATCATCAATGAAACACCAAAATAACCTACAAAAGAGATAAAGCAAAAATTGAAAATCGCCGGCAGATTTAGAATAGTCACGAAAACAAAATACCACTTCCATCACCGTCAATACCATTGATTCAACCGGCAAAACTCAAAACAAGACATGCTTGACAAATACTACTGTACGCTATGCTACCTGTAACAATATACATCGTGAACTACAAAATAGTAGGTTAATTAAATACATGTTGTTATTGTCAGATGAATTGCCCGGCTTTGATATTCCTACCGATGAGGAAAGCGCAGAAAGCATCAACCGTCGCATAAGCAACTTGTTTGTTACTGAGATATTCACTATACCACGCGCTCACGCTATGTCTCTCTGCTGCCGCACTAGGTAACCAAGGAACTTCGCTACGATCTCTTCCACCTAAGCTTGCGTGAGGTTCTCGAAGCAAAGCCTCAGATCCAAAAGATCCCTCGCCATGTTCAACTCGTGCTCCGAATACTCGAGCTTAAGGCGATCGGAGTGGTTCTAGAATCCGACAAAGGCGTGCAAAGGATCGTTGTCGGCCTGGGCGAGCTAGAAGATGAGGTAGCGGCGGCCGACGCAGAGCTGAAGCATGTCTGGCGGAGAATCATGGCCTTCGAGAGTGCACTGCACGCCGAGGCCGACAACGAGGCGCTCCTGGTCGAAGAAGTAGCGGTTGAAGTAGAGCGTGGAGGAGAGCCACTGCTTGACCACGGAGGCACCGGCGGTGATGTAATTTTCGGCGAGATAGACAGTGTAGAAGTCGTGGTTGTAACGGCGCTATATGTAGGTGAAGGAAGCCATGATTTGGAAAATGTGTGAGGCAAGAAACTCTTTGCTGAAGAGGATTTTACAGTGTTTTTGTTTTGGTGTCTACACTGCAATCCCCACTATTCTAAACGTGGGATTGTATTTCGACCATTTCGGGATTTGATAGTATGAAAACTTAAAATGATAAATAGGTTAATCTTTAATAATTTTATTTTTTTAACCTAGATTTTATATTTTATTTATTTATTAGTATAAATATACTAATACAAAGAATTAAAATAAAACTTTTTATTTTATCAAATATGGGTATAACACCCCTTTCAATTAAAACATTTAGACGTTACCTTCTCTCTTTATCAATTAGCATTGTTTATTTGGTTTTCATATTTAATCAAATCATAAAAAAAATTATCCCAAATTTCAATACATGCTTTATCAAAATTTAATTATCATAAAATCAGTTTTTACGTCTAATTTTTTTCTAAATTTAAAGTCAATAATATTTTTTTAAGAAATATTATTTTAATACATATTTGATCAAATTTTATTTATTATATAATCTGATTTTTTATCTACGTTTAGTTTTCCTATTTAGGCGGTTTACATTTCGTTTATAAGAAGAAAAATAAAAAATATATCTTAATAAGAATTTAATTCATATTTTTTTAATTTATAAACAAAATCAACAAATCACTAATATACTTAATTAATTATATTAGTTTTTTTTATTATCATTAAGCAAAATTATTAAAACAATTAATCATAAAAAAATATTAATTATAAAATATTTAATATATAAATATTTTTATATATTTTGAACTCATGTTAAGCTGAATATATATATATATATATAGTTGATATCAACTAGTTTATGTGAATAATGAGAGTGGGTTTATTGGTGGCTGTAGATGTTATGAACCATTAATGATTTGTCCGAATGGTCTCATATACACTCGAAGGTATATAATTGAACGTGAAAGTGTGAAACACCCTTCTCCCTTCGTCTCAATGCTTTCTCTTTCTCCATTCACATTATCATTTATCGGAATCGTCTATTTCTCCACACCAGCATAGCTTCCTCATTAAAGCATACTTTCAAGAATTTATGATTTAAAATTAAGTTTCAGTTCGTTTCTTGTAAATATTTTGTTTTTATGAAATATTCACTTATTCAAAATTCGATAAAAAATAAATGAAACTCAATCAAAAATTATTTTTGTCAAAAGAATAAACTTAAATAAAATACCATCAATTCAATATTAACTTTATTGAGGTTGAATATTTAGAAAAAGAAAATATAAAAAATTGTGTTTGGAAATCACTTGCAATTATTCTTTTGTATCATGAATCCATTTCAACTATTTTCTTAATTTCTTGATTTATTTAGTAAAAATTTAATGAATTCAGAAATAAAAAATAGTAAATCAATTATAAATGAAATTGACATATAATTACCTCAAACGTGAAAAATTAAAAATAAAACAATTTACTAAGCACTAATAATTTGTTCTCATATTTACTTTGTTTTTGTTTTATATCGCTATTTTTCATTATCCTCAATTGTTAATTAAACTCACCATTTTTTTTCTTTATACCGCATTTAATCATATTCGAAAACCGTTCGGAAGTAAAGAATGCAAGATTCCAAAAGTTGTCATACTAATTCTGCGATCTGCACTCACTTTCTCGTTCTCGTGCAAAAACTAATTTTCCAAAATTCCAGCAGACAGTTCAAACTTCATATATCAAAACACCATTATACAGTCAAATCATTATTCAATCGTCACAAAAGAAAAAACACAACAAAAACAGTGACAGCAACTTCAAAATTACGAAATCACTCTTGTAGCTGTAACTTAACACCAGTCATAGCACTATACACTAGGGTAGTTGTAACTTCACATATCATGAACAACGAAATAATGCTTCTAATGAATTAAGCATGGAAAAGAGTGAGTTAGTTGTACGTTGACTTACCAAGTCATACTATTCCTTCCGATTACGAATGCACAATAAGTATCGAAGACAACATAAGCAACTTGATTGAAACTAAGAGTATCCTCATTTCAATTGCTCTCGCTTAGCTCTCTATTTTGCTCCACTTCCAAGCCAAGATGTCTATCATCCATCGATGCTTCAGCTAGGTTTGCAGCATCGTGAACTTCCAAATGCATCCTCAGATCCAGATGATCTCTCTCCATCTCCAGAGTGTGACTCGAATTCTTCAGCTTCCGACGATTGGAGAGGTTCCAGAATCTAACGATATGCTAATTGTAACACCCCGTATGCATCCGGTGTATTAACAATTATTTTATCATATAAGCGCAGTAATTACTTTAATCAATTAATAAAACTATCAGAAGCGTTTTCGAAACCATATCTCTTAATTCATTATGTATGGTTCGCGTTATCACTCATCATAATCGTAAGTTTTATTAATTGATTAAAGTAACTATCGGAGGTTGGCTTACAATTAGCACATCGTTGGATTCTAGAACCTCTCCAATCGTCAGAAGCTCAAGAATTCGAGCCACACTCTGGAGATGGAGAGAGATCATCTGGATCTGAGGATGCATTTGGCAGTTCACGATGCTGCAAACCTAACTGAAGCATCGATCGATGATAGACATCCTTGGCTTGGAAGTGGAGCAAAATTGAGAGCTAAGCGAGAGCAATTGAAATGAGGATACTCTTAGTTTCAATCAAGTTGCTTATGTTGTCTTCGATACTTATTGTGCGTTCGTAATCGGAAGGAATAGTATGAATTGGTAAGTCAACGTACAACTAACTCACTCTTTTCCATGCTTAATTCATTATAAGCATTATTTCGTTGTTGATGATATGTGAAGTTACAACTACCTTAGTATAGTGTTGTGACTGCTGTCAAGTTACAGCTACAAGAGTGATTTCGTAATTCTGAAGCTGATGCCACTGTTTTTGTTGCGTTTTTTCTTTTGTGACGATTAATAATGATTTGACTGTATAATGGTGTTTTGATATATGAAGTTTGAACTGTCTGCTGAAATTTTGGAAAATTAGTTTTAGCACGAGAACGAGAAACTGAGTGCAGATCATAGAATTAGTATGTCAACTTTTGAAATCTTGCATTCTTAACTTCCTAACGATTTTCGAATATGATTAAATTCGGTATAAAGGGAAAAAAAATGGGGAGTTTAATTAATTGAGGATAATAAAAAATAATGGTATAAAAAGCAAAGTAAGTATAAGAACTTATTATTAGTGCTTACTAAATTGTTTTATTTTTAATTTTTCACGTTTGAGGTAATTATATGTCAATTTCATTTATAATTGATTTACTATGTTTTATTTCTGAATTCATTAAATTTTTACTAAGTAAATCAAGAAATTAGGAAAATAGTTGAAATGGATTCATGAAACAAAAGAATAATTTCAAGTGATTCCCAACCACAATTTTTTATATTTTTTTTCTAAATATTCAACCTCAATAAAGTTAATACTGAATTGATGGTATTTTATTTAAGTTTAATTTTGACAAAAATAATTTTTCATTGAGTTTTATTTACTTTTTATCGAATTTTGAATTAGTGAATATTTCTTTACATGGGAGGATTCAGACAAAAATAAAAAAAAAAATATTTACAAGAAACGAACCAGAACTTAATTTTAAATCATAAATTCTTGAAAGTATGCTTTAATGAGGAAGCTACGCTGGTGTGGTGTGGAGAAATAGGCAATTTTGATAAATGATATTGTGAATGGAGAAAGAGAAAGCACCTGGAGGAAGGGAGAGGGGTGTTTCACACTTTCACTTTCAATTCTATACCTTCTACTGTATATGAGACCATTCGGACAGATCATTAATCGTTCATAACATCCACCAGCCACCAATAAACCCCCTCTCACTATTCACATAAACTATTAGATAAGGATTATATATATAGATATATATATATTCAACTTAACATGAGTTCAAAATAAATAAAAATATTTATATATTAAATATTTTATAATTAATATTTTTTATGATTAATTGTTTTAATAATTTTGACTAATGATAATAAAAAAAATAATACTAATATAATTAATTAAGTATATTAGTGATTTGTTGGTTTTGTTTATAAATTAAAAAAAATCATGAATTAAATTCTTATCATGATATATTTTTAATTTTTCTTCTTCCTATAAACGAAATGTAAACCGCCTAAACAGGAAAACTAAACGGAGATAAAAAAAAATCAAATTATATAATAAATAAAATTTGATCAAATATATATTACAATAATATTTCTTAAAAAAAATATTATTGATTTTAAATTTACAAAAAGTTAGACGTAAAAACAAATTTTATAATAATAATAATTAAATTTTCATAAAGCATATATTCAAATTTGGGATAAATCTTTTTATGATTTGATTAAGTATGAAAACCAATTAAACAATGTTAATTGATAGAGAGAGAAGGTAACATCTAAATGTTTTAATTGAATTTCATATGGCTTCCATGTTCATGCGATTGTAAAACAACTTACGAAACAACACAAAAACATAAAATAACGTAAATTTAAGAAAAGTCCATTAGCAAAGGGGTGCCATACCCATTTTTTATAAAATAAAAAGTTTTTTATTTTAATTCTTTGTATTGGTATATTTATATTAATAAATAAATAAAATATAAAATCTAGGTTAAAAAAATAAAATTATTAAAGATTAATCGATTTATCACTTTAAGTATTCGTACTATCAAATCCCGAAATGGCCGAAACACAATCCCACATTCAGAATAGTGGGGAGTGCAGTGCAGACACCAAAACAAAAGCACTGTAAAATCCTCTTCAGCAGAGAGTTTCTTCCCTCACATGTTTTCCAAACCATGGCCTCCGTCACCTACATAGAGCGCCGTTACAACCACGACGTCTACACTGTCTATCTCGCCGAAAACTACATCACCGCCAGTGCCTCCGTGGTCAAGCGGTGGCTCTCCTCCACACTCTACTTCAACCGCTACTTCGTCGACCAGGAGCGCCTTGTTGTCGGCCTCGGCATGCACTGGACTCTCGAAGGCCATGATTCTCCGCAGACACGCTTCATATCTGCGTCGGCCGTCGCTACATCATCTTCCAGCTCGCGCAGGCCGACAACGGGTCGCAGAGCCTCCGCACGTTCCTCAACGATCCTTTGCACACCTTCGTCGGATTCTGGAACCACTCTGATCGCCTTAAGCTGGAGTGTTCGAAGCACGAGTTGAACACGGCAAGGGATCTTCTGGATCTGAGGCTTTGCTTCGAGAACCTCACGCAGTCTTCAGTGGAAGAGATCGTAGCGAAGTTCATTGGTTACCGAGTGCGACAGCGGAGAGACATAAGCGTAAGCGCGTGATGAGTGAATATCTCATGAACGAACAAGTTGCTTATGTGATGGTTGATGCTTTCTGCGCTTTCCTCATCGGTAGGAATATCAAAGCCTGGCAATTCATCTGACAATAACAACAAGTATTTAATTAACCTACTATTATTTTATGCTTATTTAAAAGCTTTATTTAATTTCAACGTTTTGTAGTTTATGATGTATATCGTTACAGGTAGCGTAGCGTACAGTAGTATTTGTCAAACATGCCTTGTTTTGAGTTTTGCCGGTTGATTGGGTATTGACGGTGATGGAAGCGATTTTGTTTTCGTGACTGTTTTGAATCTGCCAACGATTTTCAATTTTTGCTTTATCTTTTTTGTAGGTTATTTTGGTGTTTCATTGATGATAATTTGATAGTGTACTTGGTTGTTTATGGTGTGGTGTTGTCTATGTTCTTGTTTTTTGAGACATGTTTTTTAGGCGAGTGCAGAACTGATAAATCAGCTTTCACCTTTGTTAGGGTCTGTCATCCTACGTTCATTACTGTCAAACGGTTTTCGAATAGGTGTATATTCATTATCAAGTAAATAGAAATCAAATGGCCTTTAGTTTTTGAAATTGTGATGCTATCGTTTTTTACCTTACATTAAACGAAATTAAAAATAAAGTAATTGAATTGAATTTGTAATTTATTTTATTTATTTATATTTATATTGTCATCTTGCCTATAACTTTGGATCAACATATTACAATTTTGAAGTTTTTTTAATTATTCATTTTAGGACTAAAATAAAATTGAATTAGATAAAGTTAACTATTTACTTGAAAAAATGATGAGTTTAATTCAAACTTAGGAATAAGAAGAATAGAAAATAAATGTAAAGCAAAGTAAATATGAAAAGTTTCAGTAACAAAACCAAAAGATGCCAAAAATAAATAAAGCAAATGAGCGAGAAATAATCGTGTAATCATAGATACACTGAGTATGAGATATTTGTATTTGAATTAGAGGGAATATCATGTTATTTTAAAAACTAATTTAGATCATAGTTCAGTTCCGGATGGTTATGTATTTTCTTTTTTTAGTTTTAAAACATATAATTTTGAAAATAAAATATGTTTTTTTACAAGAAAAATAAAATATGTCAAGATGTAATTAAACGGAGTTTTTTCCTCTTTTTAATTTTAAAACACTTTTATCTAATTTTGAAAACTAAATTACTTTTTCTTATTTTAATTTTTAGTTTCATAGCACTCTTTAAAGAAACATAGTAACGAGACAATAGTAACAATAAGATTAAGAGTAAACAACACTCTTTGTTCAAATCTTATTTGATACTCCTCTTTTTTGAAGACCCTAAAAAAATTCCTTTATTGTTTAGCTCACATTACACCCAGACCCCTCCGTCCTAAACATGTTTAATAATTTAAGAGAAATTAGACACATGCTGGTCACATGACTTTTAAAGAAATCTTGTGTAAAATATCATCATCTTCTTCCTCTCAACTTCAACATATTTTAAGACTCTTGCTTCTTTAGGTTTTTTCTATAATTTGATATGAACCCACCTTGTTGGTATGCAGTGTTAACACACTTCCTTTTTCTTCAATTTTTCATTCATACATTCATGCACATTTTCACTCATAGGTTCATTCACATTTTCACCCAAATCGACAATTTTAGTTATTATATAATTTCAAATACCTACATATTTATTTAACAAGCATGTTTAAGTATCATTTATTTTTAAAACAAAACATGAAATTCACGTAATGCATTAATCATTATACATTATAGACATTATTTAAATAATAGAAAAAAATATAATATATATTATTATTAATGGTATTTATTTTGAATTATAATAAAATTAAATTATTAAAATTTTTATATATAAATTATAAAAATTAGATAATTAAATATAAAAACAACATATTAAATTAATTATATAAACTATAAATATGAACAAAGGAAATTAAAAATATAAAAGTACCATGAATGATATGTTTGGAAGGTCAAAAGAATGAAAAAAGGAATTAAGGAAAATAAATAATATTATTTGGTATTAAAATTTTTACCAAAAAAAAAAAAGGAAACTAAATTATTTGTATGTTTTAAAATATGGAGGCTGACTAGTGCGGTCAAAACGGACCCAACCCGTTGGTCAGCCTATTTTGGCCTGCAAAGCAAAAAATTGGTGAGTTGGGTTACAAAAAAGTTGGCTCACCAAGGTCCTGGGTCGTTTGGACCCGGCTCACTTAACCGCAATCCACCAGGGTTGAACCCGGGTAACCCGGGTTGGCTCGCGGGTTGAACAAAAAAAAAGGATAATAGAAAAAATGAAGATGATAAAAATGAAATTGATTTGTCAAACCATGATTTTAATACTCTTCCTAGACAAGTTAATATTGATGATTGAGATATGATAATTTGATATTTGAGAAGTTAGATTGGTATTTTATTATTTTAATATTGTTGAACATATTTATATTTGTTTGAGTTTCATGTACATTTAGTTTGAGGTTAAGTTTGATGCAGTTTGTAATATTTAAATTTATTTAAATTGGTTTAAGTTGCATTTTTCTACACTTATGTTGTGATTTTTTAATTTTTTAATTTTTTTAATTTAAAGTGAGCCAACTCACGAGCCAGCTCGCGGACCAACCCGTATAACCCACCAACCCGTGTGGGTTGAGTCGGATTAGGCAAAATCTGACCCATCACCAAAGTGAGCTAACCCGACCCGGCTCACTTTGTTGTCAACCCGTGATGGGCCAACCCGGATGGACCGGGTTGACCCGTTTTGACAGGTCTAAGGCTGACAAGGCATAACTTTTAGAAAATCCCCCAACACATTTGAAAGTAAAATCGAAAAAATTAACATATAGAATTAGAGAAACATAATAAATTGTGCAAATAAGGAAGAGGGGAAGAAGACATTCTTCATCCAACAAAAACTACAAACTGAATAAGAATCAAGCACTCACCTTCAAAGTTACCAGCACATGTTTCAAGAAAAGTTTATGTTCATCGAATCCCATGTCTGTAGATGAGACGAAAACCATGAAAATAAACAACAATGCTTCACTAGATGACACAGGTAATCTTATGCAATATAACAGATTTCTTTATCACCTGAGTAAATAAAATACCCCAATGATTATATTGGAAGAAGAAAATGGAGTAGCCAGTGAGAATGACACATACGAAAAACACGTTTATCCAAGCTACAATCAGAAACTCCTTGACATGGATGTCATCACAGCTATGAAACATTCAAGTTGATAAGAGAAATTATTAATATGCTCTAACTACATGTCTGTTTGAAAGTGCAACAACACAACAGAAACACATTTAACAATGCAATTCTAGCTACAATTTCCAATTAATCTAGCAGCCAACTTCTTATGAAATAAGCGGACTAATAAATATATTTGTTGACATGTAAATTGGCACACTGCATTTTTTTAGCAACTGTTACACGACATATCAAGCTATTACTACTATTAGTTTGTTCAAACAATGTCAATTACCCATCATACATAGGCAAGTTCATTACAAGCCAAAAAAATTGATGATTTCTCTTTCGTTCACGTAACTGTAAGGAGGCAGGTTCCTGTTTGTGATTCAATAACCGAGCTAAAAAGATGAATACATGAAGTTGGGTAGAAACACAGTTTAGTTAATTTTCAGCAATGCATACCACAAAATGATATGCATATAGCCATATACTACTCCAACACAATAAGTTAAAGTACTATGATAGACAGACAAAAAAAAATGAAAAAAAAAAAAAAACTATGTACCCATTTTCAAGGCCATTAAATGAAAAATGAAAAAAAAAAAAGTGTGTTTACCTCAATCCTCAATACTAGCCGAAGCATCCAAGACCTCTCCGCTTTGAAATTGACAGAGGTACTCCAAAAAAAGTTATCAAACATAGGTATAACCTACAAAATTGAAGTAAATGAATTTCTCAATAAAAAGCAAAAAGTTCCATTAAAAGAAAATCAACAAATAGTGAAAGAAATTTCAAAACCATAGATATATACCCTCATATTCAACTTGGATGAATGTGTCAAAAATGTGCTTATAGCTGCATAATGATAAAAAAAAATGTGCTTATAACTGACGGAGAATATATGTATATGTATAAAAACAGAATGGAAATCATAAATATGATATAATACTTGAATCCCATAGAAGTCTATCCAATGCACTGACCCAGTGACCCCTACAAATCAGCTCTTGGAAAAAACTGGGCCCAATAATTCAACGAAAATTCATTTTGGCCCTGGCTTGCCAAAGGTTTTAGAGGCTTCCACATGCTTAGACTCATAAGATTCTCTAGCTGATATTTTTTCCTCAGCTAGAAGAGGTATGGCTGCATGGGAATTGGACCAGGATGTACGGCCATTGGCACTGGATATGGATATATGATGGTGCAGCCATCATAACTGAATGATCCATTGCAGTCCATGGAAACATGGTCCGCAGCTGTTGCTGATACTGATTATTCAAGTTGCCAATATCTGACTTCTCTTACCAGAGATCATTTTTCTCCTGAGTCAACTAAAAAAATGAATGAAAGATAAATTCTTTCCTTTATTATTTTAATTCCCAAAAGTGTCTTCGTCAAAGCAAGAAGAGAAAACATTACCTCACGAGATTCTTCATTTAGCATAGCAAATTCATCTTTGAGTTTACTAACTTGAGAAGTTAGGTCCTTCAGCAATTGAATTGTATCACCTATAATGGTTGCTTTGTCATTTTTTGGGCCTATCAGGGTCTGCATTTCAGAATCACCGCAGCAGAGTGATTCACAAGAATTGTTGTTTTATCAGTTCTTTGCATTAAATGACTAACACATGAATATATTCCAAAGAAATAACAGGTATTTGATACAAATTATCGACATTTATAAATGCTCATGCAACGTCTACTACATGCTACATGCTACATGTAGCTTGAAATAATTAAAACTCTAATCAGGTAATTCAAAAACTAAATTAAAATGTTATACAAATATGAAAATCCAAAGAAATACCCCCTTGTTTAAAAAATAACAAATGACAACTGCGGCATTAAATACTATAAGGACAAACAAGTACACTAGGCAAGGAAAACCAGAACACAACATTCAAAATATTAGACAATTCATACACATCAATTGCCCCTAGATCTAAAATAAACAGGCCTGATCTTGCTGTAATAATTCCAAAGCAAATACTGCATGAGTGTGCGCAAAATAATTCACAATCCAAATAATAAATCAATCTAAACTCTAAAGCATGAAATTTTAAGCTTTAAACAGCTTACTCTCTCCTAGGCAGGCAAGTGTAAGGTAGAGAAAGGGTGGAGGACAAAGAAGAGAGATGTTTAAAGAAAATAAAAAGAAGAGAATTGTAAATTTGTGAATGAAAAAGCAAAATCCAAGCCATTGCTAATAATTGTATTACCAAAAAAAAAAAATACGGACACTGTTATTACAAATTACAATGCTTCAGTTATTAAGACACTATTTAATGTAGGACAAACTTGTTATATATCATCAGAACGTCAGCAGCAGCAATAGAATACATTAAAAATTCAAAATATAAAAATTTTCAGCAGTATACTCATTTTTTTCTTATTTTTCATTGGAGAGGTGGTGCTAGAATCAGAAAAGGAAGGTGAAAATGAAAGAAAGAGGATGTAAACGTGTATTGGATAGATTCAGGAAGGCTGTAGTCACAGGTCAGAGGAAACACTGCTTTTCTAAATTTTTTTCTTTCATTTTGGCATCCATATTATTCAGTAATTTTCAATTGTTATCAGTAATTTCTTTCTGTGAATTCCCCTACCAGTTCTATACTATAGAAATACCAGTATCTATAAATTTCCAATGTGAGAAGGTGAAACTTGATTTACCTAAAATGTTACCCAGTTCTACGAATTATTCATTGAGTCGATCCCTTCTTAACTTTTCTCGATCAGCCTCTTGTGTTTTTCTTGCAGCTGAACAATCCATGGTTCAACTCCAGGCCTTTGGCAGTAGATGAATGTATTCTTAATAGCAGAACAATTTAAGCAATAGTTAAATCTTTGATTTCAGATTTGGAGAATAAGAAAACCAAAATTATAAAAGAAAAATGCAACTCATTTACTTCAAGGTGGTAATCGTTGTCATGTTCAAAAGCCATCAATTAAAAAATTTAATTCCAAAACATTTTATGATCAAGAGGGACCAATTATAACTGTAACATAAGTTAATGGAGATCAATCATAATAACTACCTTATCAACTCATAGTCTTGTACTTTTGGAAGCCAAAACTTGTCTGCCTTCAATTTTGTACTCAGCAAATGTCAGCAGAAGATTAATATGTAAATCCTTTGAGTTACATAACCAAATAGCTAGCTGAGGTTGAACAGAAAATTTTGTGAATCAAAATAGACAGCTTCAGATGCCTAACAGAGCATAGCTAATCAATTTCTCATCAAACAGATTTTGTTTGCCTAACATAAAATAACCTTACTACAAAAATCCACTGTATATTACTTTGAAATATATGATTTTCTTATACTATTGTGTGTGCGTGTGACCAGTTTTATAGGAATGGATACATCACACATAAATGTTGACATAATGAAAACTAGATAAACAACAGAGAGCAACGTTAATGAATGTTGCGAGTTATATCAGTCTGATTCCATATTTTGAAACTTACCCTTTCTCCATCCAATATCTAAAATTCTCAATAAGGGCATAGGATGACCGATTATTGCATTCTTTCAAATGACAAAACCAGATCTGAGAAAGTAATTTTTTTTAATGATTTTGTTATTCGTGTGCTAAAAGCAGTAAAAATCAAACACTAAACAGTAAACATTAAACTAAGATCCCACCAAGCTTAGCAAACTATTAGCACTCATATTATGCATCAACATCAGGTATCTACTTCTGCTCTAAGAGGAGCGTAACAATATATAAAGGGTGCATGCAGTACCTACACAAAGTCAAGTAGTCAAACACATTAAATAATTGATCTACAGAGGGATAGAGGGTAATTCCTAATTTTCTTCTCCCATCCTCTTGGAAATTAGCAGGGCAGCATGCTTTTATCCTCCTAATACTTTCCCTTTCTAAAGACTACTTTCAAAGATTGTAAGAACAATTAAATTGTAGGATTTTTGAGAAATTTTAGAATTTGAGATAGCAACTATTAACTAAGATCCTGTCATTAAAGTAAAAGATACAACATCATGCTCAATGATCCAAAGTATCTTAACAATTTGGTAATGTCTCATTCAATCATATACCCCAAACTGCTTTCTTCTCATAGCTCCCATTTATTTTGCTTTCCAATGCAAAGCTATTAGAACTAATCACAGGCTTTCTTTAAGCAACACTTTCCTTCATTTTTAGAGCATCCACTACAAAGCCTACGTTTTTTTATATTTTACACACACATGCGATGTAACAGTGTATTACTTACTTACCAGTGAAACGAAATTCAAATATGCAATTTCACCATTTTACAATCATGTCTAATAACATCTTTTTTCTTTCTCAAAATATTGAATGGATGCATGTAGACTATACAGACTACAGTTACCATTACAAAGTAAAATTCCTAGAATTCCTTTTTCAAGAAAATCGAAAATCAGAAAGGTAGCAAAGCTAGCAACAGGACCAAAACCCACGTCAATTACGCGATAAAGACGGAAACATTCGAAGGAGACAACATAGTAAACCAAAACCCCTAACCCAGAATAGCACGCATACAAACTAATCCAAACCCAAAACCCTCTTCTTCAAAAAATTCAAAGTAAATGGATGATAGAATACACTCACCTAACGGGAAATCGAAGACGACACCAAACACGAGGGAACAAGCTCCACTCATTTACAGGGTACCTGTTGACAGCAAAAGGAGAGTTCAAACCATGAAGCAAGGTTCCTGGGGCATAAATCAACGAAGAAGAGTTCGACTGAAAAGAGTACCTGTACCTGTGACGGAGGAAGCCGTACCCGTGACGGAGGCTGGCCGCGATGACGCCGGAGTCGCACAGTTCGTCACTCATGGAAGAACGCGCGTACGAATTGGTAAGGGAACAAAAGACTCTCACACGACGGCTAGGGTTCAGCTCATGGGTTTTGGGATAAATGAAAATTTCCGACGGAATCAAAATCCATGGGAATATTCCGTGGGAAAAACACAAAATTCCGACGGAAGCTCATCGGTGGGAAAATGTCCGTCGGAAATGGCCGGATTTTTTTGTAGTGAATAGCACTTGAACAGCAATGAAGTGAACTTTTATAATGTACTAGGATTAGTGATATATCTATCTTAAATACAATGGAACTCATTGTTGGAGACTTGGAGGTATGTTTGACGTGTCAAACCTTCAAGTCTTTTTGGAAAAATTTCCAATTTGAAAAATATACTACTTTTTAACTTTCCCTTCTCAAATAAAACTTACTGAAATCCGAGAGATTTCAAAAGTTGAATTTTTTTTTCTTTCAGTTTTTTCTCTTTTTATCTATTCTTCCTCATAGTCCTTACCTAAACAGGTTTGGAACTCAAATCTTTTGAATTTCAAAATTTGAAAGTTCAAATTCATAGCTGTCAAATTCGAATCTAATAACACATATTTTATGGACCGGGCAAAGTAGGAGTTGAGTATAAGAGGAACTTGTTGAATTATGGAGTGAGTTAGGGTTGTAACGAATAATATTATACTCGGATTAAAATAAAATAATACAAATATAAAGATAATGTACACCATTAAGACAATGTTCATTAATAAAAAAAAAAGAAAAAAGAAAAGAAATTATTTGCTCCCTATAACCGTATAGGCACACTTGTCAAATCTTATTAAATATATTATATTTGTGTGTGCATATGATTTCTCTCATTTTCCTTTAGAATTTCGGATGTTATAGCTAACACATTAATCAGTTAACCCATTTTCCTCCTCTATCTGATATCTTCTCCCTATCCTTCATCACTCAACGTCGACTCTTCCGGTAATCGACTCCAACACTGTTTCTGGCTTCATCATGTAACAGTTAAGAAAAATAAATTGTCTAACATATGCTTCTCATCCTCTCCTTTGCTTTACCCCTAAAAATAATTTCAGGAAAATCCCAACTTAGTCGAATCCTAACTATTTCTTCTTCTTCCCTAAGGCTCTTAACGGAGACCCTTCTCAAAATGTACTTTTCTAATAACAAACACACATCATCAAGAAGCTAGACGGTAGTCTGATATAGAAAGGTAAGATTATGTTTATAGCAATTGTGTAAAGCTCACCATGATAGAGCAACAAGTTTCTCTTTTTTCTTAAAGAAAACCTCCACCTTGGCACTAATTTTTTTTCCTATTTCTAAGATACTCCACAGGGTTAGAGTATTATTCTCTTCTACATATCAAATTTTCTTACTATTTCTTAACTAAACTAATTAATGTATCAACTCAACTAAGTCAAGGGATGAACAATTTACCTTAAATTAATATTTGAATAACTTAGGAAAAATTTTGTTTTATTATAATTTTAGCACTTTAAATTTATTGTTGTAATAACTTTAATATGAATTTAATTGTCTCTTGCTTACTTTTTTTTAACTAAACTAATTAATGTATTGACATAACTAAGTCAAATGATGGTTTATTTTTGTAACATATGAAGTATAAGAAAAAAATAACACATGGAAGTGAACATTTTTCATGAAATAACATAAGAAACGTTTATGTCACGAGATGAATAACTTACTTTAAATTATGTTAATTAATAATTGAATAACTTAAGAAAAATTATGTTTTATCAAAATTATAACACTTTTAAATTTATTGATTTAATAAGTTTAATATAAATTTAGAAGAAAACAAATAAACAAACTATTGCTTGCTCTCTAACTAATATTTCTAATAATTTGACAGAAATTAGAGACACCCGGATTTATGTAGTGAAAACAATGATATTTTTATTTATTTAAAAAAATTGGTTTTTTAACTTTATGCAGAGAAAACACTGATAGTTTTTAAAATACAAAGAGTTTACTAAAGGAAATGGAACTGTCATGGCATAAACCAAGTTCACGCAAATGATAAACCAAGTGCAGAGGCAGCTTCAACACCATCTTATTGGACCATTTTAGTTTCCAGATTCTTGACCCAGCAAGCACAAAACGTTCATATGCAACAAATCATGAGTCTACAATAAATAATACATAAATATAAATTACAACAATGATATATGGACAAATCACAAAAACCCTTGTAAATGACAAGTTGTACAAAATTAAGTCTTTATCAGAAAAGAAAACACAAGTAACCACATGGTTAGACATAATTGAGATAAATAGCAGCATGACTTTCAATGGCAGAACAGTGGTAATATAACAGAAACATTCAACACACAATTTATAGAGGCAACAAGACTTTTAATCACATGTTCATCTTTCCCAAACTCAAATACCATATCCCACGGTATAGTTACAATAAATTAACATATAAAAATAGAAAAATTATATTAGTGGAAACATTAAAGCTGTGTCGTGAGTTACCACTCCACTCTATGCCAAATATAAAGAAAAGTAAACTACAAAGTAAAGTCTCAATTATGGAAAAACACCAAACAAAGTTAACAAAGGTAATTCATATATGTTTAACATGACAAGTAGCTTATTTGAGCTAAAATTCCAGCTGCTCAAGATCAAGAACAAACATCTAAATAGCAATGCTAACACGAAAGTTTTGTTTTTTAAAGTTCGCCACTACCTTTAATTCAACAAACAAAAAAGCCATGACATTTCATATGGGCGATGTAGATTTATATACTCAAATACTTATGGCTCACGAACAGAACATAAAAGACCAGCAATAAATGGAACTACAATGCAGGATAGGAAAATCAAATCAAATTATTCCAGCTACAAAATAAACACAGAATATTAAAGGAAAAAAAATTAAAATCACACACCACTACATCCATTTTTTCCTTCCCGTGTAATCACAATCCACAATGCCTCATGCAAAAGAATAAAATAAACACAAATCAAATAACATAGAAAGCTACCCACAGTAATATCTCAAACACCCAATTGTTACGACCAAAAATTTTATTTTAAAATACGTGTGTTGTTACCAAAAATAGAAACAATTCCAATATGCGAATATTAAGGAAGGAAAAACGAAAACGCCTGTTGTTACAGAATTACAAAGCATGGCATGATAATGGAGAAGGAAAAAAAGTGTATGAACGGAACGAAGAACGAATCTGCGTAGAAAAGAGAGTCGAAAAAAATATACAAAAAGAAAAGATAAAATAAATAAACAAATATAGAAATTAAAAAAAAGAGTAATAATTATCGGTAAAGTTGAGAAGAGAATCTGCACCTTGAAAGAATGGAGGGCGTTTTCTTGAGACAGAGCATGAATGAAAGGACAAATGGGTTGAACTCGCCCAGCAGAACAAAGAAAAGAAGAAGAAACAAAGGAAGCACAAAGAAGCACAGAGAGAGGGAGAAGGAAGTGTAGAAGAGAAAGAAAGAATAAGGAACATATTTTTTTCAAGAAAGACTGAGATTGAAATTTGAATTTCAAATTTCAAAATTTGTACTTTCGAATGGCACTTGAACTGAGCTGAGGGAGGTGAGGAAGAAAAATTTGAAAACAGCTGAGAAGAGGTCCTGATAGAGAGAGGTGAGGATGAAAAATTTGAATTCGAAATTCGTGCTTACCATCTTCACAGTCTGAAAAGAATAGGTGTAGAGAGTTGTTGAGCGGTGCAGACAGAAAGTTAACAAAGGTCTCAGCTTATTTTTTCCTGTGTTCAGAACGTTCAATACTACTGAAGCCAAAGCTGAAGAAGCTTGTGTGTGGAAAAGCTGGACACGTGCCAAAGCTGAAGAAGCTTGTTTTTAACATGACACGTGGATAAAAAAGTTCAGGATGGTTGTGAAAATAACACGTCAGCTTTTCCAGCCTTCTTTTATTACAATAGATAGATAGAAGCTGATTCCTTGTAAGTAACTTATCTCTACTATCCTACTATTTTATATCTCCCTAAAAATTCTTCCAATATTCTCTTTTATATTTTCTTTTTCGTAACTTCCATGCTCTAATTGTTTTCCTACCTACGTGAGTCTTTTATTTTCCTAAATCCATCTTTCGATATAAGTTTCTTTAAAGATATTTCTAAAAAAAAAAACATAAGATAAAAAATAAATGAGTTTTTCCGTAAAGTAAAATAAAATTTTTATTAACTAATTTATAAATATCATCTCATCTTTTAAAAAAATTATATTGATGAGTTTCTAAAAATTAGTTAATGAAAAATTTATTTTTAATTATAAAAAAATTTATCTTATTTTTTCTTCTTTTAAATTTATTAAGCTTATCCAAAGAGACCTTAAATCTCCTCCTTAATTGTCATCTTTTCTTGCTCTAGTTTTTAATATAAAATTACATCGGATAAATTTGGGTATTTACATTTCTTCAACTAAAAGTAGATTTCTTGGTTTCCTTCTACCGTTTTTATATTTTTTTTTTCTTTATTGATTGATTTAAATTTATATATAATAATCACGTATTTCTTTTTTAAATTCTTTCTAACTGAATATTAAGGAAACAAGAAACTCACTTGAATTGCAATTTCATGCTTAAATAATATTTTTTTTTAAAAACCGTACATTGCGAGGTACAAAAACTAGTTCTTACCAAAATAACGTGTTTTTTTTATCAATTTAAAACTGTTTGATTGTATACGGGTTAATGAATAAAATTTTAAATTAAAAAATAGTATAAGTTTAATAAAAGGTCAAATGCATTTTGCAAGTTTAAGTTTGTTTGTCCTGTTTCATTTATACTTTCTATCCTAATGTGGGTAAGCAGATAAAGTTTGTTGGGCCCTGGCAAATCTTGTATTATCAGAACCCACGTGCGTGGATTCAAACTGCACATGAGATATGATCATGCAAAACCCTTACCTTAGAGGATCTTAGGCAAAAAAATATAAATATTGTAATTTAAAAAAAATTTATCAATTTGTTGTAGTTTGAAAAGTATTTACGCACCTATAGCAATTAGTCGTGTCCCAGCAGGACGCAACCGAACACGCCCCACCAGGTGTGACTAGAGCTTAAGCGCGACTCAGCAGGTGGTGACACGTGTTATTTTGAGACACGTGTCATTTTGCGACGCAATGTATACAAACTTTGAAAGGTCATAACTTTTGACTAAAATATCTGATTGAGACAAAACCGGTGGTCATGCGCTCGAAAATTGAGAGGAGAAGCCTGGGTAAGTCCCAAAGGAAACTTGGTCAAATTTTTTCCAAAAGATGCCTCTAAGTACCTCAAAATTATGATTTAATCTTCGAACCTTCAAAAAATTCTTGTTTTCTAATTTTTTATTTATTCAATTACTGAATTGCATGCTATTTTTTATTTGTCTAATTGCTTCTCTTAATTTTGACTATTTTGATATAAAAATACGTCTCCATCGAATATTCTTATCATAATTTAGTAATGTGTTTTTGGTATATTTATTTACCAAAATTATATTGTAGATTTTTAAACGATTTCATTTTAACAAATTAAAAAATGACAATATTATGGTCGCAACACTAATTTCAAAAATTGAACAAAATTATACTGTAAAATTGATGATGCATATAAACTTCGAACAGTCATAAATTTTGATAGAAATGTTCGATGGAGGCGTATTTTATGTCAAAATGCTCGAAATTAAGAGAAGTAATTAGACAAATAAAAATTAGCATGCAATTCACTAATTGAATAAATAAAAAATTAGAAAACAATAAATTTTTTGAAGGTTCGAAGATTAAATCATATTTTTGAGGTACTTAGAGGTATCTTTTGGAAAAAAAATTGACCAAGTCACTTGCCCAAGGCTTCTCCTCTCAATTTCGAACGCGTGGTCACCAGTTTCACCTTAATCGGACATTCCAGTCAAAAATTATGCCCTTTCGAAGTTTATATATATCGCGCCGCAAAATGACACACGTCATCACCTACTGCGTCGTCCATGGCTGGGGCGTGACTAAGCTCCAGTCATGCCTGGTGGAGGCGTGTTAGGTTGCATCGTGCTGGGGCGCAACTAATTGCTATAGGTGCGTAAATACTTTTCAAACTGTAACAAATTGATAATTTTTTTTTAAATTACAATATTTATATTTTTTTTCCAAGGATCTTAATCAATCAAAGACTAGTCAATAGTGAAGCACGCGTTTTAGGTCATGATGGTTCTCAATTATATACTATAAATATTATATTTATTTATATAGAACACCTAGTATCTGACTTTGGTTGAAATGGTAGCGGATGGATCCAATTTTATAAAATAAAAAATATTGAGAAATCTGATAATAAAAAAAACTAGATTAATTGGAATTGATATTCTATATTTCTATACAACAATATAAATATTTTGAATTCGGGACCTCTGTTCACTAGTTTAAGAAAATCCAGAAGGGGTTGTCCGTATAAAAAGGGCAAAACTCAATGCATGAAAAAAAATGGCTCCAGATTGGATTTTTGTAACTTTCTATGTTTCTTTGGAAGACGGGGAAAACAAATGGATAGTCAACCAAGCATATAAACTATCAAGTTCCTCCAGGGATTTATTTTTGGGTACCAGAGTAGTAGACTTATAAATAATCTAAATTCCTGGCTAGTATCTTAATTCTAAATTCCTAATGGCTTTTAGGACCTCTTTTTCATTCTTGTTCATTTGGCAAAGCAAAGTGAAATAAGTATATTTCTGAATTGCTTATATTTTATGTTTTTTTAGCATACCAATCTTTAGAAAAACTTCATGTACATTCCACGGGAATTAAGTTAGATTTGATTTAATTTCAAATAAATTGTAAAAATTCATCTTGATTAATGGAGGAGAAGAATTGAGAAGAGTTAGGATTTAGGAAGCACCAAGACCTACATCTATAATAGGGGTGGGTTCCACTCCCGTATACCATTAAACTCGATCATAATCCCTATTTTTAACATAGTACCATACTCACTACCCCATTTGATGAGTGGAGGGTAACATTTGTCACCACATGTTAATACTATTTTTTAACATATATAAATATTTTTAAGTTTTTTAATTTATTTATACAAATCAAGATATATAATAAAAAAATTTATAACAACTTATATACTTTATTCAACCAATTAAACTAGACTTCTTTCATATATATATATATATATATGTTTACGTTTAAACAACTTATATATTTGTTTAAGAAATTCAAATTTAGTTTTACTCACAACAACAAATGTATTATATTAATAATTATATTGGATTCTTTAAAAACAATAGGGTCACCTGAGTTGGGTTTCTATTCTCTTCAGTACTTAGGGTTCTAGTAGAAGAGAAAAAAACATATGAAATATGTGAAAACCCCATAAGCTTCATGTATTTTTTTTTCTCCTTTGGATCCCTTCCATAAATGAAGATATTTAGTGTATGAGTTGAGGATGTAAATAAAACTATTTCTTATTAAAAAAATCAATGAAAATCAAATGACCAAATTGGTAAAATAATTAGCATTTCAATATATGAATATTTCAATATGTTAAAATTACATGTGATATCTGATTATGTGATAAATTATTCTTTATATAATATAGAAATAAATAAATAATAATTAATAGGTGATAAATATCATATATTTTATTACAAAATTGTCTAATATAATTATCATTCTTAATTAGATTTGAAAGATTCGTTATTTATTAGCATAAGTTATACCACTTTTAAACATTTTTCTAATATTTTATAAAAAAATGTTAAGTAAAAAAGTAAATATAGTTAATATCTTAAAACATATATTAAAAATATTCAGTAGTAGTACTAATATTTAGTATACAATATTACAAAGACAAATAAAAAAAATATATCATGAACATCATTGTCATCATGAATAATATTATATTCTTTCATAAAATTTTCTAATATTTTATAAAAAAAATTGTATTTAATAAAAATTAAATATTTATTGTCTTAAAAACATAGAAAAAAAATTAATTTTCAAATAAAAAACATTACCATACAAAATAAAATAAATAAAAGCATTATAAGAAGATGACAAGAAAAAATTTGAAATAAATTTTAACGATATACTACATTCAAAAGGCATAACACAGGGCAAAGCTGAGTGGGAAAAGAGTGAAAACAAAAAAGTACAGACAGAAAACAGTACATGGGATGGGAGGGGGGCCACGGTGTGAAATTGGGAGTTGCCAACTGTTGTCTATAATGGTTACATCACCTCCCCAATTTCCGCTCTATAAATATGCCATTTTTAAAGGCACCACATACCATGATCAAATCAACAGACACATAGAGATCTTTGTTTGAACAAATCTTCAATTTATTTTGCCTGTAATTTTAGTTTCCCATTTCTCCCTTATCTCTCTATCTATTGTACTCTCTTTCCTCCTTTCCCTCATCCTTGGTCTCTGTAATAAATAAATAATTATTATATTACAAACTCTTCCGCCATTGAATCTGCCCTTCCTTCCCCTTCCGGCAAAGGTATGCATTTCACTTTTTTTTTTGTTCTCTTTTTTACTTCTTCGTATTATATTATTGTTGTGATGGCCGTGACTAGTTTAACGTTGTTGACTTTCTTCGGTTTCATGGGTGCCCATTTATAATCATATGTGATTGCACGTTGCAGTATATGTTTATATATATAATGCGGGGTGTTAATGTATAAATATGTTTTTTTTCTGGGGTTAGTTTGTTTTTATGTGTTGGCCTTGCTTTCCTTACTTTGATTACCCCACAGGCCCCCGCTTCTTTTTTTTCTTTTTTTTTTATCCTAAAGGGTTTTATGTTTCTTCCTTTTTATCTTAAGATTTGATGATCACTTTTTTGTATGTTTTGTTTAAAAGTTTGAAATAGGGACTTTTGGAAAGTTGTAGAATGTGGTTTTCTTATTTTTTTTTCCATATCCCTAAAAGTATTAAAGGAAAAATCATGTAAGATTGTTAATTAGGTTAGGTTCAACTGATTGAATTTTGTCTCTAATGGTGTGCAGGGTCAGTCTGCTCCTGGGATTACATTTTTAAAAAAAAAAATTGGAGGAGTGGTGGTGCGTGGGGTAACTAGAGCCTAGGAAAGAAAATATAAAGTTTTTGTGGTTTGTCATTACTTTATTATTGTGTGGATCTGTGTAATGTGCAATCATATACAAGATATCTTCATTGGGGTTGAGTTGTATTGCAAGTTGTCTTCTTGATGATTTATGATCAATGAAAATCCTTAGTACATAACATCTGTTGAGGAGGTCATTTCGTATGATGGTTTGAGTACAAAGGTCAAGTTTCTGGAGAGAGTCTGGAGGAAATTCTACAGAATAATAACAACCAAGAAGTTGGATTAGGATTTTGTGAGTTTGGGATGGATCATAGAAGTGCAAAGGATGGGGGTGCTGAATTTGATCTTGAAAGTGGATTGCCACTAATTGGAAATGATTCAAAGAAAGTCTCTACTCCTAGCATGGCTAGCAGTGCAAAACAAGGAAAGGCATTATTTGCTAAGGTTTCTGGTGGGTTTGCTGGAGGTTCTGTTAAAGGTGATGATGGGCCAAGTTTATGCTGCAATGAACCAAGTTTAAGTGAAGTATATGCGGATGTGATGAGAGTAAAAAACAAGCCATTGATGGGGAGAGATTCGGCAAACCGTGCACAACAAACCCCAGTGAGGGAGAAACGGAAAAAGGACAGTAATAAAAAGGCTCCCAAACCTCCAAGACCTCCACAGGCTCCATCATTGGATGCAGCTGACCATAAGCTAATGAGGGAGATATCTGAACTTGCCATGTTGAAGCGCACGAGGATGGAGCGTATGAAAGCCTTGAAGAAGATGAAAATTGCTAAATCATCAGCACCATCATCTTCCAATGCCAGCAGCCTTTTGGCTATGGTTTTCACTGTTGTCTTCTTTGTTGTGATAATACTCCAAGGTAACATTTGGGATAAAAGTAGATTTGTCAAGGATATTTCATTTTATTTTATGATCTTTGCATTACAACATATAGGGACTTAGCATTTTCATTGCCACATGTGCCTACCTATTCTGTTTCATAAGCTATGCCATTCCAAAATTTTGATAAGTACCTAAGTTATATGTTTGCTGAATAGTGATAAAGCCTCCATTTTAAAACTCTGTTATGTTTGACATACACTATAAAGCTTTTGTTTCCTTATCTATGTACTTTTCATGGATTATTCTGTTCTGGCTAACCAGATCAGGTTTTAGCTTTTATCTGTAATTTTAACTGTTTGCTTCTATTATTTTAATACATTCTTATCACTTTTCGCTCCTTCTGGGTCAATCTGCTTATTGTAGATCAAAATCTTTTTCCAACTAGTTCCTGAGAGAATTATGATAAATGGATCATTATTTATTTATTTTGCTTTTTCTTTCCGATAAATAGCCCACTTCTTTCTGATAAATAGCCCACTTCTTTCTTTGATGTGTTCACGATTGTGGGCAAAAGGCTTGCTAATAATGCAAGAAGCTTATCAGTGGTTCAGTCTCCTTTCATTTATATTTTGATAATACCTTAACTTTGGGGTATAAATTCTCATAATATTATTAATCAACCACCTATAACTTTTGGTGTAAATTATAGGGGAATGTAGTATGCAAGATGGTATCAAAATACTCCAATAACCACAGTTTGGCTTCCTTAATTTTTGTTTTAATTAGACGTTCCTTTTGCAGGCATGTCATCTGGTAAAACCTCAGTGGCAAGTTTCCAGGGATCTCCTGTATCAGCAGGTGAATCAGAGGATGGTTTAATTTCAGTTCATTACCAACTCAATCCTTCTGCAATTGCCTCAAATGCTCCAGGTTCAGAGTCTCACACGTAAGTTCAAATTCATGCCACACATTATTTGAAACTCTCTCCTTTGGCTCATTTGTTCCCTTTTCTGTACCTCATAAAAACACATTACTGGTTCAGATTTTCCCTAATATCAATTTTGCTAATTGATTTTATTTGGTACCTTGCAGTTTTGTACAGCAGGTAGCGGGTTCAGATTTGCCTGAAAAACTGAGGAGAGATTCAGGTTAATGCACTTTTATTATAAAATGAAGAAAAGAAAAGAAAGAACGTCATTGCCTGTATTTAACAAAGAAAAGATGGCATACTGTTCCCTTGCTTGTCCTACTAACTCTTTGTCTTGACTTTGTCAATATTCATTTCTTTATATGTTGGTAATTTATCCCCTTTTATGTATATATATTAATCAATGTTGGGGGGTGAGTTAAATTACCATAAGGTGCTTTTAGCGTTCTTCATTGCCTCACAAACACATGTACTTTAATTTTCACCTCCTCAGCAACTTTCTGTTGCTTACATGCCCCATGAAATATTTGAGTTTGTAGATTTTGCTTTTGAAGCCCACGAGCTAGCTATGATTCTATTTATTGTGTTCTGGGGTCTTTTTTTCTCATTAAGACAACTGGTATGTAAATTATGTGCTTTTTGTCACAGATATTTTAAATACAATAAGCACATTTTTCAGAATAAAGGGACTTTCATCAATTACTACTTTTCGTGCCAGAAAGGAAAATAAGACAACAAAATAAAACGTGTGGCACTCTGAATTTCCAATTAAGAATAAGAAATGTGTCAGATGTGGCTCCCGATATTGTAAGATGTGATGCCCATTTTGACTTTTTATTGGCATGAACACGTGACATTGCTTCATCTGGGATCCCAAAAAGAAAATTACAAAAAAGTTCAACTTCGAATTGCAGACGTTTAACATGCTAAAGTGCACACATTTTGGAGGTGTTTTAAATCAATGGCTAGAAATAAGGATGAACAACCTGTGCTAATCAGTTTGAGACTATAATTATAAAGATAGTTTCTCAAAAATTTCGAATCACTTCAATCTGTTGTGCAAAAAAAACTCTTTTGTTAATCATTTTTTCAGGTCCCATTACATAATTGTAAAAAATATAATTTAGTAAGACCCAAAAAGAGTCGATAATGACCTGTTTTATTAAACTTAAAATAACTTATAACAAGGCATCTTAATTTTTTTATTTTTAACTTCTACCAAAAAATACTAAAGCAGTTGTTTGTATATTTTTTATCTAAGTATTTCGAAAACATATTTTTTCTTGATAAAAAAAGAAAAATCTCAAAAGGACCCTATTTTCATGAGCAAGTTTTTCTTTTTCAATCAATAAATATTAATTATTAATTTATTAATTTTTGTTAGTAAAAATAAATTAAATTTGTAACATCTTTTTTTATTTTTTAATTATTCAATCAATCTATATCTTGAATTTCTTTTATTGAATAGCGTGCAATAAATGGGAGGTCTAACTAGCAATCAACCAAAATATAAAGGGGTTAAACGTTGAATAATACTGTAAGAAACAGGAAGCGACCTGTTTTGCCTGGAGCACTATGCTCTTGATTCTAAAAGTTTGCTAGGTTCCTCTCTCATACGAAGTTTCCTCGGTTAGATACGATATTGACACTTTGTGACATGCAGCTCATTCTGTGCCAGAAGAAAATTCTGGACGAATTAAACTCTATATGCTTATTTTCTTCTTCTTCAAATCCCAACTCACTTCAAGGTTTATTTCTTGGGAAATTATTTGACACGTAATTTTTGTCCATGTACTCTAAACATGATCACTTTGATATGTTGTTATCACCTATTTATGACATATTAGCTTATATTAGCTGCATGGATCGTTTAAAAGGTTTTGATTTTAGGACCAATTTATGAACGAAAGAGAAAGCAAAAGACAATGATGATGTTTCTTTTATTTTATTTTATTTTTAAAAGTCCGTGATGGTTTGGTTTATGTCTTATGTGAGTTGCATTCATATGCATCTTACACAACAAATTGTTAGTGAAGAAGCAGAGTGGTCGTCAACAAAGAGCTGCTTCAAAGTGCACAGTACACATAACACAATGAAGAATCATCATACATTATACAAAATGAACCATCTAACTGTGTTTATTCATTAAGAGTACCACAATACAACTATTAATAACTACTAAGTGCTGCCTACAAGCTGTGGAATCAACCCTTTAGAAGTAGTTTGACTATGGCCGAAGCCACATTCACAAGCTTCTGCACAACGTCGTTTCTGTCCCCTAAGGGTGCTTGTGTAGCACCAGAGAATTTCTTGTCACAGCTACTAACTTCTTTGAGAGCATCAGAAATGCAGTAACTGGCAAAGCCAAAACGACCCTGGCTTATGGCATCAGCAGCTTGTGGGAGAATGTACTTGACAATTGGGATATAAGACTCAGCACAAAAAGCCAAGGATTGCTCCAACTCACGGTCTGGGGTCTGCTTGATCAGCCCCTCAATGTAATTCAGTGTGTCAGTTGCATTTGCAAGAATGTTGTTCACCATCAATAGAGCCACCCCTTTGAGATCAGGTTTTGGACTCAGAGGGTTTGAGTGAAGGATCGAGCTGCAAAGATCATAAAAGGGTGTCTTTTTGCACACTTGGTCTACCAAATCGCCGTTCCCATCTTTCCATGGGAAAGAGGGTTGGGATAGTGTGAAGGGAATAGAAATAGAAGCTAGAAGAAGAAGAAGAAGAATGTGAATTGCAAAAGAAGACACACTGGTTGGGATCCTCCTCATTTTTCTCTTCTGATGGATAGGGGAATGAGAATGGTCTAGGCTCTTTCTTTGGCTCCTACTTAAGATTCACAACATGATCATTTGACAGCCCTTAGGGGGGTACCTCACATGAGAACAGAGAATGTATAGTGGGGTAAACAAAAAGAGAAAGAGAAGTAAACAAAAAATATAAAGTAGGTGTAGATTAAGAATTTCTGGTGTAAAAAATTTAGAATTTTACCGATTATATTTCGCCTGGTTGATAGATCGTCAAGCTTCTTATGCCTTTTTTTTTTTCCTGCAGTGAGTCGGAGTGTTCTTACACTACATTAGATATTAATTTCTCGTTTATGAGATACGCCATTATAATTTATTTAATAAAATTTTACATAAAAATAAAAGTCGAATACAATCTTTTTATTAATTAAATAGTTAGATGTGTTAAAAATTGGAAATAAGGAAAAATAGTTGTACCCCTAAATGTTATTGTGGGTGTTTTTATTTCTCTGCTTATGTGCATTTTGCAGTCTTTTTAGTTTTAACCTTAAATAATTGTCAGGTTTGTTGTTTGCTGATTGTCTTTAACCATGGGCTGGCCTTGGCTCTACACGTTGTTTAAAGTTAAATCAGCCTTGGTTCACGGGTGTCTTATTCACTTGGCTTTATTGGTCAATGCCACATCTTTTTATGTCCCCTACTTTACCACAAGATGCCAAATTTGAGAACTTTCTAGACTATGGTCTCTTAATTGAACCCTTCTTTTGGAACTAAAGAATGAAGAGAGGGCCTAATACAGACACCACCACTGTTTTACTAGCCAGATTTCATTCATTAAAACAACCACCCCATGATTATGTGTAATACACCAATTTCTTCTGTTTTTTCAAAGATCAAAGCAGAATCATCAACTAGCGCACCAAAGACATGTGATAGGTAACAAGAACGACCGGCGCTGTCGTGTTTTTCTCTCCTTGAGAGTTTCAATTCTTGTTAGTTCTAACACATTTAAGCTATTTTATTATTTAAAAGAAACAATTAATTTAATAAGAGAAACTTTAAAGTATAATATTAAGCTCTTAGCTCTACCGTCGCTTAGGAAGTGTGCACCAAAAAATTTAAGAAATCTTGTATGAAGATTTCTTTGTGGTGCATGGAAAATTTGGCTGTCCTTCTAACCATGGTTTTCCTTCAGTAAATGTGATTCCATTCATTAACTATTCAACAAAACCGTACCTTAAGGAATGAGACCTAGCACAAGAGCATTCAAATATCAAGTGTAATCTATCCTTCTAGGTTGAATCAGTGAGATATATATAATGGTATGTTATTACAAACCGATTCAATATTTTTGAGTGAACATATCCTACAGGGACGCAATGGACATTCTGAAGTCTACTAAAAAATCTTCATTGGTGACTTACATGGCCAAGGGTTTAAGCTGTGCATGTGAAAGGTTACACGGTTGGCAAACGTATGGGAATGAAGAGACTAAGAGTGAATCTAGTTATTGTTGGTGATTTTAGTGTCATCAATAGATTTTAGTAGTAATGTGATTTACTATAGGCCAATGCGATTACGCGTTAAGCTTTGGAAACGAGTTAGGATAGTGCGGAGTGCACGCTTGTTGAGCCAACGCATAATTGACCGCGATTACGGTGCGGGGTTCCAAAGGGTCTCTTATTCATGTGGGGGATTGTTGGAGTTTTTGTTTAAACTTCATGGGTTATGAATAAGAGGCGGTTAACAATTCAAAATAATAACTACTCCTAACCGCTCTTGGGAAAGGTTAGAAAAATAACTACTCCCAACCGTTCTGATAACCAACGGTTACGATGGTTCATCGTCAAGAGTTGCACTGATTGGAAAGGTTGCGAGCAGTCAAGAGTTGCACTGTTTGGAAAAGCCGAACAGCCAAGAGTTGCATTGTTTGGAAAAACTCCTATATAAGGAGTCATTTGGCCTCAGATTTCTGATATACGAAAATCATACTTTCTCTCTACATTCCTGATCTGTTCTCTATTGCCAGAAGCAGATTGTTCTTCAAGAATTATCCCAACAAGGATTTCGTGAACCCAGGCAAGAACAGGGTCGAAATACTTTGTTCGGAAAGTGTACGAACACGATTCTTTGAAGTTATCCAGGATTATCTTACCCAAATTTCTAACAGTTATCATATGTGATCGAGAGGATCGAGCGAAGACATAACCTTATATTCTTGAGTGTGTGAACATGAAAAGAGACTAAGAGTGAGTTCGATCGCCACGTGTGCGACCAACAAGGTGTAATGAACAAAATTTAATGATTAAGTAAAATAATAGTCCTGTTTTTTAAGGTTAAAACATAGTTATATTTTTTTTTTTCAGTAACAATCATAGCACGTAGAGTGTTGCATATACACCCTCTTTTTACATTGAAGAATTTTATTTGCTTCCAAGTTGTAACCTGCTTGGAAGTTCTCTCCTTATTTGTAACTAAGAGTGTCTTTAGTTGAAATGTATCATGACCCCATCTCGCTTATTTGTTTATGGTTTATTTACCATGATTTTAGGAACTAAAATCAATTAAGATTAGTATCTAAACAGACACCAAGTTCTGCCCTGAAAATTTTGATTCATTG
This sequence comes from Glycine tomentella, assembly GCA_007407185.1. Lineage (NCBI taxonomy): Eukaryota > Viridiplantae > Streptophyta > Magnoliopsida > Fabales > Fabaceae > Glycine > Glycine tomentella. The sequence goes on from PYAF01002494.1 coordinate 317,079, forward strand.
GAATAGAGTGCATCACTATTAATTAAATATTCAAATTACTTAATCAAAATTACCATAAATTTTTAAATAATAAAAATCAGTTATCCTCATTTTTTACTCAATAAAATTATAATTCATAAAGTTTTAAATAATAAAAATCCATTATCCTCATTATATATTCCATTTTAAAACACCCATATATACACTATCCGCTTCCTTGCAACTAGTTTCGTGCTGGGCGTTTTTACTTTCTGTGAATGTGATTGAAGCAATTCTTACGTCTTACACTGATTAAACTTTGAAATATTATAAAAAATTTAAATTGAATTTCATTATTAGAAATTGAGAATTTTTCTTGTGTGATCATAAGAAGAAAAACAGTGGAAACTTTCCAGATGTGGCAACATAATGTCGCTCCACGCCAACAGCTGCTACTAAATGGCTTAAATTAATATTATGGTCCCCTGACCGACCGACCCCTGGTGAAGTTTAAAATATTACCATAGAATACGTTAGTGTTTTTTTATAATATAAAAAGAAATTCACAATAACTTTTTAAAATTATAAGTATTAGTCATGTTAATCTTTAACTAATAAGATGACATTTCTGTTTATAAGTTAATGTTAACTTATTTCAATAAACTATCCGAGATAATTTATAACAACAAACAACCAACTTAATTCTTTTTTCTCTTCCATTATAAAGTAATTTATATATTAGTATATGCATAAAAAATACTTATATAATAAGTCATAAGTTCACCCGTTTAAAGATATACTAAATACACAAAAAAAATCTACTATAACGCCATATATCTTTATTTAATTATGATAATGTACCTTCTTTCAGTGTATATTACATAAAGTGAAGTTCATTATCTTAAAAGAAAGAAAAAAAAAAGAAGAAGTTTTCATTTGTGTTGCATAATTTGAATATAAGCTTTAGTGAGGTCAAAATGGCTTAAATAATAAAAAATGGGGGTTGAACCCGACGTGAATCGAACACGCAACCTTCTGATCTGGAGTCAGACGCGCTACCATTGCACCACGGATCCACTGATGGTAATTTCCCTCAATTAAAATTATTAATTATTATTTTTTGGTTTAAATGAAGAGTCCGTTAATGAATTAGATGCTTATAAAATGGGATGCTTTCCTTGTTTGCATCATCAAACGGGTTGTCAAATTAAAATATTTTAATTTTATTTAATTTTTATATATTTTATGTTAATAAATAAAATGATTGTTTTTATGCATGGTATTTTCATAAAATAATTATGTTTACATTGTAGACATATCTAATTTTGCTGAAATCATTACATATAATGGGTAAACCTTTAACTAATAAATAAAAAATTAATTGTAATCAATAATAAAAGAGATGGTAAGGTTTTTTTAGAAGCAAATGAATGTTTTTATTTATAATTAACTATTAATAAAAACAATTATCTTAATTGTTGCACACATTTTCTTAGACCATTTTGTTTTCTAACTAATTCTAAAAATTACCTTTTAATCAAATAGTTATTAGAAAAATAACTCCTTATATGACAGTTATTTACATATTTTATTTTAAAATTAGAAAATAAAAAAAATTGGTGGTTAACATATTTAATGTGTATTTCTAAACATCTTCACTCATAGATCTTAAATTAACATCTTAAACAACTTTTTGTGCATCTTATAGTACCACATAGGATTGAATATGTATCGAGATAGACACCAAAATGTTGGTCATTTTGAAGTATCTGGACTTCATAGCTTATCATTAATAATAAATGAGTTTAGTAATTTGCACAATTTGAAAATATTATCAATTTTATGAACAAAGTAACATCTTTTTAAGCAATTTTAAACCCAGACCGACCTGGTCGATCCGATCGTGATCCGGGGATCGAACCGGTCGGATTAACCTTCAGATCAGGTATGTTATCAAACCACTTTGACCCGTTTGAATTGGTCGGGTTTTTGTCGACCCGTTGATCCGACAACCCGTATCGGATCAACATTTTTTCCCCTCATCGAAACGGCATTGTTTCACGCCTTTAGGTTTTCTTCCTCGCGCAGCACTGCATAGCCACAGCAATCTGGGACGGTCTCCCTTCATTACACAGCAGGTTCATCGCGCCGCTCTCTTCTTCTTCTTCCTCACACAGCCGTGTCGCTCTCTTCTTCCTCGCGCAGCAGGCTGCGCCGCTTCGGTCTTTTTCGCGCAGCAGGCCATGCCACTCTGGTCTTCCTCGCGCAGCAGGCTGTTGTCGTCTTTCTCGTGCAACCGCGCTGCCGCTCTGCTCAAGGTTAGAACCCAGACACCTCTGTTATTCCCTCACTCAAAAGCTTTGAAATGCTTATTGCTCGATCTAATTGTTTTGCCCAAATCTTACTACCAGGTCTTCATTTGTTTGCTTTAAAGGTTTTTGAGTAATCAAAGTATGAACAAACTAGCTCATAGTTCGATAGTTATCTACTCGAATAAAACTACAGTGCCTTTAATTTTGAATATTGCTGTTTTTTTTTTTTATGTTTGTGAACATCTACTTTATTTTATTTTATTATTGTTCATCATGTTTAGTTCAGCCGCTTAATTCGGTAGCGATTGATTTGTAACAATCCATTTTTTTAACATATAAATGAAGTGCAATTCGGATCAGAGTGTTGCTATTTTAGCTGAAACTTTTGTTAGAGTGAACCGCTAAATTGATTTTCTAAAAATTAGGCTAGTTTTAAATTATATATTCGAGGAACTAAGTATATTTGAAGCATTGATTTAGTGGTTAAAATCTTTAGACTGTTTTGATGATAACTCACTAAGCTTTCAAGGAATAGTTTAATAGTTTTTATTTATTCTTTTTTTTTACTATGATGGTGTCTGTATTGACTTTGTTTTGGATTTTGTTCTTCTTTTCCCAATTGCTTGGTCGTAACATAAACATAATTTGCTAATTGCTTTAAAAGCTTTGAAATGCTTATTGCTTCCTATATGAATGATAAAAGACAACTTATGAGTCTTAATTATGAGCCTTCACTTAGCAATGCTTATTGCTTCCTATATTTTGTAATAGTAACTGTGAAGATATTTTGTAATTGGAGTGCTTAGGGAGGTGAATTTTCTTTGTTGGCTTAACTCTGAAATTAACTCTATGTTGTATGTTCTTAAATATTTACTTTGCTAAAGAACAGAGGGAGGAAGTATATAATGTTTTGGACAAAAATTTTGGTTGTATCACGTCTGTACCACTTTTAGTCATCTTCAGTGTTGTTAAAACATCAAGCTAACTTGGTTTAAACGGGCGTTTTAACGTTTTTGGGCCAAAAATCGTGTTGAAACGGTGGTCAAAATGGAAAATGAGTCGACTCGGTTGAAACGGCGAGTCAACTTGGTAAACTCGATTGACTCGGCGAGTTTACCGAGTTGACTCAGTTTTTTTTTTAAAAAAAAAGGGTTAAAAACGCGTAAAGGCCTAGGTTTTTTACCCACCGACAGGCGACAGCTTCTCCCTGGGTGCGCGGCGCGGTGGTCTTCCTGCTTTGTCAGCGGTTTGCTCTGCTGCTTCGTGTTCCTTCTCCGTCATCTTCCTTCTCCGTCGACAGTGCTGCACTGCTGCTTGTAGTGGTGCTCGACTGCTCGTGCTTCCTTTCGTGGTGGCGCTGCATCTTCATTCTTCATCAATCATCATCAGTTCATCACTCATCAGGTAATTGGTGGCGCTGCATCTTTATTTTTCATCAATCAACCCTATTGTGAGTGAACACGAAACAAGAAAGAAGATGTGTGCTTATGTATTTGGGCCAGACAAGTTACTTTTTGCACCCCAATTATTTCTTTCTGCAATTTTCGTATTTTTTGGGACTTATTTTAGTATGTAGTAAACTCTTCCGTTTCGTTTACGTTTCACATTTTTACGTTTTTACTCATCCTCACCGTTTCTGTGTTGACATTACGTTTTAACAACATTGGTCATCTTACAAAGAAGTGTTTCATATAAAGTAACATTCTCTTTATGAATACTATGAAAATTCTTAGAAAACAAGAGAAACAAGGGGAACTGAATTTAATTGTATGATTTGTATCTTAGATGACATCTGGTGGTCTGTTTTAATTGTATGAGTTGTATAAATATTTTAAGACATTGTCATGCGGATCAACCGGTTCGACCACTAATCGGGTCATGTGGGTCAATCAGTGACCCATTGGTTCGACCACTGACCCAATGACCCAGTACCCTGATCGGGTCAGTCACAGGGTCAGTTTTTAAAACACTGTTTTTAAGTATCAAATTTATAAATTGATCGATTGCTTATTGCTGATATAACTTGCATCGAACGTTTCTGATTAAAAAATAAACAAACTTGCATCGAACGTGATGAACTACATTCAGAATGCATTCTCAAACAGTTTTTTCTACCACAAAACCTTGTTGATGTAACTAGTAAAATGTTGTTATACATAATAAACACCTCAGTCGTACATGTGAGAAAAAAATAAGGAAACACAAACGTATCGTGAGAAGGAAAAAAAATCCAGACAAAGAAGCAACCTTCAAGGAAAACATTGAATGAAAATGCCACATCGAAAATCGCAAGTTTAAGGACAAATAGGGGAATGTTGCACAAGAAAAACCTGTTTGAGCTTCTTAATAACATTTTTCCTCTTCTCTTCTTCTTCTAGCGATGGAACAAGTCCCTCATCAGCCATAAACTGCACATAACTTTCACATAATTCTTAAGCAACCCCCAACAAAATTTTCAAACCCCCCCCAAAAAAAGAGGTTTATTCTCTCCACAGATAGCAAATCCAAATCTGTCATGTGAGTGTTTTTTTTCTTCAGATGGAATGACAGGTTTGGCTCTTGATGTTCCTCTCCTCACAAAAGGTACGAGAGGTTTAAGTTTGGATTAAATAATTTAATAGCATTCTTATCTCCATAAGATTTAATTAGGTTTGAGAAAACCCATGAATAATCTCACCTTATCATTTTCTATAATCTTAATTTACTTGTATCTTTTTAAATAATTTGTATATTAAGTGATTAGTTATAAAACATATTTAGTAATTTGGGAACACTTTTTTACACTCTTATTTTTCATATTTATTTTCTCTCTATTTTTTCTACTTCATTTTTTCCTCTCCCTATGTTCTTGCTTGATTCCTTTAATGAAGATCTCCATTGAGAGCTAAAATCTTGATCAATTCAACGATCCTATATAGCTTGTGGTTAGAATTTGAGTTTTATATTTTGATTGTGAATTCATGTTCACTCTCTCATGTTTCAGTTTCTGAAATTTATGAGTTTGAGTCATGATTATTTTCCCCAACTACTTATTATGATAATAATAATAATAATTGTTAATGGTCAGAAGTTTACACATTCAAGCTGCTAAGTTGTCTCCTGTTCCATTCCATGAGGTGTTTGACAAAATGTGTCTTTTTTTTTCTTCTTCCTCCTTTCTTCTTCACTATATGTTGTGGAGAATAATTATGTCTTTTTTTCTCCTCTTTCTACTTTATAGGGAACAGCTGGATTCAGACCCACCATAAAAAAATCTCCTTCGGCATTGGAAAGTCAAGACCTTTTCATATATTTTCCGCATGTAAGTGGTAAAATGTTTAGCATATTTGATCTATCAATCTTTTAATTTAAGTTTTTTTTTTAATTTCTATGAATGACATAAACCTCATTGCATTTTTATTTTAGCAATCTCTATTATCATTTCATTTCCGCTTACATGTAGTACTTTGTAATCTTGCACAATATCCTTATCTGAGGTTTGCATTATAGACAAAACCATGTATTAAAAAAGGATGTTTGTGTATTAAAGCCAGAACTTTGCCTATGTACTCACACATGATTTTTCTCTTTATTTTTAAAGGGTGTTTCTATATTAGGCACAGGTGGAATGGAAGACTGGGACAACAGCTGTAACAAAGAGGGGCAAAGCAGGAAAGGAAGACAAGGTATAAAGAAAGGGACCACATTATGCATCGTCACGGATAATGCTAGCATAGCTTAACACAAACGAGCAACCACATTATGCATCGTCACTAATTCGTGGCCACTCTCGATGCTTATTAGCATCTTGCACATCGCCTTACAGGCAAGCTGCATTACCAAAGTTATCCATGTGTGTTTGAATTAAGTTAAAAGTTATTTATTTCAAAAATGGTTAATCAGAATTAAACGTGTTGTTCATGCTTTGCCAATTGCCACGATCTTTGTCCTCTGTTCTAATGCTAGGAGGGAACTAGACAACCAGTAATAAATTCAAATCAGATAATGTCCGCACCTATGCCCTCCCAAGCAAACAAAATGCAGAAACTAAATATTCACAAAAACAAGTTCTGGCTAATATTACACAATTATTCAGTTCAACCCAGATTCTTGGGTTCAGTAATAAAATTCTCAATAGTTCACAAATGACAAAATGGAGAGAAGAAATCTCAACCTGTACATATGATAATCAGACCCATGCTATATACACCTGATGCTATTCAACAAAAAGTTTACCAAAACACATACCATTTATTCAGCCCAAAACAAAATGCATATATTTAGGAGGGGGTGAGGTTGTGAGGTGCTCAATAGCAAGCTGGCAAGCCAGCTCAGTCTGGAAGCAAGTATGCTCAATCTATTTATGAGCTCTAGCATTTTCCTTAATCAATTTCCAATATCAGGAAACAAAAGGTTCTATTCATGGTTTATGATATAGCAATATTTCATAAGGAGTGCTCCACAAAGTTGTATCTTGTAAAGAAAATTAAGTCTTGAAAAAAAATTATCCTAGTCAAAATTGGGTATGAAATTGTTAGATCATCAGATCAGCTTTGATTGGGATGTACCAGCATACTGGTAAAAGCATGACCACTTCTGTGAATCCAACCTTCACATGTCCCTTTGTACTACTACTCAAACTTAAGACAATAAACAAATAAAAAGTGAGCCTTGGAGACAGAGAGGGGAAAAACCTTGAAATAGCTCATGAGCTCAATGTATGGTACACACAGATCATCAGTCAAGCCATGGCAAAACTAGGCTGACCAAAGGAAAAACCAGATCTGAGCTGAAGTCACAGTCTCTAAAATAGGCTTTGTTTTGCCAAATTCTGATTACTTTTTACAGCATTACACTGCAAAGTAGCAGATAACTATGACCATTAAGTTTGCAAAGCTAAAACAGATATTCTGAGTGTTACTGTAAGATAATTAAGTTTAAATAATTAGCAGGTTAAATCGTTTACCAATTAAATTTTACAACAGAGTCCAGCTTGGCTAACAATCTTTTCAATTAGATAAGAATATACTTGTTTGAGGATTATCCAATATGTTCACATTAATATTAACAGCATATTCCTTTCCATCTGTATGCTTTGTGACTTTTATAACTATTTTCTTCTACTTCTTTTAACTTACTCTCCTATCAAACAATTGAGGGATAAAGATTTCTGATTATACATATATTCTTATTTGAAACAATGTTACAGAATTCAAATTTGGGATAAATAATCTTTTTATATTTGATTAAGTATGAAAAACAAATAAACAATTAATGCTAATTGATAGAGAGAGAATATAACATCTAAATCTTTTAATTGAATTTCATATGGCTTCCATTTTCATGCGCGATTGTAAAACAAAAACGTAAAATAACGTAAATTTAAGAAAAGCCAATTAAGGCAGTACCCAAAATTTCTGAAACATAAGTAGTCTTGTTTTAATCAGAGATCTCACAGAGAAGCACAACAGGATGGAATCCACAAACATATGGATTTTAACAATTTGGTGAAACCAAACTTTCAAGGTAAATATGCATATTGAACTCAACTTCAACTTTGCCCCCAATCCTAGGATAAAACAACCTACCGTTATTCGAATTATACAGAAATAGATCGTTACGCATAGTTCTCAGGAGAACAACCCCATTTTCTGATATGTACAAGGGCTCAAGCACGGTTCGATACCGTATAATGGGGCGAATGTGAGGGGTCATCACCAATTTTATCCAAGAATTCCGAACCCCATATTCCTTCATCAGCATCACAATCCAATGAGCATTCTTGCCCTTGGAGTCAAAGAAACAAACACAAAGACAGTTACGCGAGACACCAAGCACAGGATCACAAATCTTGTCACCGTCCTCGTCCACTTCAGGAAGAAACACTTCACCAAATATCTCCGTCACTATATCTAGGGAAAGAATCACCCATTGATCATCACTTTTACCTCTCTCAACTATCCAATTTAGAGTGCCTCTCACAAATTTTCCTTGCTCGTAAGTACACTGCGGGAAGTTCTGATTCTGAATCACAGTACATGAATTCGAACCAAAGGAATATATTTTGGTCTCAATTTTAGGCCATTTAGAATAATTCGAACCAAAGGAACCAATTTCAGGCCATTCTGGCACATCTGCTATAACCTTGTACCTGTGATTCACATGATCATAGCCAAGACCGTGGAAATAGAATATACCGCAACCATCAGTGTTAAACCTATAACGGATCGACAATCCTTTGGATTTCAATCCGGTAAAAGGGTTCCACAATTTCAATCTCAAATAACATTGTTTATAACGATACAAACAGTAAGCCATTGCAAGAACCTAAAATGTCGTACTCGTGATGACTCATCCTCAAGCTATGGGGTTTAGCAGGGTTTGATGGGTTTTGAAACAGCGACTGGACGAAGAATGATATAATACCACGGGGATTGCTGATGTCGTAGACGAGTCGTTGATGGGTCATGTTTGAATCGGAAGTTGAGATGAAAAGGTGGTCTTTTGCGAATTGGGGATCGGAAATTAGGGCTTTTCATGACTTGCAGACGCACTTGAATTCCACAAGGGATCTCAACGGAACCCTAATGAGGATGTTGTAGATGAGTTCGTAAGGTAAGAATGGCAACAGATGGCACAAAGGAGATTCATCTCCAGTTGGAGAAACAGGTTTGGGAATCTTGGTGGTGGTTTCAACCATCGTCTGAGTAGAAACCAGGTTGTTTTTATGGTCTTGGCAACGCATATTACTAAAACTGTGGGAGTGAGTTTCCTTGCCATCACCTCAATTAGATGACAGTAGAGAGTCTTTTGATTCATATTTAAAAGCTTATCTTGGCATCTTATCATTTTAAAAGATTAGGTAAGAATATAATGATTTATTAGTTTTATTATAAAAAAAAACTTTTATAAACAATATTTTATAACCTTAATTTTAATAAATTTATATCACAATAATTTATAAGATTAAAAAAGATTTTATAAATTTATAAAATTTGAAAAGATATAGAACTTTTAACAAACATTCAAAGTTATAATAATCAATCAAAAATATAATAAAATAAATGATAAGATTTAGATAAAAATGATATCATTGTCTGCAGGTGTGTCTGGTTTGAATAGGATCTAAATTACGTGGGTTAGACGTAGGTGTGTGAATGTGCGAGATATTTGTTAAACCAGAGAAGTAGAGCATTATGCGTGTACCAAATAACAGCCACGCGATAAAAGAGTGAAATGCTTATATAAGTCACATCCATCTTCTTCAATACCATATATATATTTTTTTAAAATATAAACAATTTCATTTTCAAACTTATTTGTTTTTAATCAAATTTAACAGTAACGGTAAAAATAATTGATGTTCGAGTTTATTGTTAAGATATGTTGTACTGTCATAATTTATTTTAAATATTTGAATAATAATTAAGATTAGATAAGATTGTTATTATTCCTTATTAGTAGGAGGTACAATCTATTTTAAATAGTTGAATAGTAATTAAGATTAGATAAAATTGTTAATATTCCTTATTAATAGGAGGTTGTTGAAATATGAACCTCACATTAAGAAAAAAGATGAATAAAAAGAGATGAAATTATAGTTATAGATGGTGACAAAGATGATATAAAACCAGCAAAATGATGAACATTTATCAACTTGATGCTTTATATAGGAATATATAAAGATTTAAGTCACTAGGATGTCTTTGAGGAAAATAAATGTGCAAAATAAAACAATTGTTTAAATAAAGGAAAGGAAAATAAAAGTATATGATAATTAACATTATTTAACTTAACTTGAATAATAATTACGAAATAGATTAATTGGATGAATGAGTTTGTCGTATTTTTTTCATTTTCAGGGACAAAACTTTGAATTTCTATCTTTTAAACACAAATTTGTTAATATTCTACGTAATTATAATGAAAATGACTATTTACCAAAAAATGATAGTAAAATGTTTGTAGAAAGGTTGATTGGTGATGGTAAATTGGGAACACGGGCTGGAAAGGGAAGGGAGGTGATCTCATCTAAACGGTTGTGCTATTGCTGGGAGTAATTAACATTAGTTAACGTGAGAAACAATTACAAAACAGATTAAACTTTCTGGATTAAAAAATGAGATTAATATAACCTATTTTATAATTTTAAGGTTGCTTACATAGTTACACCAAGCGGATGAATAATATTGCTTGATTTTGATCAAACTTATTTATATTACCGACGGTGGTAATTACTGTTTCTCTGCTGTGCCAGAAATGTGTTCAGCTTGTCTATAAAAAAGAAAAGAAATATCTTGAGCGTGTATTTCTTACGCCATGCAGAAGATGGTAATTAAGAATTTAATGTGCCTTTTCGGCTTTTCTTATCAGACTGATTGGCTTGAACCAAAAAATAGAAGATGGTAATATGATATATTATAAGGCAGTACCACCGGTTTAGGATTTTTTTTTTCTTTTTTTTTTTTTTTTTGAGGATCCAGGCATAGGAGTTAACACGATAGAAACTAGTGAGAATTTTGGGGCATTCTTTTTTCAAAATTAAAACAGTTATTTCTTCTCTTTTCAATATAAAAGAAAGAAAGAAAGAAAAGGTCATAATTTATTTTCATTAGAATATAGTAGTATACACTATCTAATTTCTTCTATACGTACAGTAAGTAAAAAAAGCCCCAAATAGACACTCATGCCCAAGAAAACGATAACATATCCATTTCATTCTGGACACAAGTCCATTAAATTTCGTAAGGAGTTTCATCTATTTTAAACAAAAAATTAAACAAAGCTAAGGAAAAAAAAATGAATTTAATTATGTATTTTCATAAAATGTTGTGGCCACATATTTGCCGTTTATATACATTGCTCAGCGTAATGATCTACATGTGAAACTTGTAGAAATGCAAGTAGTACTTGTTGAAGAACAAAATCAAGAATTAATTAATCCACCTAATGAGGATCTTCAAGAAATTATTTATACACTTAACTTGGATTCTCCTGTAAATGCACAACAACAAGTTAGGCAGAGTCGTAATGGGAGAATGATTCGTAAAATCGCAAGATATCTCCTATAACACTCTTAAATTTTGATAACTAAAAATATATGTTTGATGTATTTGTTGTGTTATTTGTTTGTTTGGTAAGTTTGGATTATTCTTTTGGTTGTGTAGATTACCCTTGTTCAATTGTTCGATATGAATGATTAAATGTGCAAGGTTTGTTTGATTTACGATTGTTACATGTGAGTGATAGCTTGACCCATAACATGCTTTGGTAAAACTATCATCCCGGATTCATTAACCATTGGATTGTCTTCAAATTTTGACAATAGCTTATCAGAAAATGTTTGCATCGTTTGACCGTTTGGATCTTCGAGATGACGAATTTTGGATGTCAAGCTAAGCGAGCAAATGTCGGACTGGGCCCAATTCCAAAATTTCCTGACAAAGGGGAAATTGCATTGAGCGAACAAGTGCGTGCTGAGCGAGCCTATCAGGTTATAAATACGCCCATCCCTTTCTCTCTCTAAACTCGCCCAAAATCCTAAAACCACCCTTTCCACCACCCTAGACCACCAAGGGCCACCGTAGCTTGCCATGGAACCCCGACACAGAGAGAAACCTCGTAATCAGAGCAGAATCTTCGAAACATCTCTCAAAGCTTTGGTAGAGGAAAGAGCCTTTAAATCCTTCTTTCTTGGTTTCCTTGAGATAATATTGACTTCCTTTGTCTTTCCTTAACTAGTGTAAGCCTTTCTTAGTGTCTCTTTAGTTTTTGACATCGTTGTTAGGAGTTTTACGTATTCTTTGAAAAACCCTTTGAAAATGAGATGTTGTAAAAGTCTCCTTTTTATAATGTTGATGTCATTTCTATGATCCTTGTTGAGTCTTGGTCACAATGGTGTGATCGAAATTTCAAATGATGTCTTCTGATGTGAACTCCCTAAAACACTGTTTAGCCCCTTTTTGATTTGAGTGAGTATTTGACCTCAAATGTTAATATTGACCTTGCTTTGAAAATCTATATTAAATTGTCTTCAATTTGGTATGTAGAGGACAAGCACGCATTTTAAAGGTATGTGAAACAACACCATTAGACTATTGTTGTGGAAGTAATAATTGGGCTCAGTGATAAGGCCCAATTGTTATTATCGTGCGTTCCACTCTCCCTTGAACGTGGGCTGTAATTGAGTCAACAATGGTAGTTGAGATGTGCAAATGGAATCCGATATTCCCGGAAGCAGTTCGTGCAGCAACTGCAAGGTAGGTTGTCTATAAATACGTGGTGATTATAGCCAAAAAAGGTACACAGATTCTAACTCTATCTCTTTCAATTACACAGAGCACACGCCCCACAACCATTGGTGTATTTCTCTGTGATCATCTGCTTCAATGTGTTATTCTACATTGATACTCTTGAGGTAGCAGAGCTAGATCTGATCCAAAAGCAAACATTCGGCACATTAGTGTTGTACATTTGTGTTCTGAAACCATTCAGAACAACTATAATAGGGAGAACTCCTGGTTAGGTAAGGGGAGTTTATTATGTTGGTAATAATTTAAATACTATAGTTGGGGCCAGAGAGTCCAACTATGAAGATAACTGCATGTCCCTTGTGTGCTGGTTTTTCAAGAAAAAAAAAATAAGTTTTTCACTAATGAGATGCAATATATTTATGATTGATGTGTGTTTATACGTGTGTGTGCGCGTGTGTGCTCATTTTCAAAACAAAAGATGTTTTTAACTAATGGAATGAAGTGTATTTAGTGAAATTGGGATGTTGTGGAAATGATTTAATGAAAGTTGGTTTGTTGTTGATGATACTGAAATTGGGATGTTGTGGAAATGATTTAACGAAAGTTGGTTTGTGATGTTTAAATGATATAATGATGATGTGATTTATGATGTTTAAATGAAATGATGATGAAATGGTTGTTGATGTTGAAATGAGATGAAATTGATGTTTGTGAGAATAATGTTGAAATAATATCAATTTGATATATATGAAGATGATATTGAGATGATATGATGTGTATGTATCCTGATAACCAAAAATTGAAAAGGAAATTAATAAAAAAAATTAAAAAGGAAAAGAAAACAGCTATAAGACAGTTATACGAATTTCTATAAAATGAAAAAAGAAACAAAGAAAACGATTTTCTGTTGAGACCGTTCTTCTCAATAAGAAATATTGTAACCTGTGTTTAGCAATGCCAATAACAATACCTAATTTTTCTTTTTCCTCTATTTTTTTCCCTTCTGCTGTGGATTTTCTCATTCGCAAAACTTCGTAACTTTGATGCGTTTCATGGCATTTGGAATCTTTTTGAAGAAAAAAGAAACAAGAGGGAAGAAAAAATGTTAACGTCTTAACGATGCATCTTTCGGTTATTTTTGAAACAGTGATGCACTATCATTCTCTTTTTAAAAAAGTTAAAAATTAATTAGAATTTAATTAAAAATAAATTGATAGTATAAATATATATACTTTGATATTATTATCTAATTATACATTATTATATATAAAAATATTAATTTTTTATAACAATTGTTTGATAAATTATATTTACAGCAAATTTTAATTGATTAATTATGTTAAATTTTGTTGCATTAAATATATAAAAATTATAAAATGCTGAAAATATACTATTTATATTATTAATATATTTTTAATAACAATTATTTATCTTTGATCTTGTGGAAAAAAAGCATATGAACTATATCATTGAGCGTGTTGAATTGATTTAGCTTGTTAAGGGAACTTGAGTTCAAATATGAGTATATAATGGGGTTAAATGTTTATTGAGGAAATTTTGTCAAATTAGATGATGTTGTCAAATTCATACAAAATTGTCTGATGTAAGAAAAATAGAGTAAAATATTAAGTGTATAATTAATTGACTTATAATTATTTCAATTTTAACTTAATCAATGATATTGAGTTTAACTTTCTGAGTATACAGTTGTGTTAGATATTTGAAAAAAAATATATTTTATGAACTAGACTAACTCTATCCGATTTAAAGAGAATTACCTTGCATGTAGGATATATGTGGTCTAACCCCCTCCCCAAAAAAATAGTAAATATTTTGGTTCTTAAATGAGTAAATTGATAATAATTCACTTTATTAAAAGAACTAAAATTATAATTTAGTTCTTAAATGGAAAAAAAGTGTAACAATTATGTCTCATGTCTAATTTAATGATAAATAGAATCGTAAACATTATTTTAATGTTAAATTGAGTCTTAAATATTATATCTTAATGATAAAACAATTTCATAAAAATTTAATGTAAAAGACGTAATTATCATATTTTTTTTCACATTTAAAAACTAAATGAGAAAATTTTTCTTTCAAGAAAACTGTCACATGTTTACACATTTTAAGATCAAAATAATCATTTATCAAAAGAATATAAAAAAATAATAAATTACATAATTTATATCTGTAATATTGTTGAAACAATTAAGAAAGATTAGTCTAATGTATAACAATGTCAGTGTATATTTTTCAAGGAGTAAGAAAAGATAGTGCAGGGGTAGATAAAAATAGGAAACGTTTGAATAATTTTACAAAACTTTATAAATAATTATTGTAATTTATACTATAAAAAAATATGTATAATTCAGTAAAGAAAACACGTACGGATCAAATATAAAATTATTAAGAACTTTTGTTTTGCAGCTTGGATGACAAGATTTTGGCCGATAGTGTTTGGTTTACCACCTTTCAACTTCAACGCAAAAATTTTGAGTGAAGCTAGAGTTCGTTGAGTTTAACATTAAAAAAACATCAAAGAATCTAGAAGTGTTGTGTAATCGTAATTATGACTTGGAGCTTAGCTAGCAGATAAACACCAACCACACACACATAAATCAAACAGCTATGTCTAATAAAGTTACATTACAAATACGGAAAAGTGTATTTTCAAGCTATCACATATAAAAACACACATAATTTTTCTTTTTTAATACAAATTCTAAATAAGTAAACAACATTTTACGAGAGACTAAAATTATTTTTTTAAAATATCATGAGAAACCAAATTCATATTTTATTCTACCGAAAGATGTATATATTAGAAAAATAATAGACTAATAGTACTATATACAATCATTTTTTTTAAATGAAATATATAAATATATATTTATATATACCCATATAATTCCGTATTTAGAAATATGATTTTGACGAAAACAAATCTTACATCATTTTCAAAGTAAGGAGGCGTGTTGCTGTCGATATGCTTTACCATTATCTTTCTCTAATATACCATGGGTGTGATACAACAAAAGAAATCATAATCCAATCCCAGAGGCCAAACCAGAAATAACAATCAAGAATATTAAACGATAAAAACAACATATGAAACTCATAAAAAGAAAACGCTTTATCCTTTTGGTGTATTTTTTTATGATAGTATTGTTGCAGAGTATTTGTCGCTGAAAATAGGAATTATTTTCTGTTGGATAATACGAATATTTTTTTTTTTCCAACATGATTTATCATTTTGTATCCTCTACCTTTAAACAGAGATAATCAAACACGTAAGTAAAATTATTTTAATTTAAATAAAAGTCTCAAATTTAAGTCATAAAGTCACAATTGTGTTAAATACTGTAACTCATCTGGAATAAGATTTCTGTCAATAAAGAATACTGTACACAATTTAGCGTTTGGAAGATCCTATTGGAGTGATAACAAATTCACAGCACATCACAATAACACATAAAATAGATACAATTCGGCCACAACTAACCTTAGAAAATATTTTAAGCTATAGCTATGATTCATCCATGAAATAGAAAAATAAACTAAAATAAATCAATCAAATAAAAAATGAGGATTAGAGAGTACAGCCGCAGCAGAGGAAGAAGTAGCAAAGCATGGCGAGCAAGGCAATGGACTCAAGACCCGTAATTAAGATCCATAACACGTCATCCACCAACGACAAGTTCCACTGAATCACACTCTCTACGTTCCAACCCGGGTTCAAATACGACAAGTCCAACATCGGCCACCGGAACACCGGCCACGGCATCGATAAATGCAACTCCGGCCACCGGAAACTTGACGTGTACCACCAACTCCGGGACATCCTCGTTCCGTTTGTTCCTCTATTCTTCTTCAACCTTTCTTTTCTCTTATCTGTTTTCCATTGAATTTCACTTTCGATTGTGATGTTGAAGCATTTATTAGTCTTCTTTATATCAGTGAGGGTCATGGAGATGGGGGCATATCATTATCTGTGAAGTGTGGATGACAGAAACATGATTTAACACGTGTTAACCCAAAATTCCACTCACCAGATTTTTTTTATAATCATTACAGTACGTGATACTCGTCAATAGATTTTTTCATTGTTATTAATTTATTATGTAAATAAAAAGCTTTGTTGAAAAAAATATTTATTACATTTTTAAGAAAAATAAAAATATTTTTATTACATTAATAATATAAAAGTAGGTAATTTTTTTTATTTGAATTTTTTTGTCCGTATCTTTAGTACCATATTTATTTTAAAATATAAATATATTAATAATAAATATCTTGGTACATTTATAAATTATATCACAATTTTATATTATTTTTCTTCCACTCTTTCTTTTATTTATAATTTAATGACTATTCTGTACACAAATATAATTAGTGATATTTTGATAGATAAATCAGTTTTAAATAGTTTTATGTCTGTTGTTGTTAAATCTCAATTGGTTTTTAAGTGCACATGTTAAAAAATAAAACTAATTTTAACCAAGATTGTCCTCCATTGTCTTATATAATTGGGCGTCATCTAGAAAATAGTTGGGCTAATGGATGCTTTTATTTCTTTCTAGAAAATTAAATTGACTTTAAAAATTAGAGAATTAAATTAAACTAAAATAAACTAGGAAATCAAATCGAAGCTAAAATATAAATTAAAAGAAAAAAACCAAATTGAACAAAAGTAAACCATTCGTTGTGCAATTTAACAGATAGAATTGCTAGGAGCAATATTTAGGTAACGGCGCAAATTATGTAGTATGGGTTATCCAAGATATTGTCACCTAAATTTTGGTCCAACATATACGGTCAAAACATTGAGCCAACTGATACAAAAGTAATTTAACCATTTGACTTCCTTAATCAAGGTCTAAAATTCGACTTCCACTTGAACATAAACTTGCATGCAGAGATATCACTCTACCAGTCTACCTTAAAATATGGTGATACGATGGAGAGAAATCGAGTGTCAAATAAAAGTTTCAAATACCTTAGTTATACCAAAACAAATTAATGATATCTTTCCAAATTTTCACTGTGGCAGAATGAATAATAATCTCTGGCAAGCACACAAGCTCATTTTTTTTAGCAAGCTAAAACATGACCTGTAGCAAGTACTTGTGGCAATCAAAGCTTTATCATCGTAGGCTGTTGTTTAGTTTAGTGAATTATAAATTTTTCATTTAGTAAAAAGCCAAATTATAAGTAAAAGAAAATAATGAAAAACTTAAATATAATAATTAAAATCAAGAGTTTAAATTTACCGAATTGAACTCACATTAGTTATAATGGGACTAAAATACTAAAAGTGCAATCAGCCTAAACTAAAATTTGACAAAATTACAACCCATATCAGGAAGCAAACTTCAAGAACAATATCCCAGAGGCCAATCTGACAGCCATAAATAAAGGACGACATTATGCCTCCTTCCCACTTGAGATACTATTTTAAATAATACATAAATAGACAAAATTCTGATAGTAAATCTCAATAGTTTAAAAATGGGAACATTATGAAAGCTATCTGGTAACTGGTGGATGTAACTGCATTCCGGTAAGGATCAATAGCAGCAACGGATGTCAAAATAGCCTTCACTTGAAACATTTGCACATTCCGTCCATCAAAATATATGAACAATGTCATAGGCAAATCTTTATTTTTGTCAAGGAAGTACCAATAATGGCAAAATTTTCAAGCACAAGAGATACATACAGGAAGTTAAATTATTAGGTTGTGTTTTAATTGGATGCCAGAATCTGGGGAAACCAATGAGTAGATAACCATTTAGAAATTTGAAAATTTCCACTAGTTTTACTCAAAGCATTTGGAAGTTATTCCGGTTACTAAAACTTGAAATTAGAAAATCTACTCAAATCCCCAACAACACCAAAATTTTCATACTAGTAACTTATATATTAAGTTCTAGTTAAATTTAGAAAAACTTACTCTATTACTCTCAGGTGATACAGTAGTGGACAAACAGGTACTCCATTTTTAACAGATTTTATAGCATTGAATTAAATAAAATTTTCAGTCATACTCCACCACCAAAGTATTATAAAAGAGAAAGATACGTCCAGAACAGCACGAACGACTGCAGAAGTATAAAAAAGAAAAGTTATGATGCTGAACACAATCACATTCCAGAGTGCACACATAAAAACATACAGAGCAACAACAAAAAACTTCAACATAGATATTATGATCAAAAGTTGAACTGGTCAAATAAGATCAGCAGGACAATATATAGACCTCTCCCAAAATTTCAATATAACATAAAAAGCCTGGCAAAAAATCTGCCTTGCCATTCCACCATGGCAGCTATTTAACAACACTGTCCATAAGTTTGGCTAATTCTAATTGTTGATGTGCCTTTCTTTCATATGATATTTATTCTCTATTTTTGTGTACGTCTCTACAACACTGTTCATAAGTTTGACAAAATCTAAATTGTTGATGTGCCTTTCTTTCATATGATATTTATTCTCTATTTGTGTACGTCTCTCTACTATCTTATCCAAACTAACTTATTTCATGAAAAAATAAAGTTTCGAATACATGCTATGCCCAAAGAAAGATGAAACGAACATAAACAACCTACCATTAGGCCACCCAGAAAGCCATCAAGTAGCACTCGATTCCAGGAGTCAAAGTATGTGGGGGTTGAAAACTTTGCTTTGGCCACGAGCCCAAATGAAGTAAATGCCATGAGAAGTAAATAAAACACAAATCCTTTCAAGCCTGTAAATCCCAAAATACCAGCAACAACTCCACCAATTATAGATAAAAATGTTCGGCTGCAAAAGAGACAAAGAAATGAAGGTTCAATTGTAAGCCTCAGACAACATTATACAGGAGTTTGTTTTCATCCCCCTGTGCCCACTCCCAACCCTTTTTCTCCTTTCAGTACGAGTGATTAACATCTAATACCATGGACTCAGATGACTATTTCAGAAGATAGAATCAAACAATTTCATCCATACAAAAACTACCAAAAAAAAACCTTCTGTTTCATGGTCCAAATATAATGTTTCAAGCTATATTTATATAATAAAAATTAAAAAAATAGTATTAATAACCAGTAGGCAAACCAAACCTGTAATAGATAATTTTCATGTTGCTTTGCATGTTCTCAGCATTAAAAGTCAGCAACTCATTCACTCCATTGCTTGATTTCTTCTCTGATGAAGCCGAATCAGAATGTACAGCCATAGTTATCTGCCTAGTCTAATGTGTTTCTGTAAACAGAAACAGAATTGAATGATTTTGGGTAGAAATAATAAAAACGAAATCATGCTGTTGAATTCTTAATCCAATATCCAGAACCATTGTCCTGATGTTAACAACAGCTGATTTCAAAGGGAAAGTTGGAGATGAACATGACTGACAATAAACTCTGACCCAAGTAAGTTGAGTCATTAACAAGTAAGACGCTTGACACACACACACACACACACACAAACAATGGGGAAAAGAAATTAAAATTAAACAACTGGAACCCAAATCCTCCCAAAAGCCAACTAGAATAACTCTCAAAATTCCCAAACTGTTTAGTTTCAAATTCTGCATAACTCAATGCTACTCATTCCCACCTGGACATTCATAATTGGCACAGATACTCTGTCCAAATAAAATTTCTACGTTGTAGAAAACCTAACAGAATAAAAGGATAAAAGCAGAAAACATCATCATATCATATCATATAACATACACATGATCAAAAACAAAAACAAAATAAAACATAATTACTATTTAATCAAAGTTAAAAGCTACGATCTAGGGTTTGGGGGACCATGAGCTAAAATACTTGCTGAACACTAAAATTGAAATTTTTAATCCAACATTATGCTACGTACAAGAACTATTAATTTAATTCAACACAGAATCGTAAGAAACACAGGGGAATCTATTAATTAGAAAATAACTCGATCGATTCAGAATCGACACGATTCAAATCGAAAATGGCGAACGAAATCCGATCGAACAAAATACCAGATTGACAAAAACAACGAAAACACGGAATTGGGAAAAGAAACATGGACAAAACGTTTACCTTTTACAACGCTGTTTGAGAAATTATAGTTAATTCGGTGCGCGCAGAACACTCGCACCTCACACCAAATTTTAACTTTTAACCCTTTTTTCTAGTCTGTCTTCGTGTTCGTGTCAATTTTAATAGATCTTCAAAACTTGCAAACACATGGTAAGTGTAAGGTGAAGTCACCACAACGATCTTTTACCGTTAGATATATGTGTATTATAATAAACGGCCGAGATATTTTACCCGCAACCGGTTGGGTGAAACAAGGGGAATAGGGTTTCATGTTACAAGTTTATAAGATTATTTTATTTATTTTACATTAGAATTAAAGATAAATATTAAGAGTTTCAGATACATAGTTCGACTAATTGAGTTAGAGATAATTTTTTAAAAAAAGATATTAAATATAATTTTTGTGGTAGAGATATAAAGAAACATATATTAAAAGATATAACAGGTACAAAACGTTGTGATTTGAAATGGTAAAAGAGATTTTCTCTTTACTGATTGTAGAGAAAGATTGTGAAATCACTTAAATGTATATACATTATGAATTAATATTTAGTATTTAAAATTAAGAAGACAATTTATAATAAATTCCTATTAAAAATATTTATTTATTATTATTTTTATAAAAATAATATTTTTAGTATTTAGTTATTATAATATATGTTATATATATATATATATATATATGTTTAATAATTGTGAAACATATATAGCAACTTTGTCTAATAATTGTGATGAATAATAATTTAAATTATTAAATTCTTAAAAAATAAATGTGGGGTTGTGTTTCGGCCATTTTGGGATTTGATAATACGAAAACTTAAAATGATAAACCGGTTAATCTTTAATAATTTTACTTTTTTAACCTAGATTTTATATTTTATTTATTTAATAATATAAATATACCAATATAAAGAATAAAAACAAAAACAAAAACTTTTTATTTTATCAAATATGGTTATCACACCAACTTTGCTAATTGGCTTTTCTTAAATTTATGTTATTGTATGTTTTTGTGTTGGTTCGTAAGTTGTTTTACAATCGCATGAAAATGGAAGTCATATGAAATTCAATTAAAAGATTTAGATGTTATATTCTCTCTCTATCAATTAGCATTGTTTATTTGTTTTTCTTACTTAATCAAATCATAAAAAGATTTATCCCAAATTTGAATATTATGCTTTATCAAAAATTAATTATTATATAATCAGTTTTTATGTCTAACTTTTTCTAAATTTAAAGTCAATAATATTGTTTTAAGAAATCTTATTTTAATATATATTTGATCAAATTTTGTTTATTATATAATCAGATTCTTTTATCTCCATTTAGTTTTTCAGTTCTAGGAGGTTTACATTTCGTTTATAGGAAGAAGAAAAATAAAAAATATATATCTTAATAAGAACTTAATTCATGATTTTTTTTATTTATAAACAAAACCAACAAATCACTAATATACTTGTTATATTTAATTAATTATATTAGTATTATTTTTTTATGTATCATTAGTCAAAATTATTAAAAAAAATTAATTATAAAAAATTATTAATTGTAAAATATTTAATATATAAATATTTTTATATATTTTGAACTCATGTTAACCTGAATATATATATAACCCATGTCCACTAGTTTATATGAATAGTGACAGTGGGTTTATTGGTGGCTGGTGGATGTTATGAGCCATTAATGATCTGTCGGAATGGTCTCATATACAGTCGAAGGTATAGAATTGAAAGTGAAAGTCTAAAACACCCCTCTCCCTCCCTCCCAATGCTTTCTCTTTCTCCATTCACTATTTCATTTCTCAGAATCGCCTATTTCTCCACACCAGCATAGCTTCCTCATTAAAGTATACTTTCATGAATTTATGATTTAAAATGTATTAAGTTCCGGTTCGTTTCTTGTGTGTCTATATATATATATAATTAAGCTTGCATGAATATGATCATTACAATATTGAAAACTCTTATATATATTGAAGATATGGAAAAAATCAACAGGAATAAATATTTTAGAATTCATTTTTAGAAAACTTACTTAAATATTCTTGAAGGTAGGTCAGAAGAAAAATAACCAGGAGTATTGAGCAACGAAAGATGAGTGAAGAAATGTTGAAGGTACTGAGAATAGATAAGTGTTATCATAAAAGGTTGATGCCCCTTGCTCATTTATTTACATCTATTTATAGATACATGGCTAGCTCCGGATTTATCTCCGGATTTCAAACTTAATAAAAAAGTAAATAGTACATCACGTGTATTTACAAAACATGTAGCTACAGTTATTTTGCCGACACTTTCTATTGGTTGTTGGGTCTTCTGTTATCTTCTTGTCTTTATTTGGTCTGCCGACACTTTTTATTGGCTCTTGACGATTTCACTATTCTTGTCTTTATTCGGAGAATTCCTCTTTGGTGAAGTAATCCAGCATATCCCTATTTTTATGATAAGGATTGGTACTTGAACTGCTTCCTTCATCTTTTATTGATTTTTGGTCTTGTTGGATGCCTTTCATTCTTTGTATCTTCTCCTCAAATTCTTCTTGAGATGTTGCCGTAGCTAATTCTGCCATTATTTGACTTTTCTGGGCTAAAAACAATGTTTCTTTATCTGCATCTATATCTAACTAGCTTCTTGGGACTTTATTATTTCTTGCCCATTGTAGCATCTTTTCTTTATTAATTAATTTGACATCAAATTTCTTCCACCATTTTATTTTTACTTGTCTGGAGAGAAAATATAAATCTGTAACGTTATCTGCCTTGACATACGTATACGTCCAGCTCATGATCCATGTTATTCTTTGAGAAGCTATGAAGGATAAGAACTTGTATCCATCCACAAAAGTTGTATTTTCTTTAAAAAAATCTGTATAATTCATCCACCTATGGAGGAAATACTTCTCTCATAGGACCAAAATTAAAAAACCATCTTATAAACCATTTTGGGAATTTTAAAGATATACCCTTTTTAAACCAGAGGAACCAAGAATGTTTATCTGGTTTCATATATAAAACATTATTCCAAGCGATCATGTAGTCATAATAGTTGTATTCCTGAGGGACAAAGGTTCTTGAAAATCTCTTGGGTTTATGTAATGGCTGCCCCCAGTCTATATCCGACAGTACATTAAGGATCTTGAGTTTTGAGAATTGCACCACTCCATTATTATCTTCATTATGGACCAATTCTTTGAGTCTGTATCAATTAGGATGAACTCATAAAAGATTCTGGTTTTATTGGTATCTGGACAGGGGTATGGGAGATCTTTAGGAAATATCTTCTCGGCTAAATCTACAGGAGGTAGTTTCAGCCAGTGTTTTTCGGCTATTATTATAGATAGAGTATTTTTCTTTCTTAATATAATCTGGATCAGTGTCTGTATTTGTTTGAAAGGTTTGAGTATTGGTTAATCTTGATGAAGGAGCGGGTTTATCAAAATCTCTGGGACCTACTAAGGTATTGATGTATTGTAAAGGTGTATACCTGTTTGTAGTGGATGCTGGGGTTCTGACAACATGGATAGTATATTTGGTCTCAGATTTGGATTGGTTAATAACCCGGAAGTTCCAGTATTTGCCAGTGGCACTATTGATTTTTCTGATCCTTTATTTGAATCCAGTGGGGATCCATATTGATCTTTGGTCAGAGGCTTTTTATCTGGTCTTTTACCTCATTCTGAACCCTGTAAAAATTCTCTTGTTAAAAAATCTGGTAAAAAATTCTTTTCTCCTTTTATATGTTCTATATCGAAATCAAAACAAGATAATAGAGCTTGCCATCTCGCAAAAATATGTTTAGAAACCAAATTTTTAACATCTTTTTGTAAAACAGAAGGTGCTGCTTTGCAATCCGTTCGAATTAAAAACTTTTTATTAAATAAATCATCTTGAAACTTTTGTAAACATAAAACTATAGAAAGTATCTCTTTCTTGACCACAAATACCCCGAATGATATCTGACTACCTGTTCTTTAGAGTGAGAAGAAACTCTTTATTTTAATATATATATATATATATATATATATATTTGTCTTAATCCTCCCATGTAAAGAAATATTCACTAATTCAAAATTCGATAGAAAATAAATAAAACTCAATCAAAAATTATTTTTGTCAAAGATTAAACTTAAATAAAATACCATCAATTCAATATTAACTTTATTGAGGTTGAATATTTAGAAAAAAAAATATAAAAAATCGTGGTTGGGAATAACTTGCAAATATTCTTTTGTTTCATGAATCCATTTCAACTATTTTCTTGAATTCTTGATTTACTTAGTAAAAATTTAATGAATTCTGAAATAAAAAACAGTAAATCAATTGTAAATGAAATTGACATATAATTGCCTCGAAAAATTAAAAATAAAACAGTTTACTAAGCACTAATCAATGAGTTCTCATACTTACTTTGCTTTTGTTTTATACTATTATTTTTCATTATCCTCAATTGTTAATTAAACTCACCATTTTTTTCTTTTATACCGAATTTAATCATATTCGAAAATCGTTCGGAAGTAAAGAATGCAAGATTCCAAAAGTTGACATACTAATTCTGCCATATGCACTCACTTTCTCGTTCTCGTGCTAAAACTAATTTTCCAATCCAGCAGACAGTTCAAACTCCATATGTCAAAACACCATTATACAGTCAATTCATTATTCAATCGTCACAAAAGAAAAATTGCAACAAAAACAATGGCAGCAGCTTCAGAATTACGAAATCACTCTTGTAGCTGTAACTTGGCACCAGTCACATCACTATACACTAAGCTAGCTGTAACTTCACATATCATGAACAACGAAATAATGTTTCTAATGAATTAAGCATGGAAAAGAGTGAGTTAGGTTGACTTCCCAATTCATACTATTCCTTCTAATTACGAACCCACAATAAGTATCAAAGACTACATAAGCAACTTGATCGAAGCTAAGAGAATCCTCATTAAT
Organism: Glycine tomentella; assembly: GCA_007407185.1. Lineage (NCBI taxonomy): Eukaryota > Viridiplantae > Streptophyta > Magnoliopsida > Fabales > Fabaceae > Glycine > Glycine tomentella. The sequence goes on from PYAF01002494.1 coordinate 342,592, forward strand.
AATTATAATTATACTGTACAATATTTTTAACTTTTTATTTATTCACTCAATATTTAATGTCCTTAAATTGTGTTAGTAAAACATTTTAAGATTTAAATAGGTTTTAACTTATAAGTCACTTCCAAATAAATTTTTGTCTAATTTTAATCTTCGCATATCTATTTTTGTTATTTTTAAATCTATATTTTTTTATATTTTTTTAAATTTAAATATATATATATATATATATCATATTTTTTTAATTTATATATTTCATATAAATATTACATCACTATTATTTACTATATTTAATATACTCTTAAATATTTTAAAAATAATTTTTATTAATGTGCATATTTTATGAATATATATATATATACACACACACATGAAGGTGGTCCATGCATGTTACATAGCCATTAAATTCAAATTCTAATATTTATAACATAAAAAATAAAAATTATATATACACACACATGAAGGTGGTCCATGCATGCTACATAGCCATTAAATTCAAATTCTAAAATTTATAACATAAAAAATAAAAATTATATATAATGAATATATAGTTATTGTTTTGTACCTTCTTTAACAAGTAATTTTTTCCATTGGTTGAAAATATCTTCTCTATATGTTGATATAGCTTAAACAATATTGATACTAGTGGTGGGTGTGGATCTAATGCAAAGTCAAGAATTGTATATTTGTAAATATTAGTCACATAAATAACATGAGTAAATATGTAAATATTATTCACATCAATAACATGAATAAATCGTATAAATATTAATGTAATTTGATGCTCAATAACATGAATAAGATCTTTAAGAATTCATGAGTTTCACATTTAGTAAACAATGATGAGGGCACTAACCTTTGTCGATGGTTGATGACAACAAGTCTTGATTGAGAATCTTTTCTACAAAATGGTTTTTGACAACAAACGGAATAACTTTTGATAGCAAACTACGACTGAGAACTCTTAATGCGGAATAGTTTTTCTCAATCTCTTCACTCTCTTATTCTAGGTCCCTCTTCAATTCTTGATGGCAAAAACTCATAACCTTTTCTTAACAGGGCAGAGATGAAGGGTTTTACCCTAGTCCTTTATAACTATTTCCATCAAACAAGTTACTATATGTCCCTCAACAACCTTTATAATTGCTTCCTCAACAACCTTCCACTAATTAGGCCACTAATAAACATAATTATCTTTTAGCCATTCTTATATTTGACTTGTTCAAATCACATGAGTCACTTCTAACTGATGTATCTAACATTCTCCCACTTGGCTCATGTGGTAAATACCATTATGTGATTTGCCAAATATAGGACTTGATGTGCACATTCGGCTAAAGATTACCATACATTGGCCTCATCATAAGTCATAATGAGAAATAGAGTCAATAAGAGTCGACAGTTCTACACTCTCACATATTAGCATAGTTCCTTCCATGTACTACCATATCAACTTTTTTTTCCCAACATGATACTTTAAAGGAAAGCATACAATAATGCCTTTTATAAAGGAAGATTCTGTTGTTCAAAATATCATTCATTCATGCATGTGAACATAAGTTTGAAAACAGAAAATTTTAGAAACTTACACATTATTAAATTCAAAGTGTCAATAAACAATGAATACTAATAGAACTTAACATTCGCTAGCAGACATAATGTCCATATTATACACATGACCAGTGAATGTCTTGGGCGGTAATCCATTTGTTAGAGGATTAACTATCATAAGGTTGGTGCTAATATACTCTAATGACACTCTCTGTTTCTAAACTTCTTCTTTAATAACAAAAATGTTGTAAGCTACAGGCCATAAAATCTCGGACGAAGCTTAAAGCAGGCATCACGACCTACAGGCAAGACCGACGAGACCTGGGAAGGCTACCCAATTTGGAATCAGCTCGTAAATTGGTCTGCGGGCATCGCGATAAGTCCTCTGTCCTACTACAGGTGCCACGACAACCTTTACCAAGTCCGACTTTAAGAGAGAAGAGTAAGGGGGGCCTTCTTTTTCTCCTGTGGAGCCCTCAGAAAGTAACCAGTGGCCGCCCACTTCCAGAAGCAGAAATGGCTACCAGGCTAACTCTTTTAGACGTCGAAGTTTCAGGGTATGTCCAACCAAAGATTTTACACACCCAAAAGTGAAATCCTGCAAATAAAGCAGACTTATGTGACTTCGATCTAATACCTCTCGATTCAGATAGGAAATGCGCAATTGTCTCATTTTGACTCTCCCCCCTCGAATTCTACTAATTTTCTTGATTGGTAAACCCAACACCGATTTACAACAAACAAGTCTTTCCTCTTGTTGAACCCTTGGAGTATTTGTCGTTCTTAGAAAATAAGACATCACAATAAATTTTCAGCAGTCTATCAATATTGTGGACTATTCCAAGCCCTAAAATAAAGTTCTGTAGCCATTTAGCCTGAACCATGGCTTCATCAAAGCATGCCACAAATATAGCTTTCATAGTGGATACAACAATTACTGACTGCTTCACACTCTTCCATGATATAGCTCCTCCAGCTAAAAGATACAAGTAACCAAAAGTCGACTTTCTTGTATCTATACATTTGGCATAGTCTGAATCTGAATATCCGATGACTTTAAGGTTGCTAGATCTTTTGTAAGTAAGCATGTAATCTTTAGTTCCTTGCAGGTACCTCAGAACTTTCTTTGCAGCATTTCAATGATCCATACCAGGATTACTCTGATATCTTCCCAACATTCCAACTACAAAGCTAATATCTGGTCTTGCACAGTCTGAGCATACATTAAACTCCCAACAAAAGATGCATACAGAATTTCTTCCATTTCCTTTCGTTCCAAATCATTCTTAGGACATTGCATGAGACTAAATTTGTCTCCTTTCTGAATTGGAACAAGCGATGATGAACATTTTTTCATATTAAATCTCTCTAAAAAATTATTTATATATGCTTTCTGAGACAAACTAAACAATTCTTGTGATCTATCATGATAAATTTCTATCTCTATCACAAAGGTTGTCTCACCCATATCTTTCGTTTCAAAGTTACTAGAGAAAAACTTCTTGGTCTCATTCAAGAGCCCGAGATCATTAGTTGCAAACAAGATATCATCAACATACAAGATTATAAATATAAACTTACTCTCATTGACCTTTAGATATATACACCGATCAACGGTGTTTTGCTTAAATCCAAAGGATACAATGGTATCATTGAACTTAAGGTACCATTGCCTAGAAGCTTGTTTAAGTTCATATATTGACTTCTTAAGTTTACATACCATGTGTTCCTTTCCTTTTTCTATGAACCCCATTGGTTGGTGCATATACACATCTTCTTCTAAATTCCCATTTAGAAAAACCGTTTTCACATTCATTTGATGTAGCTCTAAATCATAATGAGTCATCAATGCCATGATAATTCTTAAGGAATCTTTCTTAGAGACCGGTGAGAAGGTCTCCTTAAAGTCAACTTCATCCTTTTGAGTGAATAATTTTGTAACAAGTCGGGCCTTGTGTAGTTCTAAATTAACCTGAGAGTCAAGTTTGGTCTTTAAGACCCACTTGCAACCAACTCTTTTACAACCTTCAAGTAATTCAACAAGGTCCCATAGTTCATTATGTTCCATGGATTTCAGCTCATCTTTCATGACATTTAACCATTCATCAGAATTATCACAATTCATGGCTTGTGAAAATGAAACTGGATCTTTATTTATTCCCAAGTCAAATTCATGTTCTTGTAGATAAACCATAAAATCATTAGGAATAGCTGGTCTCCTATCTCTTTGAGACCTCTTTAATGTTATTTGTTGTCGTTCTTCCACCATGGGTTCATCTGATTCATTCATTATAGCTTCATTATGGTTAGTGGTATCATTCATGTGTTGTTCTTTATAGTTGTTAATCAGTACAACAACATGAGGAATAACACCTTTATTAGATATGCAAGTTAATGGAATTTGCACTCCTACTTCTTGAATGGATTCACTCCCACTGACACCTCCTTCCTCAATGAACCTAGCATTTCCAATTTCAACAATCCTTGTAGTATGATTAGAATAATAGAATCTATATCCCTTTGACTTTTCTGAATAACCAATAAAAAAACCCACTGATTGTTCTTACATCCAATTTCTTTTCTTGTGGATTATAATGTCTAATTTCTGCCCAGCAACCCCAAACATGCAGGTGCCTTAGACTACGTTTCCTTCATGTCCACAGTTCAAAAGGAGTCTTCAGAACTGCCTTACTAGAAACCCTATTTAATAGATACATGACAGTCCTTAGAGAATAAGTTCACAATGAAGTGGGTAAAGAAGAATGACTTAACATACTCCTAACCATATCTAGCAAGGTTCTATTATGCCTTTCTGATACACCATTTTGTTGTGGTGTACTTGATATTGTGTATTAAGCATAAATTCAAGTAATGATATTTAAATACTTCAATATTTTAGATACCTCATTGACCGTTGACACCCTTTATTTGTCACTGTTTCTCTCTTTTGCTGCATCAAATAGATGTTGCATGTATTTTTTTTTCCATTACCTTTCTCTCTCTCTCTCTCTCTCTAAGTGTATATTAGTATACATCAAATAAATATTTCTCTACACTATTTTTTCAAAGTTTTGTAATCATATCACATATGCTTTAAAGTGGTTAGAAAGTTTTTCCTCTATTTACACAAAAATATAATGAATGTATAGTCATTGGATGAAGAATAAAATAATAGAAATATTCCATTTTGAATATTCTATCTTTTGAATATTCTATCTCATGGAGGACAAAAATTCGTTTATTTACATCAAGCTTTCGAGGAGCTCATTCAAGACTTACTCGAACGATTACTCAACAGAAAATTAAAGCTTTGGTTTCGGATAGCTCCAACCTAGGGGGTCGTTAGACCGCCGCTTACTTACTAAGCGATGGTTCTATCCCGACCAAGCAACCAAAGGGACCTAGGTGGGAATCGTCTGCGCTTGTTAGCAGCTGAATCACTCTCTCCTCTCGTAGTGGGCCTCTTTTCTTTCCCCCGCTAGCATGAGGAAAGGGTCCATTCCACTAGCTCTTATTGTGAAAATCAAATTTTTGGTGCGCTTTCCCTTTGAATGAGTAGATCTTCTTCGGACAGAAGAAAATTATGTAAACAATTACCTGGAATCTCAGTGCAATGCTGTAGCTAACGCGTTAAGTATCCCGCCTGGGGAGTACGTTCGCAAGAATGAAACTCAAAGGAATTGACGGGGGTGCAGTCCTTCTTTTGTGTAGAACATTAGACCGGGAAAAATAGACCGGACACGATCCAGACAATTGGCTGAATCCCGTGAAACCATTTCATAGAAGTTCACTGAGCTACTGAGGAACAACGGGAAATTCGGAAATCGGTCAAGCGGGGGGCTACCCTTGACTCACCTCTCTATCTATAAAAACCCCTCCCCGGAGGAGAGCAGAAGCTCCAGGATGAGAATGAATCCAGGACATACTCATCCTGATCCACCGTGGAATTTTCGGAATCTACAAAGTCTCCAAAGGATAGCTCCTTTGTTTTAGAGCCTTTACACGAGTTCGTTGAAAAGTCGTTTTCTATCCTCAAAAGACAGTTCCTCGTCTCTGTTGTCGTATTGTTCTTGTAACTAAGTTTCACATAGGATTTACAAAATCTAACCCAAAAGTATTCAATTAAGATAAGTGTAATATGTTTTTCCATCTCTGACGGGGGAGGAGTTCTTATTGACATAATGCTTTTCTTCCCTCCATAAGAGTCGCCCCCCTCCTCTTTATTACTCACTAATCTAAGAGTAAATTACATTCACACGCCCTATGTTTTGCTCAAATTTTATCCGATACCTCTCCCTTTTTTCACATTACTTTTATCCCCTCTGTTAATGTTGTTAATTAATGTCAATTTAAATATGTGAGCAGACGAAATTGTCCTTACATTTTAATTGAAAACCCAAATTATCCCCTGCCAATTAGTTTCAGAATTTTGTTCATCTTCCTTAGCGAGTTCTTCTTAGAGTACTGGGGATGCGAGTTCCTCTTTCTCTCATGGCATTCACGTTTCATTCCTCTTCTAGTTTGCGAGTTCTCCACTATTCCTCTTCCAGTTCACAAGTTCTTCAACGTTCCTCTTCCATTCCGCGAGTTCTCCACTATTCCTCTTCCAATTTGTGAGTTCTCCATTGTTCCTCTTCCAGTTCGCGACGTTCAAAAGCGTCTCTGTTTGTCTTCCTCTTCGACATCCACAAGCGCTCTTTTTCTCTTCATGTTCCATGATTTCTGTTCACGCTAGGGTTCTGCTTGTAAGTAACCATTGGACCTAGTATATATGTTACTTTTTAATATGTTTATTTAATTTTGATTGTTTGTTGTTACCTATTTCTGAATGGGGTTTTAATGGGGGATCATTTTGGGATTACTTATGATTTTTAAAATCATTTTTTATTATTGTTGACTAAAATGGTGTTGGTGTTTGGGACCACAAGAAACACAATGATTGAACTAATTATTTATTATTGTTGATCAAAATAGTGTTAATATTTGGGATCACATGAACACAATGGATGAACTAAAATACATGGGTCTTGAATCAGACAACATGAATATTTTGATCCACTTTACAGACCAACAGGCGAATGAATGTATGATTGTACCTGTGGATGAATGTATAAATGAAAAATTGAAGAAAAAGGAAGGGTGTTAACACTGCTTATTAACAAAGTGAGTTCACCTCCAGCAAAAAGTTGGGTTCACATCCAACTACAAACAAAAAAACTAAAGAAGCAAGAGTCTTAAAATATGTTCAAGTTGAGAGGAAGAAGATGATGATATTTTACATATGAAATTTCTTTAAAAATCATGTGACCAGCATGTGCTTAATTTCTATTAAATTATTAAACATGTTTAGGACGGAGGGGTCTCATTGGAGTGTGAGCTAAACAATAAAGAAGTTTTTTTGTAGAGTGCAAAAAAGAGAAGTATCAAATGAAATTTTTTGTTTCATGAATTCATTTCAACTATTTTCTTAATTTCTTGATTTACTTAGCAAAAATTTAATGATTTCAGAACAAAAAATATTAAATCAGTTATTAAATGAAAGTTGTCATATAATTACGTTAAACGTGAAATATTAAAAATAAAACAGTTTTCCGTGTATAAATTTATTGAATAAATTTATTTTGTTTCTCCAAGCGGGACAATTTATTTTAGGCAGTTCGGTGAGGGCGAGTGGGAGTGGATCTCTCAACACACAATGCACAAATCATACTTTTATTGAATAAATTTATTTTGTTTCTCAATAGTTATGTTTGCAGTGTTTGTTAAAATAGAATTTGCATTTTTCTTGTAGTATTTTAACAACACATTGTTAGTCTCTTTTTATATGTAAAAGTAAGTCTGTTTACAATATCTTTTTTTAAGTATACATAGTATGAAACATTTGGGTTATGAGATACATAATCTTCCATTTTTTTTTTTTTATATCTAGAATGTATTGTATCCTTAACTTCTTAAAAATTTCCGAATCCATATATCATCGTGTCGTATCGTATCCGAGCCGAATCACGTATCTAGACTATATAACCTCACACAAGCTCAAAAGAGTGAGATACAATACTTGATCCTGACAACCTAAAAGTTGTGTGATGCATTTGAAGCACTGGTACCATGTAGTGAGTAAATAAGAAATTATAACTATACAATCACGTGATTTTTAATCAATAATTTTGAATACTACTAGACTACACAATTTTCAAAAGATGGTCCAACAATAACTATTTGCAACTAATTGTATTGTAGTTACTCATAAAATTTTACACAGTACGAACCAAATGGTTGCAATTATGCATTGATTATCAGTAGTTAGTTAGTTGGTTTAGTTCCTGAATATGCATCTTTTCTGTGCCTCGTAACTGAAACACTCCCAATCGAAATACAAAGTCCTAAATATAAGTAGACTAAACCAAGTACAAAAAGCATGAATCACTATACAAATGGAGAAAGAGTCGGTTAGACTTTTCCAAGAACGAAAGAAAAAATTAAAAACAATACACATTTAATCACGCAAACCTATATGATTCATATATAAATCCAAGCGGCTAGGATTTTCCCCACGTAGCAAATCCAAAAATTGGACTAAGTTGCATCCTCTTGACACGTTGCATTTCGGAAAATTGGACCAAAACAATTGTTATTGTAATTTATATAAATGTCTGGATCATCAGTATATGTATCATATCATCAATTAATAACAAAAGAGCCTAAAATAGAACATGGCACCTCAAATTTCAAGAGGCAGGGTCTCTATTATTGTTTTGCTAGCCTCTCTTGTCCTCCCACTAATTTTTCCAGAATGTTATTCTTCTTCTGTGTTCATTGCAAGTGCAGCAGCCCCAGAATCAGATGTTGATCTGTTGGAATTTCCCTTAAACTTAGAATACATGGAGGCTGAATTTTTCTTGTTTGGGTCTATGGGTCATGGATTGGATGTGGTTGCTCCAAATTTAACTGAGGGAGGACCCCCTCCCACTGGTGCCAGATTGGCCAGACTTGACAGCCTTGTCAGGGATATCATCTTGCAGTTTGGTTTCCAGGAAGTTGGACACTTGAGGTTTTGTTCTGTCTCTAGCTATTCTAGCAATTATTAGGCAAAAATCTTATAATTTATGTTCAGACTTAAATATCTAATTCAATCTTACAAAATCAAAATCAATTTGTAAAATAACAATTATTTCTCATTGTTATACTTTATTCCCAATGTTAATATGAAATTTCTGAAATGAAAAATAAAAATTATAAATAAATCTAAAGAATTTTTATCAGCACCTAACTCAAAATAATATCTTATAAAATTACTTATAAAAGTTTTCTCACTTATATTTTATTTTAACTTCCACTTTTGTTGAGTGATTGAAATAATTTTATCTTCTCCATATTACTATATATAGAGAATCAATAATTTTATATGAAAAACTACTGAACTCAATTGCTATTGCTAGAGGTACTCTAATATTTTATTTTGACTATATCACTGATCGTAGATCTGTTAAACGAAAACAAAAAATCACAGAGAAGATTTTTCAAGTGTTGGTGTGCACTGTATTATTTTTGCAGGGCCATAAAGAACACAGTTAGAGGGTTTCCTAGGCCATTGCTGGATCTAAGCACAGCATCTTTTGCCAAAGTAATGAATAGTGCATTTGGGCGACCACTGATTCCTCCCTTTGATCCTTATGCTAATTCGATCAACTATCTGCTTGCATCTTATGTGATTCCCTATGTTGGCCTCACTGGTTATGTTGGTGCTAATCCACTGTTGCAAAATGCTACTTCCAAGAGGGTAAAACTTTAAACTCAACACAGCTAACTAATCCATTAATTCCTCTATAATAAATTTAGGCTCATGTCATACATGAAATAAATTTAAGTCTAGGCGTAAATCACTTTCTAATTTTGACGTACAGTACTAATGTATTATTATTTCGTGTCTGATACAAATTTTAACGAAAATAAAACTGACCTACCACCGCACGTGCTTTAAGTCATGAGTAAGGTTATCCACACCAAAAAATAAAATTACAATAATTTTCATAATTTCCTTTTTCTTTCTATCTTTTTGTTGGTCAATTATATCACTCGTTTTGTTTCGCACATCTCCTTTATTTCTGTATACATATCTGTCTCCTTGCTACAAAAGATGGCGTGAGAATTGTTAAAATAACATCACTGTTAGTCTTGGGTTAATAAAAAGAAAGAAAATCCATCACCAATTGGCAATCATGTTTCACAACATGATATATATTAATTTCACCGATATGACTGAACAACTCACTCTAGACAGTAAAATAACTAATATAAGAAAATTAGCAATTAATATTACTTGTATTACTTGTATATACATGCGTAACAAACGAGATTAATAATTATTTTTCTCACAATTACTAAAAAAGTTGAATCCAAAATTTCTCATTTATTTAGTATACATATGAGGGCAAGACCTATCTAAAATTATATTTTAGTGATTTGTTGGTCATAGATTCGAATTCAAAAACAGTTTTTTTACATATAAAGATAAGATTATGTATAATATATTTTCCTTATTTTCGAATTCAAAAACAGTTTCTTTACATATAAAGATAAGACTATATGTATAATATATTTTCCTTATTTTCACATAGCGAGGAATATATGGGTGATGAGTTTAAGTAATTTTTTAATTTTTTTAATATACATGTCTTTGCAATAAAACAAATTAGTTTTCTTAATTCCATTTTCACTCCTCCATGTCACACAATGACAATGTGCACATGTTGCATATGCATGAACAGCTTGTTGCAGGGCTTCTGGGAGTAGAGTCCGGGCAAGATGCGGTTATTCGAGCATTGTTGTATGAACGTCGAGCGTTAATGGTGCAACCATACAAAATGACTGTAGCAGAGTTCACAGATCGCATATCAATGCTTAGGAACAACCTAGGAGGTGCAGGTTTGAAAGATGAGGGTCTTGTGGTTCCTAGAGTGCTAGGTGCCGAAGGTAGAGTCACCGGCAACATTCTCGCCGGCGACAAAGATTCACTGTCATATCCCAGGACTCCAAAGGAAATATTAAGGATAATATATGGAGGAGGTGACGAACATGTTCCCGGTGGCTTCTATCCTAAAGGAGCATGTGGTCGCATAGCTAAATCTTACTTGAATTACACTACCTAAAGCTAGAGCAGATGTCTCTTGAAAATGTTTGCCTACCATGTCACATTAAATTATCATAATAAGATGGCATGCTGCTTGACAATATGGCTACAATTTCTAAATGATTTACCAAAAATCGAGTCTTTGGTAATATATATTTCTAAAAAGAATGTTATTTTTTATCGACCACTTTGATCATTGCTAATCAATATTATATTATGCGTTAAGGTGTTAATTTGTGCATGATATAGATATAGATTCAGTGTCTATTTTAAATAGCTTATAGTATAATGCTTTTTGGTGGATTATTTAAATAGCTTTTGACTCTTTTAAATTCTTTATATTGAAGTTTATCAATTTTTTTGCTTGCTTGCATAAGTTTTATAGTCAAATATTTTATAACTAATTATTGTGTACTAAAGGTTATTAAACAATTTGTTTATATTGTTTATTAAACAACGGTTTATGTTATACTGTTATATATGGTGCATGTTTGATAAAAAAAATTTATTATGGAAGGGGTTGAAAAATTAAATCAAATATCCTACCTGACAAACAATGCACAAAAAGTTTGACTAACGGATTCCATCCTTTTCCTTGAAAAAACTAACAAATTAACAATTAATATTTGTTGAAAAAAACAAATACTCATTCCTTGTTCGAATTTCACATTGCGAATCTTTTTCATTTTCTGTGATTGCAAATGAACAAAAGAATCTAAGGATATAAGATAACATCCACTTATCTACTTACGTTCTCAGCCCTCAATTTTCTTATATCTGGTTGTCTAACATTTGCTGATGTCTCATTTCTAGAATCTATATCATCTTCATCACCATCTACAAAAATAATATCATCCTCGCCTTCATCGTCATCCTCCTCATCTTCATCATCCCAATCATTGTCATAATCTTCATCAAATTCTTCGTCGTCATCATCATCTGCATTTCCACGCAGTGTATGAAACTCCGGAGGAGGAGGGCAATCTTCAGTGATTGCCTCATCCCTCTTTATCACGAGATGCCGAATAACTCTTTCATCTTGGTCCAACAGAGTCTTGAAATCGTTGATATATTTGGCATTCAACTCATAGTTTATCAACATGTAGTGGGCATTATTAGCTTTTTTTATTTTGTAAGCTAGCCTTCTCATACCCCAATCATTCAATCTCCAAACCTGACCTTTCTTCTCCCTCAAAAAGTCTGCAAATATTTGCAAAATTTTTAAAATACAACCAGACTAATCAGAAGATATTTTTTGTTCATCTTTAGATCACAGCAATTTTTTAAGATACCACTAGAATATCAAGGAATTGTTATTAACTACTGTCCAGGTAATTATTAAAGAATTTAAGCAGATGTTTTTTGTTTGTTGCCCATAACGTATGTGATATATCCAATTAGCAGATAGTTACTGTTTGTTCTTTGTGATTCCACAACTTATACATTTTACCACCCTCAGTTCTATGGAGCATAGAGACAGGACTATCTAACATTTCCACAGAGGTTTAAAGTATATATAGTGCAAAAGTTTTCCACAGCCTCCTTTTCCTACTGAATGAATAGGAACAAAAGAAGCAAAATCCCTCGTGGAAATACCAGATAGCGCATTGAAGAATATATAAAAAATATCGTTAAGAGTTAAAAGACAAATGAGGGCTGTGAGAAGTGGTGAACTATAGAAATCAATTTACATGGCATCAAGGGAATATGAGCAGTTAAAAAATGATATAAAGTAAACCATGAAAGATTACCTTGAATTTTCTCATTGACAGCTGCAACCTCTTCTTCATGCTTCTCATGAATTAAGTACATAACCTCATAGTGGCGCACTGCATAGGTAAAGAAGCAGAGTACTGTGAGATAGAGCAGTTGTGATATAGATAAAGATTAGCACCAATATCTTTTATTTTACTATGTACTGGCAGAAGATAGGTAGCTAGTAAATACAATAAGAAGCCATATGACATCTTAAATTGTTTAGGGAAAACAAATGCGCACATGCACTGATGCACATAATGGTGACTCACTGCACAAAGCTCCCACTTAGTGGGATACGTAAACAGTCGATGTGCATAGCATAGCCTTACCCCCACAGGTGGAGAGACTGTCTTCAAGATTTGATTATGTGACCTTCAGGTCACAAGACAACCACCTTACTGTTGCATCAAGACTCACCCTCTACACACACACACATGTAACTTATCTGCTAGTACATTGACCTCACATAAGCTCAAAAGAGTGAGATACAATAGTTGATCCAGACCCAAAAAGTTGTCTGCACGGTTAAGAACATCAACATCATTAAACTTGATGGTTTCAGTTGAGCATTGTTTGTGTCAGGTAGGATATTTGGCACCAGTGAGTTTGACTGGAAGATATGTGGAAGTGATAATTTGGTGGCAAAGGTCTTTGGGGTCATTGGAAAGAAGAGGGTTGCAGGATAAAGAAAAAAAGTTGGTACAGATTGTGATTATTAATTAAAGCTTATGAGCTCTACCATCTAAAGACCAAATCTTCGCAGGGAATGATTCATCACATTATTGCTATCTGGATCCTGAACAACCATATACATACAAGACCTGACACAGCTTACAAACAAATCAAAGAACTACAAAGAGAATGAAAATAATTACAAGAAATGTAACAAAGTTCCTACTTCTACAAAATTACATTTGTGCAATAGTAAATATCTTCTCTAACAGAAAGGATAAAGAATCTACGTACATATATCAACATCCATATCATTATCCAGCTCAAGCATCAGTGCTTCAAAGAGTTCTCCTGTAAATGAAAATTTAAAAAATATTAATGTTAAAAATCAGATACGGATAAATTGGATAACTTGGAATAATTCCTCTTTTCATTCATTCATTCACTTTTTCATCTATTCATATTTTACCTCTAAACTGAGATATATTTATACAAATAATGTTAACAGTATGAGCACAATATTAGAAAATAATAATTCAAACTAGGAAACAATAATTCAAACTTATTCTTATCTAGACTATTTTAACAAACTATTTATATCTAATAGAAACAATAATTCAAATTCAAATTCTATCTTCAACACTCCCCCTCAGGTGCATGAATATCGGTCATATCCAACTTGCCAATTGCTTCTTCAAACATTCTTCTAGAAACAGCTTTGGTCAGCGTTCTAGAAACAGCTTTGGCCCAATTCTCGTTTAGAGAGTGGATCAGGCAGGAGACAGACATATCGCCTCATAACCTGAGCCCCTTGGCTCAGACACGATGGAAGAAAGGTTGTTTGAGGGATTGATAGATGTTCATAACCGGACTTCCCGCTAGCACGCCTAGCTGCCACAGACACCATAGTTACAAGGGAAAACCAAAGTCATTCGATCTATTTAGACCCCTGCTTCTAAAGAGCCTAATCCAGTACAAATCAGATCAGAAATAGCTCTACGCTTTGAGCCGGCTAACTCTTTCAAGTCCACTGATGCCTTTTGAAGACTGTCTTTAGCGTTCAGGAGGTGCTTCAGGATAGTCCACTTTCGGTTATGTGAAATAGAAAGAGAATTGAGGTACGGAAAGGTATTCGAAACAATAACATGTTCATTTCAACAGACTTCAGGACTGGTCTATGATGGATCCAGAACAGTGCAAGGCTCTGATTCATGGAGGGTTTCAAGGCTCTGATTCATGGATGGAACCATGGCTCTGATTCATGGAGGGAACCTGGCTCTGATACCATATTAACAATCAGATACGGATAAATTGGATAACTTGGAATAATTCTTCTTTTCATTCATTCACTTATTCATCTATTCATATTTTACCTCTTAACTAAGGTATATTTATACAAATAATATTAACAACATGAGTACAATATTAGAAAATAATAATTCAAAATAGGAAACAATAATTTAAACTTATTCTTATCTAGACTATTTTAACAAACTATTTTTATCTAATAGAAACAATAATTCAAATTCAAATTCTATCTTTAACAATTAAAATAACCAATAATCTCAGCACTGTAATCCCGAACTATTTAGCCTATCCAAACAGATGCAAGCAAGCAACTAAGGACAAATTGAACAACTAGAACCATGAAAACTCACTTTCATCAGCATCTTCAAACTCCGGGAGAAGCTTCCCTTCTTCCTCAACTGTTCTCTAAAAATCACAATTGAAAAAAAAAATCAATATCAAAGAGAAACTTCATCCCATAAAGAATGAACACAGTTAACTAAAGGATGCAATAACTAGTGTCATATACTATGACATGTTCTAAATTGTGAGAAACACTCCCTTCTATAAGATGAACGAATCTTCAAAAGGGTATCTTGTACACAACCATGAAAATTTGCCCCAACAGAGAAAATCACATTAAACTGAGAATGGAAAAGAAAAACAAAACGCGGGTATGTTTAAAAAAAGTGACCTTTTTAAGGAGCACAGCTTCTGGGAAGAAACCAGTGACCTCGTCGGGTTTGGGAACAGAGCTATGGGTATCTTCTTTCTTGTCTTTCTTTCCGGCACTCACAACCACTGATGCCGATTTTCTGGGCTTATTCTGAAGAGAAAGTGTAAGTGAAGAAGAAGAAGGATACCCATTTGCGAATATGAGGCATTGGTTGTAGTTGAAACTGAATCTAACGCAGTTGGGTGTCATCATCGTGGCTTTTGAAAGCCTATGGATGGGATAAGAAGGTTTAAGAGATGAACCCTTGAGCAGTGACTTTACCTCCATCGAGAGAAGGGACTGAATTGTGCACACTTCAACTTCAACTGTGCTGTTAAGAGAGGTTCTTTTTGTCTGGACAGATAAACATAGTAATCCATATCCGCAAATTATTTTAATTTGTAGACTTAAATGTTTTTCTATATTTGGAAAATAAATTATTTTCATATTATTACCTCAAATTCATTTTTCATCAATTAAGTATATGGAAAAAAAATTCATGTTATCCGTGATCAGACAGAAGGGAAAGAAGAAAAAGAGAATTTTTTAAATTTTTAAATAATAAAAAAATATGTGTTATTGTTATGATTTGAGATGAGATATTGTTACATTATCATTTATATTAAATGAGACTAACAATATATATTATGTTGAAATATATAATTTTTTATATATTTAATTGATAAAAATCAATTTACAGTAACAATTTAAAAATGATCTCTTTTTTATATAAGAAAAGTATATTTAAGTTTAACTTTTATGTTATGAATTTAATGACTCTGAAATGGAATGTATGAAGGGAAGGTAGGGTACATTTATTCTAAAGTTAGGTAAAATTAAATTATT
>PYAF01002494.1:367438-392856 GCA_007407185.1 Glycine tomentella
TATTTTAAAACTGTCACAAAATATTAAAAAAAAATTCTCGTGAAGTGCTAAAAACCACTATAAAATGTCAGTTTATTATACTATAAACTATAAAAATAATTTGTCAAAATTCAGGAATTAAAAAAATATTTTTAAATTTTGGAACTAAAAAAAGCACACATCTAGAATTTAAAGACTAAAACAATTATTAATTATTCTTATGATATGACAAAATGTATTTTAGACTTTTAAATCTTCTAAATTTATCATTTCATTTATTTTCACTATAAAATTTTTATTTCTCTCCATGAATACCTAATTTTCTCTTAACTACTCAATGAGTAAAAAAAATCTTTTAAAATATATATATATATATATATATATATATATATATATATATATATTGGTTTGTCTCACCTATAAATTAGGTTTAATTTTTGGCAAACCAACCTACATTGTTTTGGACTTTATTCGTCTTACTACACTAATATAAAGTTAGAACAGCAAGTCAGCAACATTAAAAATGCTGGTTGATCAATCGTGTTGTGTTCTTTCTACAACTTTGGAGCAAAGTGAAATAACTGTGTCTATTTTGTTCGTGAAGAGTAACTTGTGTCCAAATTTGAACATTGCGTGGAAGACTGGAAGGTGGTTACACTTACATCCATTGCACACCACAACCCGTGAATTTTAGTCTGGTAGAGTGAGCTTTGTGTTGAGTTATGACCAAATCATTTTGGCTTTACAGAAAAAAGGGGACCAGTGTCCTCAGCCATACAGTTAGTATGATGTATGCATTATTGCACTATTCCAAGAAAAATATCAAAACATAAGGCAAAGTAAAATTGACTGTAATTTACTATCTCATTTTCATATCTTTTGATATTTTAACTTTTTATTTTTTTTCCCAAAATATTTAGAGCCTTTAGTAGCATAGAAGTTTTTCTATATCCAGACATCGTAATTTCTGAAAAATCATGAATCATATTTCATAGTTTTTTTAGAATAAATAAAATTTTGATTGATTATCAATAAGTTTCTTAGTAATAAAAAAATTAAATATATTTTTATTGATTATTTTAATTATTTAACACATAATTTAATAAAGAATAGAGATAAGATCAATGTTGAGAAATCCAGCACCAAACCCAAACTTACTGGATTTGAGGGGGTATGTTAGAAAAAAATCTAAATTCTGCATTAATTAAAGATAAGGTCAATATATAAGTGGGAAATAATCCTTAAATTAGTTTTTGATGTTGAATTATGTTCAAATCCACTAAAAATATCTATTATATTTCTTTAAATGTAACTCCCTTCGTTACATACCAGTGAACATGGTATCTATTATATTTCTATACAATACTGTTTGTGAACATTCGCATAGGATTGAGTAACAGGCCAAAACACGGAAAACTCCTTCGTAGACCTATGGTGAAAGCAATAATTTCTGGATAATATTTCAATCAGGTCTGCCCATTAAAAAAGCTACATAGAGATCCCTGAAGGATCATAACTAACCAATTGATAAAATAAAATAATACAGAGATACCTAATTGATAAAATAAAAAATAAAAAATTCCCTAATTAATAGGATAATCACTAACAATTATTCCACTAAAAAATAGTAATGCTAAGGATATGAAATCATGGATTCTAACATGCAGATCTTATCAAGAGAAGGAAACATAAACAAAGAAAATAAACTAAAATAATTCAAGATTTAAATAAAAAGATGCAGTAATCCTAATCAGCAGAATTATCTGGTGCCTTCCTCCTGTGGATTGCTTCTCCGTAAAGGTATCCACATTAAATCCATGTAATCTACTTAAACAATTATCACATCTCCAGTATTTACTTGATAGAGGAATCTCACCTATTTTGTACTTTATGTGAGAGAGAACAGATAAATAAATTAGATAATGCTAAATATTTGAGATATGAAGTGTATGAAGTATGAGTTTTCGAGGGTTAAAGACTTTTCGAGGGTTAAAGACTGTGATCAAGACACAGTGCATCTATTTTGTCAAGAGATATCCAAGAAAGATGTTTTTAGATACTTGGGATCAATATTACAAAAAGGTGGTGAGATCGATGAGGATGTAAGTCATAGAATTAGAGCATGATAGATGAAATGGCGGAGCGCATCGGAATTTTTATGTGACCGCAAGATTCTCCTTAAACTAAAATGAAAATTCTATAAAATATCTGTTAGACCGACAATGCTATATGGAGCGGAATACTGACCAGCACATGACAATATGAAAATAAAATAGGGGTAGCAGAAATAAGGATGTTAAGGTGGATGTGTGGATATACGAGGATGAACAAGATAAGAAATGACGATATTCGACGAAAGGTATCAGTGTTACCAATATGTGAAAAGACGAGGGAGCATAGATTGAGATTGTTTGGACACATTATGAGACAACCACTGGATGCTCCTGTAAGAACAAGAGTTTGTTACCAAGAGCTAGACACAGAGAGAGGTAGAGATTGACCGAAACTTACCTGGGGAAAGGTAATTAAACAAGATCTAATGGAGTGGAATATAAATTGGCGGATAGTATGTCTTAGGACGGAGTGGAGAAAAGTTATAAGCTTGGTGAAGGATTAAACTCATTAGTAATTCTATGTTTCAGTCGTTCCCTTGTTTAATTCTTTTTCTCTTCTTTTCTTCTTTCTTCCTTTCATCCTTCTTTTATTTTAACTTTTTTTCTCTCTTTTGTCCTATTTTCAATTTATCATTGGGTTCATTTACCATCGAACTCAATTAACTTAGGTTAATGGTGCTGTTGTTGTTGATGTTAAATATTTGAGATAGGACCTCCATGCCAAAGTCAATGAAATAGTTTTACAATAAAGATACTGTATCAGAAAAATGCAATATCTTCAGCAAATAACAATGACCAAATGAGTATCAAACACTAGCAAGTTGCAACTAGAAATGTATGTACAAAGGCCATTTATTGAATCCACACCCCAGTTTTTTTTATCAATCGGCAAGCCACACCTCAGTTACAAGAAACAACGGTGAAGCAATATAATGGCAAAGCCAATATCACAGTTTTAACATGACTACCAGAAACAAATGATATCTTGAGCTAATAACTATGGCTTAATAAATATAAAACACTTACAACTAGAAATATATGTACAAAAGCTATTTGATGTAGTCACCATGACTCAGTTACACGAGAACATTGTGCTGCGATATGCATGAGCAGAAAACCATAATGGGAGTGTTGAGCAATACTTCACAGAGTACATTTCTTTCCAAACTCGAGTCTTTCGATGATACACCAAAATCTGCTTATGAGTTGCCAAAAAAACACATTCACCTGTTTGACTGATTGGAAAAATGCCTGGCACCATTCCTCTGATACACCTCAGACTCACCTTATCCACCATACACCATTCATCTTTCCAGTAATCTTTTAACACCCATATATTCATCCATGCTTCTGAAATTTTAATAACAGACAAGCAGCCATCGAAGTCTAAGAGATACATCCTATTTCCCATTCCATAAATCAAGTCATACGGTAATTGCATCTTCCTCCAAACATCACAACTTAAATCAAGCACAAGTATATAAGTAGAGCTAGCAGTCAACCAATGCAGAGCATTATTGACAAAAACAACCTGGTTCTTATTCATGTGAGTAAAATGGTCATCTTGCAACGAAACGAACTTCCTCCACTTGTTCAATTCGGAATCAAACACCAAACATATGAAACTTCCATCTGGCCTATGACCAAACATGCGATGGTATCCTGCTAGAACAACATTGAACTTCCGATATACCGAATCACAGGCCAAACCAACCAAGGTAGCCTCGCCATCCGGGTAAAATCGAGTCACATGCCTTTCCCTACTCTTGGGAAGCAACCTGTACTCGCGAGTGACAGGATTGCAGACATAGAAGACACCCTTATCAGGAATACTAGAGCAGCACAGCAAGCCATTACAAGATGCTCGAACCTTGACTCTATCATTCAAGAAATTCAGTGAAAATTCAGAAACACCCCTCAAATTATCAACACAGATTAAGCTGGTTTTGGACTCGGACGAATCCGAAGTCTCCACCAGAATCATAGGGTTCTTCCTAGACACCTCATTGTAGAGTTGAATGAAATACTTCTCCAAAGACAACCTACACCACAATTTGCACACGGTTTTGAACCTGAAAAGGGACTTCACAGGCAATCTTACAAGAATCTGAATAACCACCTCATCCGGGAAAATCCCATCTCCTCGCACATCCATAACTGAAAACCAAAACCTCAAATACGCAATCCGATCATGAATAGCAGATTTTGAAAGAAAATAAAAAACCTGGGCAACCAAAAAAGAAGGCAAAGATTCGATCTTTGCTTACCGGAACAGAATTCGGGGCATCCGAAGAAGCTGCACTTGATGTTGTGGGGACAGAAAGGATTCAATTTTAGGGCGGTGGTGGGTTTGTGATGGTTAAAGAATGGAAAAGGGGAAAATGGGTATTCATTTAGCGTTCACATTTGAAAATAACAACAATTGGGAATTATCGAATTTGAGACGCCATTATTGCAAAACACACGCACACGCAAGAATGAATGAATATTTTATATTGAGTAATAGAGCGTAGCGTTTACCTCAAAAAAGGGAAGACTGGGTATGTGGGTGGCGTGGATCCAGTTTAGAGCTTAAAGCTTAAGGATTGAGACGAAAAGGAACGTGAATTCGGAAAATGGGATAAAGAAAAATAGAGAAGGGGATCGAAGGAACATATATGTGATATGATGAATGAGAAGTAGACAGAAATGAGTAAACTGCGGAGCATATGATAATATGATAAATGCAGAATGCTGACCAAGAGAGGTTTATTTTATATTTTTTAGTTTAATTATGATGCCTGAAAAAATTAATGGAGTGTCTTTTTTAACTAGTAAAAATTAATAAATCTTTTGTATATATTGAACTCTTTTTTTTTCACTTAATTAATTAATTTATAATAATTAAAAATATTTAATTTAGTTAGTAATATTAAATTTAACTTAAGTTCATATTTTTCTTCTTCAAAATTATAGCTAATATTAATAGAATTTTTTTTCATTTTGAAAATATTTTTAGAGGACAAAGGGGAGAAGCAAGTCTTCTTTTTTATATAATTAGAAAATTATACTTATTAGTTATTTGTATTACATCTCATTTTTTACTTAGGGTATTTTAATTTTTTATACTGAAATTTAAATTATTTTATACATGTCATTTTTTTTTCTTTTTTTGTCTCATTTTTACCAAAGCATCTAAAACATCATCTCAATTTTAACTCCATTTTTTCCCCTCTTTTTTTTCCCTTTCTTTTAAACACACATACTTATAAAAAAGATGAGGCATCCGTAAAACAATACCAACATACTTATGCTCCAGAGTAATGTCAGTGGGATTCTAACTAAATTAGAAAGTTAAGGTTGCAGTTATCAACTGGGTGATCATCAGCAACACCAACTTACTAATTTACAGATTACATTTCAACTCCACAAAGTGCTAAACAGAAAGATTTTGGGATATAGATAGGAGGTGTGAGTAAGTGACGGTAATAGAAAGCATTTTCAGTGAAATAGCAAGGTGGCAGGAAGAGCCTCAAGTAGTTCACCAATGATCAGGTCTTCAGCCCTAGAAGAAACCATAATGAACAAATAAAATCAAAACATTCAGTTTTGAACTCATGGTAAATGAAATGAGTAATGAAATCAATCACTCAAGTCATAATGAAATAACTCTCCAAAAAAAAATAGTCATAATGAAAAAAGTTTAGAAAACAACAGATAATAAAGCTCAAATATATGTGAATGGAACAATTAATCATACAAGTTTCATTAATTTACCAGTGGATGAGAAGTATGAATAATTTAAAATATGGGAAACAATTAGAAGGTTTCCACACACAGTACACAGCAACAGATTAAAGGGGCATTGCCAGCACGTTGTGAGATTACCCACTAATCAAATATAAAGGCAAGGAAGGTCAATAAATTATACCAAACATATCACATTAAATGAATAAAAAACGAATCATGATTCCCTGCAGTCGGATAAAACCTGCATTCAGGCATACGATAAGAACCATCTAATGAAGATCTAACGATTTATAAATCATTTCGATAAATTCAACTTAAAAACACTTTCACATTCCCAACTGTATGACTGTGTGACAATAGGGAATCCAAATCCATAAAAGTCTACTTTGCTAAAGAATGTGTTGTTTAAGTCATAATAAAGAAGCTGGCACCCATTTTCCATCAATCCATTCTTGATGAGGCCTCAGATGACAATGATCCAATTCCAGCTAGATACCTGACCTACCTACCATCCTTCATTGTACCAAGCATCAACCATTTTGAGCAGTGCAAAGCAATTAACATGTTTGACATCTGGTGGAAATGGCCTGATATCTGAAGCATCTGCCACTTCTTTCAGTTGTTCAGTCCAGTCATCGGTTTTCAAGGTCAAAACTCCATCAATTACTTGCCATTCTGCAAAGAGTTAACAACAATGGCAGTATACCAGGCACCTTGGCAGCCTTCTTCATCACTTTTGACTTCTACATTTTCACCTTTGCATAAATGTGCCACAATTTGCTTTGGGTGTTCATGGTCCTTGCCGTTACATTTCTAGGCTTCTTTGAACTATCGTTAGGCTTCAACACTACTTTAATCCCAGTGACATTCTTGGTTTTAGGCATCAGATCTCCAAATTTCTTTACCAGCTCACTTGATTTCTGATATTTTAAAATCCATATTGTCCAATACATTTAAGCATTTCCGCCCAAAAAAAAAAAAAAGAAAAAGAATGCAAGAGAGATTACGAAGAAAATGGCACTTATGCACATAATATTATGTTGTTTATAACTGTTACTATAGTCTGAAAATATTTCAGTACCATTGAACTTGAATACAATTTAGTTTATTGAAACTAAACAGGCAACTTTAAATCAAGTGACAACCATGAAATATAACAAGCTAAGCATGATGCAAATAATTTGGTTTTGTAAGTTCCTTTTGCTGGAAAATTGTTACAAAGCTTTTTATCTTGGGATCATTCAATTGAAATCTCAAGTTTCAATTTATGCTAGAACTCCTCTGGAGGAACCGATTCATAATCTAAAGTAACCAGGTATAGGATAATCTAATCAAATCTAAGAGAGTTTGGCAAACATTTTGTGTTTGAAGTTTTACTATCCCCTAAATCAATTTTGGAAACAGTCAATAATATCAATTGCAACTGCAGAAGAAAAGAGTGATTATAAAAAGGAGAGGCTTCTTTACTATCAAACCAGTCTTGATGAGGCCTTAGTTTAGAATTTTCAATTTTGCATGCATCTTTGTGAATGAAAGAAACACAAACATTCTATGCTATTTAGTACTTCATGAACAATGACTTCCCACCACCCATCATTATACCATGCATCAACTTCTTTGAACTGTTTGAAAGGGCCAGCAAATGAAACTTCAGGAGGGCAGGGCCTAATAAAACTTGCATCAATTTCTTCTTTCAAAAGCTGGGTGCCACCATTGGTTTTCAGGTCCCTATATTCTACTTGAAACCTGTCTTTTCCTGTTATATCAACAACAGTAGCAAGAAACCAAACACCCTTATAACCTTTGTCATCCCTGCTGACTTCCACTAGTATCCCTTTTTTGAACTTTGTTTCATTTAGTTGTCTCCTGCTGTATTCTTCAGGCTTTATCTCCATCTCAGGAGGATGCTCCTGCAACTCAAGTTTTATGCAAATTAGCAAACATCCAATACAATTGCGTGTGTTCAATTTAAACTTGTAATTACCAAAATGCTTCTCATTACAAAAACATGAAAAGCATTAAATAATGCCACGGATCAGTTTAAAGTATGCCATTGAATAAAACTTTCATTTTGCCTCAAGATATTAATGACATCAGACTTGTAGAGAAAGTGTCCACATTTATATAGACAACACTCCACTAAGAGAACACATTTCAATGTAGAACATTACATCAGATACAGGAAGGCACATCCACATTTGAAGTTTGGCATTTCCTTTCCAACAGAATACGCACAGGATATTTTACCACCATATATATTAGCTTTTCTTTCATTTAGTGCTTTTAGCTTTACCTTTCAGTACCAAGAGTCCAATATCAATGGAAAATCCTTAGATCAAAACACCCTTAGCCACAAACAACAACAACAACAAGAACAGTCTATTTTCTGCTTGTGACAATCAATGAGCTCTTATACCAGTCCTCGGCAATCAACAAAACAAGATCCAAGTAAGCAACAGTGTCTGTGAAGACGCCACAGGCAAAACTTGTAATCATCTCAAATATTGGTAACCAAGCCCTATCCGAATGTGTTAGCTACCACAAAGTGCTCCTAACTACGGAGTTTGATAAAACCAACTTTACATATCAATAAAGGCACGTGTAGAGATTTCATGCAAAGTCCCAATATTTCATTAGCATACTTCCTTTCACCAACGATGCAAAGTGATGACAAAGATTAACGGTACTCAAAACACACCCAACAATTTGTTATTTGACTTAATCGGCGATAGTAACATGTATCAAGTAAGTTTAAACAATAAGAGCACAACAAAAAATCAACTTTGTAGTAGCCAACCTGAATATAAACTTGACAAAATTAGTAATAAAAAATTATATAAATAATCAAATTAGTCCACAATCATTTTACTCCAAACACCTTTGTTCTCACTCATCATTTTATCTTTATCTCTCCTTTGGTGTCAATGTCTTGGTCCACAATCATTTTTTGTAAATTTTGTATCCTGCAAAATTCTAATCAATAAAATTATTCACCAACTCAAAAATCATAGACGTGGGAATAATAAATAAAATTAGAATAAATTACAATCAACACCCTTTGGGTTTGTTTTTATTACACTGGACACCCTTATTTTTTTTAACACTACAAATAAATCATAATGGTTAGTTTTTCGTTTCACATACCATCCTTTGATGTTTTTTTAGTTAATTACAATAATTATTCTTGTGATTTGCTTTTATTACATTCTTCACCTTTCTCTTTTTCGGTATTATTTTTAGAGTAAATTATAATGATCAACTCTATGATTTACTTTTATTACATTGGACATTTATGCTTTTTTTAACCCTACAAAAAATATTTGTTGGTTTATTTGTTTCATTAATCACCCTTTGATTTTTTTTTTTTGTGTGGAAACCACTCTTAAATGTTTTAGACATAGAAAATGTTAGTTTGAGACGGACACATAAAAAACACATGATTTTATGAATTTTCTTTGCTAAAATATCCTTATTGGTTTCTTTTAATTTCACAATTGCTCTACATTAAAATGATATACATTATATTTCAATAAGCTAAATCAAGATTTAAATTTCATAAACTCAAAAAAAAAATATATGTAATAGAGTATTAAAATGGTTGTTGACAAATTTCCTCATTTCACTATTTAAAGATCGTTTTCTTCTGTCTTTGTTTTTTCTTTCATAAATGAATGTGTTTTTTTTTCTTTTATTAAATTTATTAATGAAAAGTTCACAGAGTTAATATGTGAGATTAAAAGTAATGTAAAAAAAAAATAACGAATGTAATACAAACAAAGCACAAGGATAATTATTATAATTAACTAAAAAAAGGGTAACTAGTAAAACAAAAAAATCAATAAATAGGATTTTTTTATAAAATTAAAAAAAATAGAAGTGTTCAGTGTAATAAAAACAAATTAGAGATCATTTACTCATAAAATTATTCACCAGTACTAATTTATTAGCATAAATGAAGAGTGAACCTTCGACTGAAACTATAAGTAATAAATTAATTAATTAGAAGGTCACCTGTTCGTTTGGGGGAGAGGTGGGACCCAGTTCCCATTTAACCAATTCGGGTGGAGGCGGAGGATGGAGTGGTGGACGACGGCGTCGTCGTCGCCGCATCCTTGAAAATGGAGGTAGGCGGAGTTTTCGAGAATGTCGGCGACGATGGCGGGGCACTAAGCATTATGGGTTTGACGGTAGGCGTCGACGGCGTATCAGAATACATTATGGATTTTTGAAAATGAATAAACTCTCACAAAAGTGTAATTCAACTCAACCACTAGAGTACTAGTCTACTTTTCTGCCAGAATTGTATCAGTATGCACTCTTTGGTGCCTTGGATCAGAAGTCTCGAGATTTTTTTTTCTTCTTTTTTTCCAGTTTGGAAAACATGCTGCATTCTACCGTGGACCACTATTTATGACCGTTAGATATAAATAATGAACGCCTGTTATTAATTGTTTTTATTAACTCAATCAGTATTCTTAGCTAATTAAAAATTAAGACCAGCTGAGAGAGATTGGGGAAAGAAAGATCGAAGCTTTCTCCTCTTAAAGACTGAAACTGGCTCCGGCAGTGTCAGAGAGAGACGTGTGATAATTTTTTTAAACCAAAATATGTAAGGTTGCCCAAAATCAGTTAACAGAGAAACTGAAAATGAAGAATCTCTATAGCAATTACATAATCTGAGGTTACTAAATATTAACATGATTATACGTGAATATTCAGTAACCCACAGATAACCTAAATTGCGAGTTTTTAGTTTTTAATTATACTTTTTAAACTTTAAGCTAGGTATTTTTTTTTTGTAGTTTTATTAGACACACTTCAAATTGACAATAGAATGTTTAATAATGTGTTTTAACTTTTGATTACCGTTTTGACCATCCAAAACGAACGTTCATATTTTTTGAAGAAGGAAATAATGTAGAACATTGTAAAAAAAAAATGGAAATGTAGAATCATGTCTTGCCTATCACCTATATGGGGGATCCACATGTAATTAAGGGTGGACAGATACACTCCTTTATTTTAATAAAATCATTAATATTTATCTTAAAATATTATATTTTATATCCCATAATTTATATTTTGTATCATCTAATATTATGTATTTAAATTTTCTTACCAGTTCACATGTAAGAGTAAGTAAATATATCATTTTATTTTAATAAAATGCAAAAAAAATATCATATTTTGCATCCTATAATTTTATATTTTGAACCCCTTAATTTTATGTATTTGAACTTCCTTACCCGTTCACATGTAAGAGTAAGTAAATATACCCTTTTATTTTAATAAAATGCAAATATTTATATTAAAACTTTATATTTTGTTCCCCTTATCTTCGTGTTTAAATTCAACTATCTCATATAATAATGATAATTATTAATTTTTATTTTTTAAATAAATTATCTCCACTGATCTAGGGTCCTAGATCAACAAATATTCATTAATGGTCTTAACAAGGAGATATTTCCCATGTCTCTATACATATGGGCTTGAAGAAGATCTTGTGTCTTGCTCACTCTACATGAAAATATTTAACTAGCGCGACAGTCGGTTTATTTAATTGAACAATCAATTTTAGTCCATATTATAAAGGAAAGAATGTGTCCAATGCCGTGAATAGTTTTTGTTCCATATTATAAAGTGCATAATAATAAATTCAATCTAATTAATTGGATATGAATTAAATATTTATTTAAATTTTTAAATTTGATACAATTTTTTGAATAATAAAGATTAGAATTTTTTGGTCAATTTTAGTATAATAAATTTTTAAATTTGATATAATTTTTTGAATAATAAAGATTAGAATTTTTTGGTCAATTTTAGTAGAGTTATTTTTTGTCAATGTCATTTAGAGTTATTTGTGTCAAAGTCAAAAAATGATGATTTTAAGCCATCATCAGTTGAGACTATTTTTCGATTAATGTCGACAAGGTATTTTCAACCAAAGTTGGTTGAGACTATTTTTTTGTCGTTGTCGTCCAAATTTTTTTGACAGATATCAGTCGAGACTATTTTTTTGTCGATGTCTATCGAGATTATTTTTTGGTCGACATCGAGTAGGTTTTTCTGTCGACCTTGGCTATGGTTATTTTGGTCAACATCATATGAGACTATTTTTTTGCTGACGTCAACTAGGATTTTTTATCATCAGCTAAAAAAAACTTAGCTGACATAGGCCAAAATATTCCACCAATTAACGTCGATCGAAAAAATCCTAATTAATCTCAACAAAAAATATTCGTAGCCAACACTAGTCAAAATGAATAGTCATGTCCGATGTTGGCCAACAAACCTTAGTTGACGTCATCAAAAAAATAGTTTCAACCAACTTCAACAAAAAAACCTAGCCAACATCAACAAAAAAATAGTCTCGGCTGATGTTGGCCAAAATATCAATGATTGATATCGACCAAAAAAAAATCTTATTGATGTCGGCCACAAAAACCTAACCATCATTGGCAAAAAAATAGTCACCGTTTACATTGATCGAAAAACCATTAGTTAATGTCGGCAAAAAAATATCACCAATCGACATTGACTAAAATCCTAGCCGCCCTCAACCAAAAGATAATCCTACCTAAGATCGACAAAAAATATCCTTGATCGACGACGACAAAAAATGCACTGACCAACCACAACTAAAAAATAGTTCTGATTGACATCGGTCTAAAAATGCTTGGGCCGATGTTAGTCGAAATTGTCCTGATTAAAGTAGTCAAAAATACCCTAACCAAGATTGATTGAAAATTATTTTGATCAATGTCGATTGAAAATAACTCTTGAATAGATAAAAACTAATTTTTCATTTTTTTAGCGTTTAATTACTAAAATTTGTAAAATATTCCTTATACATTTACGTAAATATAAATTGAATATGACTAAATCTATATACATTTAAATGGATTGGATCTTGAATCCAAATTATTTTTTAAAAAATATAAATATAAATTTAATATTCAATCTATTTAAATAAATATAGATTTGATAAGGATTGAATTCTTAATCATTCAATACCCACCACTAGATGGCCCATATATGGAGGAATTTTTGCATTGCTGTGTTTTTGAAGACCGCAAAGAGAATATAGTTGAGAATTTGGTAGCATGAAAATGTTTTGTAAGTGGGTGCCACTCTTTTACCCGGAAATTGATGGTGACCAGGTGGACCACAATGGAAGAAAAAAGAAATTAACTCACTCTTTTTTTTTTTTTTCCTTTGAGTGAGAGAATCTTGATAATAAAAGTTGACCTAATTGATAATGATCAATAGTATTTTATAAAAATATGAATTTGAATTTTATTGTGGATTTGAAAATTTTGTTAACATAAGTGATTTGTAAGCATTTAATTAGTCTTGAGATATGATCTAATGTGGGATGAGAGTCTAAGATCAAATTCATCTAAACTTTATGTAAAAAAAAAAAAAAAAAAAAGAGATAGAGAATCTTTGCAGGTCTTTTTTTTGTTCCTTTCTCAACCCAAATGGGTCTCTAGGGGTACAAAGAATTAATGCCGGAACAGCTCCACTTTGGCCACATGCTAATTGGCTCAGGGACATGTACGGGTTGGTATACACCTATCAAGACTACCCCTTTATCCTCATATTGTTGCATTATTGGTTTCCTGATTTGGTTGTGCACAGTTTTTATATCATCCAGAGTCACTTCTTGAATAATTCGAAAGGCTACCCCAGCCCCTCAACCCTTTCTTTTCACTCAGCTACGTAACATGTTTATGTGTTATATTTGCCCACCTTCCATATTTCACATCCCTACCATTGAGTGTCTCATAGTTTTCAAGCGATTCCTTGTCCAAATATGAGCTCCATCATTTTGCATGTTCCTCATTGGTCACATCAAACCAACATTCACCCACCCAACAGCTATTTTGCTACTGCAAGTGGCACATATTCAAAGTCTTTTTAGAAAGTTCAAGGGCTCCACGCATTCATTTTGAACATGAAAAGTGAAATGAAATGAAATGAATGAATGGCATACCGTACCAAACTATATAACTAGGGTCTACATTACACACTTTGAATTATATATCTTCGTTCATGATAAAAAAAAAAAAAGTGTGTTAGCTACGTACCCAAATGCACCACACTAATATCTATTTCATCAAGAAAGTGCTGTCAAAATGGGCCTCTAGCTAGGGGAAGTTTTAATTTCTTGACATGATACATTTGACTGCAAGTGAAAGTGTCTACTTATATAAGGACTAGGAGGTGGAAAAAGAGAGAAAAGGAAAGATCGAGATCAAGTTTATATCATCAACGAAACATGTAACATGTAGGGTACTGAAATTTGGCTTTTGTAATCTTGAGCTGGCTAAAGTTTCTGGGATGTCCAAGGTGAGAAGAGAATATTAGAAGGACAAGAAGTGGTCCTAAAACCAAATATAGAGCCAAACCTTATTAGCAACATTTTGTCACTATGTACAGTGCACATCATTGATTGAGTTGTAGTTGGCCTCATCTTCGAGAGCAACTAGTTTGAATATTGGGTTATGTTAATTAGGGTCCATAATTGCAACTTGGGAGGGTCCAAAAACAGAGAAAAATTCATGATTTAATTTCTAGGGCCGTATATTGTAATTGCATTTAAGTTTCTCTACATTGAGGACCAACAAATTTACAAACCCAAAACGGAAAAAAAAAAGTCCATATCTTCTATACACACACACACACATATATATCTCGCAGCTAAAAGTACCAAAAACCTTGTTCTCAAGTTTGCTATAGCTTTTTTAACTTATGTTTGTCACACACAAACACATATCTACATTCATGTGTGTGCGTGACTGACATTTCCGATTCTGCATGTCTTGTAGTTGCAGGATTATTATCATGCTCTCTTTGACCTTTAATCCCATCTTACATTCTTACAGGATACATTCACTGACAAGAAAGTTTGGGGGTACTAAGGCACATACACACAAATATATACACACTTACTATTATTATATACTATTAATCAATGCAAATGAAATCCACAGTGGGATAGGAAACTATTTGGTATGGTCACGGAATGGAATAAAAGACTAGCATTTCAGAAGTGGACTAGTGCTTAATTACATGGTGCATGGGTAGAACTGGAAAAAGGGTCACTGCCATGTTATTCACTGGGTCAGATTGGCCAGGGGCAGTAGTGTGTGAGTATTGGACCTTAGCAGAGAGCAAAGGGGATGTGGGGACACTTGACCCCAAACATAGGGTACAAAGACTTTTGGTCAATCCATAAGTAGTGTACCTATAGAATTAAAATTAAAATCCTTCACATTAATTTAATTTGCTCACTCCAAAAAAAGTACTGTAGTAGCCATGTACAAAGACTTTATTTAATTATCGAGTTAGCAAGCCAAGGAATTGGGGAGGGTGTGACTTTGGGACTTGTTTGACCATGTAACTTTGGAGACTGTGTTGCTAGTAAGATTTCCAACTGCCATCATCGTTCCACACCCCTACTTTCCTCGAGTATTTAGAAGTCTCACCTATAGTTTAGCATATTTTCTTTCGGTTACCTAAGATTCCTTGTTCCCTTCACCCATCATTTTGCCAAAATACACGTTTTTGTGTTCCCTCTTTTTTGGCTAACTAAACGTATTTGGTGTCACTGATAAGTCATTTATTCAAGTAATTCTGAATTTAATTTTTTAAAATAAAATTTTGATTCAAATTTTGTAGATGAAAAAAATATGATTATATTTTTTAAAAAGATTTCATTAAAAATAATCAAACAAATTCTTTGATGGAGATCAATCATCACTAAAATAAATCAAACAATATTCGATATTAAAAACATGATAAAAAAAAAAACTCATTGGTGTAATAACTTGAGTTTCTAGGCGAGTTCCCAAGTAAAGCATATTTACGTATACCACCAAGCAGTGCCATTCCAAGAAAGAAAGAAATAACTACAAAGAAACACAGGATCTTAAACCCGATGTGAGAAATCATTAATGGATTCTGATGTCCCTGTCTCACTGAATATTACATTCTACTCACCTTACAACTCGATCGCGTTCAATGCCATCCACATGGGTCATATTCAAAACCAACCATTTTGTTCCTTCGATATTATTATTATCATTACAAACTTGATCTTCGTGCTCATTTGGATTATTAGTGTTCAATAATGATATATAGTTTAATTTGCGTATAGATACAGGGTTTTGTTCGAATTTTAACGGTTCTGTCAAAACAATTTTATGTTTTAAACTCAACCATGTGTAAGCCTGTATTGTGACTACAGGATTGTGTGCACCACCCTTCATCTTCTAGGATATGTCTTCATTATTATTTTATGTATGTTAATTATCAAAATAGAACCAATTAGCTTGTAGATCCTTAAATAGAGAGCTGTTTTACATTAGGGTACGGTATTTTTTTCTTTCTGAATTTTACCTCGCGAGATAATTAAGGCATTATAAATGCAGCTGTATTAAATTATTTTTTAGAAATCACACGTAATATTTGAGAGAAGCAATATTCCTCGAGCCTAATAGAATTAATGTAAACAAGAGAACTCTCTTAACGGAAATACATACTAAAAATTAAACTCAAAAACACTAATTAAACTAACATAATCTCACCTATGATAAGTATATCCAATATTATACGTATTTGATAAGACAACATGGTAAAAGTATATTGATTTAGGCCTAAAAAACCTTTGGTCTGGATAAAATAGAGATTGTTTGAATACTTTAAAGATTTTTATTTTGATTTTAGTTTTTTTTTTGCTTAGTCTCTGTTTTTAATTAACAAAATTAACAAATAACATAATGTTAACAGCATGTTGAATTGTCATTAATAGAACAATCGTGTGTAACATTTTTTTAGAAACTATGGTAATTTTCAACTTGCATTAATAAAAATGTGATTTAAAAGAATTGCAAATGCTTTAAAAGTTTTAGAAGTAGTAATATCCTATGGTGAGTTATGAAGCACAAACTTCGATATGGACAACGAACACATACTTCAAGGTTGATGTCTAAAATCTATGATATAGATACATTACATATACACAAATATAGAAACTAATAAAATTAAATATAAATAACATATAATAAAATATCTAAATTAATGATATATTTATCTTTTTAAACTAACTTTTTATATTTTTTAAGTGTATAACTTGTTTAAAGATGATAACTTAAATGTTTAAACCAATAAAAACACTTTTTAAATTAAACATCTAATAAAAGTATAAAAAATGTTAAATAAGTATAGAAAACATGTCTGATACAACAATACTACAAACAATAAAAGTCTCAGAGTTTCAACTTTAAAATTCGTTTAAACCATAACCTAAGATACATTGAGAATTGTGATTTAAGGGAATTGCAAATGCTTCAAAAGTTTTAGAAGTAGTAATCTGCTATGGTGAGTTTCAACTTGCACACAGAAAAATGTCAGTTTTGGGAAAGCACACGAGCAACACTGGGACACAACAGCCAGCCACATGGCGTACACAAAGGCTGAAGACCCTTCTGTCCTCCTTAGTACGGACATCATTTGTAGAACTGCACCGAATTAAATATATAATTCTTAAGATTATCAATTATGAGTAAAACTTTACGGGTTAATAGTTATATTATTATAGTAATAATGCTCTGATTCGCTGGCTCAATGTTCTCCACTTTTAATACTTTAGCAATGTTTATGGTTATAAAAACATTTTTAATAAAAGTATTATAATTGCTTAATAACGTTGAAGAGATAAACAAAAAATTGTTTTTTCTTCTTAATCCTCTGATTAATTAGAAAAATAAAATTTAATTAATTTGAAATTCGATTAAAAAAATTGTTGAAAAACAAAGAAAAAATTGCAAAACGGAACAAAATTATTTCATCTTTTTCCTTTCCTAGGTCGGTCATAGAAAACTACATTTCCAACATTTAACATTTTTTTCCTTTATGCTTTTCTCTCACCTGGGCCCTGCTGACGTCATTAGGTCCATTTAGATTTTCTGGGCCTTGGACCTGTCGCAATCAGGTCCATTGGGAAAGCCCACTGACCGCCTCATGCACACTCATGTTTCCTTTTTTCGTCGATATAAACACCTCTTCATTTCTTCCATTCCCTCCTATCTTACCATAACAAAAAGTCCTCTCTCTCTCTCTCTCTCTCACTCTCTCTCTCACTCTCACTTTTTCTGTGCTTCTCTTTCTCTCTCCTTTCACCCTCTTGAAATAATAGAGTAGGGAGAAAAAAAAGGGTCTCAAAGATGAGACCAAAAGACGGGTTTTTTACCAAAGGTACTATACTAATACTAGTGTACAAGTGTGTGTGTTGAACTTGTAAAATAAAATTTGCATCATATAGAATCATAGCTTGCACTGCACAGTTATTTACAACATTTTAATATGTTTAATTCATATATGTTTGTACTAGCTTATGCCATAAGATAATTATTCTGTGACTGACTGAACTATTTACTTTATGGTGACTAAGATATTCTCTTGTATTCTTTTAATTGTTTTTATGTTCACTTTTTTCTATCCTCCCCTTACTTTTTCATCTAATCTAAAGCTGGCTCTCCTGCTTCTGCTTCTGCCATTCTTCTTCATTATTCTCTGCACTAATTTTAAGAGCATGATACATGATGCAGGTCCCTATAAGGGAGGGTTTTTTCTCATGCATGTGGCTAGCAGCAGCAGCAAGTGCAAGGTGACCATGAGCATGACCATGGTCAACTACCCTTTGAGGAGAATTAAGAGGTGTGACAAAAAAAAAGAAGCCATTAGTGGCTCTGAAATTGGAGCTGACAATTCTCCTGCAGCAGGAGCAGCTTCTTCATTCTAATCTGGTGCTATCCTATCTGAGCTTTTTACTACTACTACCCTTTCTTCATCTAATTTCTACCACACTTTTCTCTTTGTTTTTCCCTTGGAGTCTTCTTCTTGACCTTGTAAGACCTTTTCTTGACCTTGTAAGACCTCACACCCTATCTCTTCTCTTTGTTTTTGCTTTTGTGGAAGACCCTGTATCACTATCCACTGATATAGAGTTTGATCTCCTGCTTTCCCTGTTACCACCCAACTCATACTTTCCTTCCTTGTCTATCCCTCCTGAGCTGTTCCAATTTAATTAATTTGGCCTACCATATATGATGCAACAATTTAATGTAATATTATGCCATACCATGGTATCATATGGTATGGTATGGCTTCATAGAAATTAATTAAGGACCTTACCTTAACCTTAGAAGTTACAACCTCTGTCAAAATGTGTTGCTAGCTATTTGGAGACCATGGCTTCCAAGAGAGTACAACAATTGGGGTATATTATTTTTATTTAATTTGTTTTTTTTTTTTTTTTATCTTGGTGAGAAATTAATGTAGTTCGTGCAGCAGCATGGTTGGTCGTGGTCCTTTAGGTATGTATGGTAAGTTGTAAAGAGTGGCCATAGGTAATAATAAATCAATGTTGCTAGTATTCAGAGGAAATTCAAAAGCCAATTCTGTATCATATATATTTCTGTTAAGGCAATCAATTTCGCTTGTATCATTGTGTGCAGAATATTTTTGCTGTGTTGCAGACATCTGTTTCGTTGTTTTATATGTTGTTTGGCTGAGAAAGTGTGCAACAACTGCATACCATATTATTCTTTTAGATCTAAGCAAGAGTCTCCCTCGTGACTGCTCCAATGTACAAATATCCACTGTATTATTGGAGTTATCTCTCTCTCTCTCTCTCTGAGAAAATTCAGAAGATTAATTTGTGCCCATTTCATTTTATTTCTTTTGCTTATTTAAAATAAAAAGGCTGAAAATAATAAATTTGTTTGAATACAAGAATAAAAAAGTCTTTTTTGATATCTTTTAAAAAAAAATTCTAATGAAACACTTTATATTTCTAATAGAGAAACTTTTAAAAACACCATATACTCTTTTATCCACAAATCCTATATCCAAGCTTAGTCAACCTCATCATATCATATAGTATTAAACAAACAATAAAAGCTGGTTGCTGTTTATAGTTTTTTTTACCTCCCCCAACATAATCATAGAGCTTCACCCCAAAAGGAGAATTGAATTAGTAAATGCTCAAAGAAGCAAACAAAAACCCAGAATGAAAGTAGAGAGAGAAAGAGAGAGATAATTCCCTGATCTTTCCCTATCTAGTTGATTTGTTTTCTTCTTTTATGCAAGACAAGTAAGATAAAATGTCATGAGCAATCTCAATTTGGCACTACATGTGTCCTAGGCTGCTAGAGCCCCATCTCTCCATCCAATGCATCGGACTCAAAGGCATTAAAGTCACTCACTCTGTCCAATTCAACAATATTACTAATTAGAATCACCATTCTCTTGCTCATTAATTAGTACTGGGCCTTTCTTTCTTGCTTTTTTATTTTATTTTTTTACTGTATTTTTTTTCTTTTATTTTTTTATCTGCAAATATTATCAGAATGTTAGTTTTATTAATAAAATGAATCAAACATCTTTTAATCATAAAACTCAATCAACTTACCTTATATCTCCCACCATAAGTTGAACTACAAACACGGGGCATGTTCAATTTATCTACTGCACATAACAAAGTGTGAATATGTGATATAATAACTTTCCAAGCAAGTGAGGTGGCTGCAATTTTGATGTTCAAAACACTATTTTCCCTATCCCTCTCTTTATTTGGAAGGGTGCTTCAGCCATTCCTTTCACATAGCAGGGCAAGGACAAGCAATTTGGGATAGAATACAACCTGAGCCCATAAGGAATATTACACCCCCAATGTTTTTTATGGGGCTGCCACAGACACCTACCAGCCTCAAATAGTGAAGAATAGATAGGTTGGAAATTACTAACTTCTCCTTCAATTCATTTTGTACATAGGAAAATATTAAAAAAATGTCGGCATCAAAGTTTTTTAAAATAAAAGTAAAAGGGGTGGAGGTGGAACTGATATGATTTTACTTTTTAACCATATATCAATTCAGCTGCCTAACATATTATTTCCATCAATCATCAGCACGTGGTAGCCCAACCTATTAAAATGACTAGCGTAGAAAAA
Organism: Glycine tomentella; assembly: GCA_007407185.1. Taxonomy (NCBI): domain Eukaryota; kingdom Viridiplantae; phylum Streptophyta; class Magnoliopsida; order Fabales; family Fabaceae; genus Glycine; species Glycine tomentella. The sequence goes on from PYAF01002494.1 coordinate 388,286, forward strand.
TAGTTTTTTTCTTCTCTCTGTATACATACTGTATGGAGTATATTCCAAAATGGATGCATAAAATTTAGTGTATGGACACGCATTGTGTGGTGGTTATGCTTATGCAAGTCTGGGGAAAGAAAGAGAAATTGTCACACATCAACTACGGATAGCTTTTGGATACAAATTTATTAATCAATTTGCGTACCTTGACTTTAAATTGCAGTTCACACTCGATCGTAATATATTGCAGTTTTTACTTTTTAAGGTTGTTACAACTTACAATTGTATCACAACTACGTTTATCAATAATATTCTTATACAATTTTACTAGTTACAATATAATCGCAATCACGTGAGGATGCAAGTGAATCAACTCGCCCACGCTTTGACTAGAGCATATAAATCTTATGCTAGTGTCCATGTTTTATTATCATATACCAACATGTATCTATTCTCTCATTGCGAAAGAAATGAAATAAATTTATATTCTTAAATATATATATATATATATATATACACATATATTAATTACAATCATAATTTAAAATCATATTACATACTTTTAAGATTTAGGTTGACCAAATTACAATTTGGATTGGTTTAGCATAACTCGGAATTTTCTAAGTACAGGCTTGTAGGTTTAGAATTAGAAGTAAAGTGGACAAAGAGTATTATGCATTAATAGATGACATTTGTCAATTACGTACTACTATTGATTTTGACAAAACATGCTTTACGAAATTGAATATTTATTCTAACTTAGAAACCGTTTACATTGCCACTTCTCATATAAATTTATACCAATAACAATAAGGATTACAAATTTAATTAGAACATATTGATACTTGAAATATTTTTTATACTGTCATTCAATTATATATTATGGTAAATTTATTCGTTTTTATAAATTCTGAGATGGTTTTTTACTAACCATGTGAAAACCTTTACAATCATCGTGCATGAAAATTAAACCCAGTTTCTCAATATTCAGCAAAATGAATGTAAAATCTTCATTCAATCGATAATATGTAGCACATAGATTAATGAATGAAAAGTTTGACTGCGATTATATGGAACTGTCAAAGGTAATTACAAGATGAAGGTAAACAAGCCACTAATGGTAGAAGAAAAAGAGCTTATATGCATTTTTTATTTGCCCAAAAGGGATCAAAGGTAGGTGACTTCTTGCACAAAATGATGATGTCTATGAATGGACATTGAAAAGTTAAATGCCTTTCCCTAGGGTATGAGTTAGTAACTATTTACCCCCACCCCACTTATGGGGCCCCTATTCTTTTCTCTGTTTGTAGTTTGTGGCAATGAGAGTGTGACAACATAAAGGCTGAGCTTGAATTAAGTTACAATCACGATATACAAATTCACGTATTTCTTTTGAGGTCATTTGGTATTAGGTACTACCAGCATTGGCCCCATCTTGGTCAAGCCTTTTTCCACCTTTAGGTTACATGCGAACATGGCTCCTTCATTAGGTTTTACTTTTTGATCAATATCATTCCATTCAAGACCTTTGGAAAGTAAGGGAATGACATCTCAATAATGCCTTAATGGAAAAACAGAAGGAAAAAAAAAAATTCAATGCTGCTTTTCCAGGAAGCTAGTGGAGGGCATCAGAGGGAGTATACCCAATTTAACATAAATAAAGAATTCTTAGTTGTACAGTTAGTAGGGCTACAAAACTAATTATTACATTTGTAGCACGGCAAGGAGGCCATAGAATTTTACTTTTATTTTTCTATATAATTACTAAATGACATTGTAAAGGGATTTTTTTTATCAGTGTGTTTACATATAGGGACCATTTTTTTTTTAAAGGCCAACTGCAACTATTCATTAATATCAAGCTTTACATCTGTCTATCTACAAGGTGTACCATATATATAACAGAAGATTAAGACTCCAAAAAACTATGTGATCAAAGCTGATCCCAAAATATAACTAAAAAGCCTTCCTTTCTCCAAAAATATGGGACCTTATTATATACATCAAAGCCTTGTCTTGGTTTAATTTAATTCTTTAAACACAATTGTCTATACTCTTAAGATTAAAGTTTGATCAGGTTTGAAAAAGGATCTTTAAGAGTATCTAGGATTATGTCAAGACTGTGGGAGATTGTATATATGTACCTCATCATATGAGGTCAATCTCAGTGTTAATGTTATTCTTGTTATTGAAATTTTTAAGGTTGTGTTTGGATTGATGATAAAGAATAAAATAAAATGAATTGAAATATATAATAAAAATATTATTTCATCGTTTATATATTTTATAATTGAACAAAATAAAGATTTCATTTTGCCTTCATATCCCCTTACCTCCAAGAAAATTGCTTGCTTTAGTCCTTTAACTCCAAAATCTCCAAACACCACAAAGATCGTACCATTATGAATCAAGCATCAAGCTTTTGAAATAAAAATGAAATGAAAGAAAGGGACGCCCTCATATCACATAAACCTATTAGAAGGAGGAGGGAGATATAAAAAATGTTTATCTAAACATGACAATAAAAACTAAACTCATGAGTGTTCCACCTTGTCCCAACTTTAATGGAAAAATCTCACTTTAACCTAGAGTCAAGTTTGTGTTTTCTCTTACTTAAAAAAGTAGGACCAAATTTGGGTTTGAGTAAGTGAATTTCCGTCCTTATACTCACCCTGAGGTTATAAGAGGGGGGTTTGGGGAAAAAAAAATTAGATAATAAGTATACTTTGATTAGAGGTTATTTAACCATGAGAAGGTAAAATAATTTTTTTTTTGTTGTAAAATCATATGAACTTTTATAAGAATACATTTAATTTGTTATTCTTTTCAAGTTTTTTTAATTATAAAAAATATTTTTCTCCCATACATAAATTTTTCCGTGCATCGCAGGGTACAGGCACTAGTAAGGGATTAAGGGGTGAATATACAATTAATATACACGAGTAGAGTGAACGGTAAAAAGGAAATAAAATTTTAAAAAAGAAAATGGTGGCGGGGAGGGGGTTAGAAAAAAGGGTTTGCATAGAAAAGAAGCTCTGGTAATCTTATGAATGGGACTTCTTTTAATTTCTTAGTGACTTTAGAGTAATGCTTACATAGTTTGCAAATGTTATGTGATTAGGTTAAAAGTTCAAGTGGTGAAATATTGATATATTAGAATACTTTTTTTTGTCTATTATTTTATGAAATTATTATTTTTTTGGATTTTGAAAAAATACGTGTTTTTTCATTAAATTCCAAAAATTTCTTTTTGGATATTTTTTAACTTTTGAAAAATACTTTTTGAAATCTAAAATTAAAATCGCATTTAGAAAAGTATTTTTAATAACTTATAATTATTTTTTCCGAAAATATATTTCGGCATGATGTTTAAAATTTTGTATTAGATAAAGTACTTTTTGGAATAAAAAAAATTAAACATCAATTTTGGAATATATTTTCATGAATGATGATATAAGAGTATTTTGAATATAATGAGTATTTATATTAGTAAGGAGAGTATATTTAGAAAAAAAAGAGAAGTGGATATATCAAATGACTAATTTTATTTATTTATTATTATTTCACGGACATTAATAGTGTAATAGACAAATTGTACAAAAGAAAAATGCATCTTATTATAGTATTATGTAGTTTTTCCAATATATTTGAACGTATTTATTACTTAAAAAGCATTTTTCCTCTGAAAAGATTCGAACAAACGGACCTTAATCTTATCTTAAAGAAATGTGAAAAAACCGTATATGACAAAAAAGGAAAAACATTTACCCACCTTTAAGGCGTTAACATCTCATCTTCGTTACTGCTATTTGCTGCTCAATTTCTACCATGAGCTCCCTTGAAGGCTTGAACTTGAATTCTCACCGACAAAAAGTTTCACCTAACATATTGTACCTTGCAACAATGCTAACAGATTGTACCCGAGAGAATAAAATGTTTTAAAAAATAATAATCAAATTTTACCTAAATATAATTATCTCTGTAACTAGACTTCAAGTAAAAATAATTATTTTATATTGAAACATTTATGCCTTCGTGATACTGTTGTCAAATCCACCAATTTTGTGATGACTATTGATAATTGATCACTTTTAATAAAATATCTCTTCTAAATCATCATTTTTTTAATTGAAAAATTCAAATTTCAATTTTACTCTCGCCAACAACTTGATATAAAAAGATGACTAATTCAAGATCCCATATGATCAAATTTGCTCTCAGAAGAGAAGAATATAATTTATAATATAATACTCATTACGAAGGGAGGGGAATATACGTAGCTTTTACTCTTTATATTATTACAACTTTATTTAATATTATTGTTTGATAAATTTTTAGATAAGATTCTATTAATACGATTTTTATGAATAGTGAAGCAATAAATACTAATTTTGTAACTTCCACTAATATCGATTTCGACGCAACTATTTTTTAAAATCTTCGATTTTAATTCTCTTATTTTTTTTATGGAAACATTTTATCTCTTATTTTAAAAAATTGGTGAGTTTATCCTTCTTTATCAATTTCAAACTTGACTATATAATTTTTTAATTCTATTTTTAATAAATTAAGTTTGTTAGTAATTAAAT
>PYAF01002494.1:392956-405106 GCA_007407185.1 Glycine tomentella
TTTTAATTTTTTATATTTTCTTTTTATTTTATTCTTAATATATTTATGAAATTTTCTTATTATCTTTTTTAAGTAAATCATAATTTTATTATTTTATATTTTTCAACTATTTTAATAATTAATTTTATCAAATGATTACAATTTGATAAACAATTTTTTAACTAATTTTATCATAATAAACTCTAATCTTAAATCATAAATGTTAACAAAATCAGATAAGATCCCAAACACTAGGTAAAAATATAAAATCGATCATTTTTCATTCAAAAACCTCTAGTCTTAAATCATAAAAGTTAACCAAATTAAGATAAGATCTCAAAAGCTTGAATGATGGAAATATAAAATCGATCCTTTTTCATTCAAAAACTCTAGGCGTAAATAAAAAAATGTTAATGAAATTAAGATAAGATCCCAAACACTTCCTAAAAATATAAAATCGATCCTTTTTTCATTCAAAACTTTAGTTTTCTTCTCTTGGATTGGACTGCAAGTTTATTTTTTTCTTTTTAAAATATTTAAGTGCTTAGGTGCCCCCATTCAAGTTTTCACAAATTCCTCGGACACCCTCACTAACTATTTGATCCAACGTCTGGCGTTTGATCAGAAAAAGAGTACACCAAAGAAACTCTAGAACCCTCCCGAAATCAAATAAAGTAAAAATAAAAAAATAAAGATCCTCTAAGATTGCCCTAACTAAGTTGCACAATAATCCACAACTTTGATTGCGCCGTCGTAACCCTTCAACCGGTAAGTGATCTTCCTCTATCGTTTTCGCGCTCCTTTCTTTCTCGCATGCTCTCTGGTTATTGATTATTTTTGTATGAAATGCAGGCATGTGATTGATGTGTGAATTTTGATGAAAATGAGTGTTATACGAGTTGCTCCATGTCTTCCAAGGGTTTATGCCCCCCCAATCACATCCTCTCAGTTGCGTCGCCGCGATTTTAACTCAACGCCACGTTCATTGCCGATGGCGTTTGACCCTATCTCTGTCACTTCCCTGAACCTAAAATCTCGCCAACCTCTCCACGTTTGTTTCGCCGGTGGACAAGAAATGATGGAAAATAACGGGGTAATCATTCATCATTATGCATCTTTTTTTGTGCTGCACTGTCACATTTCGTCGATAAAACTTTTTTATAGGTTTAGTTACTCGTTTGGTCTCTGTCGTTCTTGCTCAATCACTTTTTAACTCGATTTTGTCCCTAAATATACACTCTTGATCGGTTTTAGTCGTTGTCATTTTGGACGGCGGAGACTAAAACAAATTATAAAAAAATACGTGTGAAGACTAAATTGATTAATTTTTAGTTGTAGAGTCTAAAATGTAAACATTGTAAATTAAAAAGCATACGTGTAAAGACTAAAATGAGCAATTTTTAGGTGTAGAGACTAAATATGTAAAGATTGTGTAGATTATAGGGATCAAATGAGTACTTAAATCCTTTTTGGTATTTCCTTACTTAGGTTATTAACTATCAAGTATGTGTTGCTTCATGTGAGAATATTTTTATTGTTATTGTTATTGTCTCACTACTGTTGTTATGTTGAGATGCATTGAGACCATTAGGTAGAGAAGTGGGAGGTAGTTTATTCTATGAGGCCAATTTTTCACCAAAACCCTTTTCTTTAAATGACTCTTGAGTTTTCTTCCAACTGTGAACCTTAGCTGGGCATGTTTAAGGGATGTGAGTAGAGGAATTAGAGTTGCTTGGATGCTCATGATATATATTTTGTGGTTTTGGATTTTGGATTTGAATTGTTCTTCTGTTACTAAGTATTAGTAACATAATTAGGATTTCCAGAGCAAATCTCTTCAGAAAGCTATGGGACAATTGAAGGGATATTCGATAGAGGATATATTGCGACAGCAAATAGAAAAGGGCGGAAGTGGGGGAAAGCCTCCAGGAGGACGAGGTGGAGGTGGAGGTGGCGATAGCAGCTCCGGTGGATCAGATGGGAAGTCAAATGAAACTCTTCAAGTTGTTTTAGCATCAGTTTGCTTTATATTAATGGTAAACTCTCTCTCTCTCTCTCTCTCTCTCTCTCTACAGGAATTGTGTGTATGCACAAGTTCCTTCCTCGTCCACTAATTAGTCTTGTGATTTCTCTATTGACTATGAAAAATGGAGGAAAAGCTTGAAGTGATGTTACTAAGTTAACAATGTTAGTTAATATACTTAATGGAAGATGACTGTAAATATAAATTGCATGAGGTGGTTGAGTTTGGATATATTCATATGCAAATTCTGATGATAGTTGATTACCTTGGACAATTTTTATCTATTAAGAAGGTCAATAGGATGCATGTGCCACATCTCATTTAATAACATCACAATTTTCTTTTCCAGTATATTTTTGTCATCAATGGCTTAGAACTTCTAAAGCTAGCTAAGGACTGCATCAAGTTTGTGTCTGGTAGAGGCCAGAGTGTTCGATTGAAGCGAGCAGTATACAAATGGGTACGAATTTACAAGAATATCATCGAGAAGATGGAAGCTGCCAGGAATGGGTTGGAGAAAGCCTTCACTTGCTTGTTGAACCATGATTTCTTCCGAGGTGTCTTTAGGCATAACATGAAATCAAATCCAGAATAATAGTTTTCCGTTTACCTATTCATATAAATTATGGTTTCCTTCTTTAGGACAAAAAGTACATTCAATATCATTTTTTTTGGGTATACATTCAATATCATTCTTCGGTTGCTGAAATTTTACCATTTGAGAATAACAGGTTAAATTAAATCATTGCAGTTTTTGCATATATTTTGTTCATCTAGAGAATAATACACTTTGGAAACTCCTAATGTTTGGTGTGAACTCACGATTTTAGTGAGTTGTGCATTGTGTGACCAGGGTTGGTCATGCTTTTTTATTATGTGTGTCCTCTTTAATTGTTCTTGCCTTCATCAGAGGTGGTGAGTATATCACCTTAGCTAACTTTGCACGAATGATCTAGAAACACCATTATACTGGGTGGCTCGTGAACTCCTCATAAGCGACTCCTCACTAGTGGTTTGTAAGGGTTCATTAATCGTTTAGTTAGTTCTGTCACTAAGGATCTAGTTAGTTCTGTATTCCATAATCACTTCCTGCTCCTAATCCGGAATGTAAAATTATCTTTTGGATTAATTTTTATAGAATGTAAAAGGTTACATTCTGGAAAGACTAATCAAGAATGTATGTGCAGGAAACAAGGCACGACCTTCTCATTGGACGTCCATACTCCATAGTCTTCTGTCAAACAATTTACAATTCTCTAAACCCCAAGTTCTATAAAGTGTCTGCGATATGGTTGGGTAATCCATATTTGAAGATCATCTGCAAGTCTAGTTGCCCCATTGCTAACTTGATGAATAGGCACATGCTTGCTGTTGCGTGTTTTAATCCAAATTTCTTCCAATAAATAAACTTGAGTATAAATTGTTAAGTTCAAAACAAGGTTTGTGTTTAGTGGAAGAGGTTAGTTTCTCACAATGTGATGAACCAATGTTTGAATTCTCAATATAAAAAATGTCCTTATTTAGTGGTTGATTGGCTTTGAACAAATTCCTCTTCAAAACAGGGTTCAGATAGAAAACCAAGTTATTCTAAATACATACTAGGCCCAAAATATGGAAGTCATTCTTTGATGTTATTTCTATTTGTGGTAATTATTATGCTTTTTTTATTTTTTATTTTTTTTTGTGGTTGGGGGGGGGGGGGGGGGGGGGGGGGGGGGGGGGGGGGGGGGGGGTGTTGGAGTTAGCAATTATTTCTCCCATACTTTGTGCTAACAACATTCCCGTTAACTCTTAAGAATTCTTTATTTTAGTTTTTAATCTATTACTTTCATCCAATGAAACTAATTATACATTGAGTTTTCGTACCTGTTCGTATGAAATTTTTTGCGTACCAATTATCACTGCTCTAACTCTTATTGTTCATCAATATCATTTAGCTGAGGCAGTATTTGTGAACGGAGATGTGGGCTGTCTGTGAGACCAACTGCGACGGATTTAAATCTCATGATTTTAAGGCAATCTGTATTTTACAAAAAATGATTTAAGACTATGCATAAGAACCATTCAAACACTTAACTGATTTAATTTACATATGAAAATATGTTATATATAACTTAAATGTGTGGGGCACTGAAAGTAAACATGTTTGCTACTACGAAATAAATAATATAATATTATAAAATAATACAACACTTTGTTTCTCTTATTTTGATAACTTCCTATCCATTTTTTAATCATTCAAATAGTCGATTTTGATAATACTTAATTGACTTTATATTGACACTTGGTTCAACACTGTATTTGACATAATGATTAGAAAAAGATTTACTATTAATATCTGATAGTGAGAGTAAGGTTGTTTTTTCGATATAAGCATTATGATTGTTTTTTTAACATAATTTTAATTGCACCATTTTTTTTTTGTAATTTTATTAATTATTATTGGTATAAGGATAAAGTTAATGACTTTATAAATATTTTTTTTATCGATATTCCGCATAAATATCTATCGATAATATTAAATTACTATTTTTCTAATGATTTTTAACTTTTTAACAATTATAATAAAATTAATGATTTAAAAATGTCTCCTTTTTTTTTTGTTTAGGTTGTGCATAGTTTTGCATACTATGGACAAAATATAGATGTAGATTTCTCAATTCATATATAGCCGAGAGTAATCTGCGTTTGTGATCTCCTATATTTCGCTTCTCCTTTTTTTTCTATCAAATTAGAACTTCATTTCAATAATATATATAATAAAAATTCACATTAAAACTAACATATTGAGGCATATGTTTAGTTTCAATTAATAAATAATATAAAAATACTTGAACTTTTTTATCTAAATTTTATCTAGCTATTAATTCCTATTTGTCTTTAAATGAAAATCATATTTGATCTCTACTATTCAAGATCGGGCTATTTATCATCGCAATTTTGAATTCTCGCCAGTCGATTAAATTTTAGGTTCAAATTCTTATAAGTCACGCTTGAATCTAGGTATGGGTCCAAAGCATGTATATAAAAGGTTTTTGCAAATTAAATTTGGACAAGTATTCTTCCAAAATACAAGGGGGGTCCCCAACTGTTAACCACGCAGTTGATATTTTATTTAAAAGAAAAGTTGTGTTGCGGGCATAAAAGGGGAAGGGTTGGCCAAAGTCAAAATTATTAATGGGTCCTTTTATGCTTATTGTATTTATACTTTTTTTCTTAAACGTGAAAAGTTAGATTTTATTCATCAGAAGAAGATGCATCAGCAAATATATAATAGATATGTTCTACTTGTTAAGAAACTTCTTCGATCCAATATTTTTCATGAAAAAAAAAAATTAATCCAGCTATGAGCTAATTCATTAGCAACTCTATTGTCCATTCTCTAGTAAAAGGGAGTGAGATATGATACTAAAAACTCTTCACTCAAAACATAACAATCATCAAATTTATCATAAAGTTGATTCCATCATTCCCCTACTAAACCATTTTGCAAAACTTGTTCCATTCAAATCACGTGTACCAATTGCCAAAACTGATGCAAACCATGCATATACGACTTGGTTCATTGCAAGTGAGGAAAGCATGTTCAATTGTCTCTTTCTCTCCACGACAAACAGGGCATATAGCTCATACATCCACCTTTCTAGTTTCTCCTCTTTAAGCTGGCAGAATATTTTTGAAGTTCTTATACATTTTGGTTGAGATGCATGGGAGATATTCCACAAATTTTTCCAGAACGAACCTTGTATTCTGCTTGTTGATACCATCCCATTACACCTGTTGCACGCTACTTGAAATTCAGATTTCACAGAACAATTACCATATAGTCAATGTATTTCCATATATATGAGCTCATCCTCCACCATTATTGTATTTATACTACAAATTCAAAAAGAATTAATACATAGGTGATAGGACAGTTTGATTCCTTATTTTCTAATGTTTTCTCATCAAAACCAGCATATACAAGTATGTGGGGTTTTATTTGGATGTGTATTTTTTGTCATACATTAGAAATTTAGAAGGGCAGACATAAAAATAACTTTATATAACCAAATGATTGGACACAAGTGATTAATATGTTGAAATTAAGATTAAATCGTTCGAGTACTACTGAATATTTTTGACAAAAATAATTATTGGTCAGACTTTATTTATCTCTTGATAAAACTTCGAATCAGTCAAGATATCTTTTTCTTGATGAATTGAATGATTAAGACAAAAAAAAAAACAGTTTAAAATGATCAACAGCTAGCTAGCTAGTGTGCCATCCCTCAATGTCAAATTTAAATACTGAAACAATGTATATTACCATCCTTTTCACCTTTTGCCAATGCGAATTTCATGACAATACATGGTTTCTATAAAAGCTTTCGACTGACATTGAAAAATGAAATTAATATATTAATTTAATTTATTTGACTCTTAGATTCTCGGGTACGTCGTTCACCAATCACCAACAAAAAGTTGGCTCACCTAACCATACTGTATGTAAAGGTCATTCATCAGATTACCTGTGCGTATTTTGTATACATTGTCTATCAGAATATCAATAATAGATGAGTTTTGTGGAAGAGTATACCTTATTTAATTCAATTGATGGTGACAGCAACATTATTTACCCATGAATATTAAGAAATTATTTATTGTTGTTAGATACATAGTGCCTGGATCAGTTATGTACATTTATATTACTTCAGTACCTTTTCAATCTGATCAACGTGTTATCTGTATTCAAACAATAGTTTTATGAAGGCTGATGTGCACAAACTTACATTTATATGCACAATTTTTTATATACTTTATGTTAGTATGTCATCCTGATTTTAATGTAACTTATTTCCAGTGATCAAGCATCTTGCGTCTACTGGTATATGTTAAGCACCGATGAGGATTTTTTGTAGAAAACGAAAGGGTGAAGAAAAATATGGTACATAGCTGCATTTTAGATAACTAATTAATTAGAAATTGTATTTAACACGAAAAGTCTTGTATGAAAAGTGACGAAAGTGTCAAAAGCCGCGAGCTGATAGCTCCATTTATGTTTGTCGATTAATTATACAGAAATTTGATTATAGCCCTTTGAATTAATTTGTCAAAATTAGTGTAAAATATCTTAAATGAATATTAATTTTTTTGGCCATCTTCTGCTAGTTATTTATAACAAGGTCCTCAATTTTCAGTTCTAATTTTACATGATCTATGATTCTCTCAAACTCTCAACATCATGAACATGTGGTACTAATTATTAAGATAAACCCATCCTAGTGACACAGAACTTCTCCAATCAGTCAGGGTCTTTCGGTGTTGCACAGGTTCTCACCTACACTCATGTGATCATCATGGGTGGTATGATTCTTCACCATAAGAGTCAGCCCCAGAATTTGAATGCTCGTGTATGTTTGCTGGTGAAAGTGCATTGAATTAGGGAGGGTTCACACTTGAGGCTCCTAGGGTGTCAAGATGGTGTTTTCCGTGTGATGATGTGAGGGAGGTGCTTTTGAGTCGATTCCTTTTATTTGTGGTGTCTATTGCTAATGGATGGTATTTGCAGAGCTTGTTTAGTTCTCCGTTTTGATCCATTAAACTTGAGTGTAGAGCTAGTTAAACTTGATTATGACTTTAATCAACATGTTTGATACTTTTCTATTAACATGATTTAGTATAATAAACTTGAGTCTGTTTTGATATTACTTTGAATAGTTTTTGAGTTAAATAAAAAAATTATAGAGAGATTTCTTCCTAACTTGATTTCACAGTAAAAATATCTATATCTAAATTATATCACTTCAAAATCTATTCAAAATTAGTTTTATACGTTCATCCAACCAAAAAACTTAGTTGTAGCCATGATCTAGATCTTCACGTTTACAGGAGCAGTGACGGATCTAGCATGAGTTCTTCTCCCGAGGTCAAGGATGTTGAAGAGAATTAAAAGGGTTCAAAATTGTTACCTTATTCATGTATATTATGCATAGACTTAAGCTAACGTAGGACTTGGGATTGCATGCATCCATTTGATCTTGCATGCACCCACAGCGCCTAATCTGCATTTATTATCCAATATGCATGTTATGGCTAAGGAATAAGGATCTGGACTGTTCGACTTGAACAATACATATACTCTTAGAGTAGGCAATCATATCATTGTGTTGATTACTTTACTTAGCTAAAATGGGAACATCACACGAAGACAACTTCAAGCTTTTTGAAACTCTCCCTGCTCAAGGATTAGACAGAGGTCTAGTTGTTGGTGTTATAAGGCACAATTTTTCTTCCCATGTAATCTCAGTCTTTCCTTTTCTTTCGTTCCACCAAAAAAAATCTGTCAAACATTTATGTTGTTTTGGAGTATCGGTTCAATTGAGTGAGTAACCTAAAATAAATTTTAAAAAAAAATTGTGTAATTTAAAAGAGAGTTATATGTTGAACTTTTTAAAAAAATATATGTGATATTTTTGTTAACATAGGTGATTTTTATTTTATTTTATTAATACCAATAATAAATATATCTTTTTTAATGGTCCTAAAATATAAGTTTTAGTTGTTTTATCTTTATAAGTTGATCCGATTATTTTGATTAATATATATCTTTTTTCTTATAGAAATTAAATTGTTAGTATATATAAACATTATCAATCTACACCAATAATAGAATAAGATTTGATATAATACATCAATATTTTTTTATGATAAAAAATATAATGCATCAATATTTTATATTAAAAGAATTGTCCATTAATATATTATACTGTTAAAGTACTCTAATAGTTAGGAAAATGCTAATGATCAGTAAGGACGTATTGATTAAAGATTTTTTATTTTTAAAAAAAGTGTGATACTGCATTTTTTTTGTTGTTTTCACTACAATATTAGAATTCTTTTAATAAAATCTTTCTATATCTTGATTCCTCAACCAGTGTCCTAAAGGTGTATTTATTAATAACTAATTAAATGACTTGACGGTAAACTGCAGGTGTTTGTGAAATAGACTTACACACAGATGTTTATATTTTAATAACTTTCTAATTGCTAAACTAATTAAACTTTACAATATACAAAGGCACGGTCGCTTTTGATCGATTGTCATCTATTATTGCATGATATAATAATTCAATCACATGTACTCGACACCATATATAGCTAGTAACCAATCCATCACTGAGGAGCTGGAGGACCCAGCATGGAGGTTGGAGAAGCTGATAGTACTTGTAATAGATGTCAACTCAATATATGTAGACCAAATTAAAGAAAAACTACAGATAAATAAATATTTTAAAGCAAAAAAGAACCATAGAGCTTTACAGTAATGTGACACTAACATCTTAAAATAAAGGATAATATATAGAACATATGGTTCCAAGTTAGACCACCAAATAGTGAAAGCTGATCTTTGTATGGAGGACGATATATTGATATGGAAGAACCTTCTCTCCAGTTAATGTTCAACTGCAAAGCTTACTTATCCCTTTTTTTGTCTAATTTTCTTTGGTGCAGAAAAACATTTGGCAGTACTGAAGCATAGGATTTTCTACTGAATATATAGGCAAAATGCAAAGCCAGTTATATTAAATACTCCCATGCAAAATTTGTCTAGTATATATTGGTAATGCTATTTATCATGTCCTTCCAATTAATATAAAAGAAATGATTTAAAAAAAAAAGTGTCGCATTGATGGATGAAGGGAAAATGTAAGCGGTAAATATAAATAAGAGGTCAATTTGCCTGACATTATTGTATTCAGTGGTGTTAATCAAAGAAGCAGTTCAAAGTAAGCTGGCTCAGCACATGGTGTTCTTAGTATTATTTTATATTAAATGGTTATTTATAAAGAAATAATCTTAGAATTATGATCATTATATATAATTTTCAATCATATTCTCTTAACTATGTTTATTTCTTTTACTGTTAAATATTATTATTATAAAACTATTTCTAATTTTGCCCAATTCAATGGAAAGCATAAATGGAATATGGATTTTAGCAAATTTGAGGAGTGTAAATAGGAAAAACCTAAAAAGTTTTGAAACACACAAATCTTGACCAGCAAAACCGGAGGCCAAAACTAAAGCTCATTGTTGGATTCGTTCTTCCTGGAAAAATATGAAACAAAGTTATAAGAGAAAATTTTCTTCCAAGACCTATCAATTTTTTTTTTTTTTTTAAACATGCAAATTTTCCCATTGCGCATTGAGGTCATTGACTGGTGTCAAAGAAGCATATTAATTATAGCTTTCTAACATACTTCAACTAAAAAAATAAGTTGATGTATATAATTACCTACTTGTGTGTTAGAAGGAAAATTTTAGTAAACTAGAACTTGGTCAATTATTTTGAGTAGTTTGCTAACTTGAATTAATTTGTATGAATTGTTCTTGGTTGAATTCTTTTTTGAGGAAGATACTCTTTACCTTTTCTATCGTGTCTGGTAGTGGCAAACCAAATTCAGAATGTAATTTTTCAATGGCTTGTGTTTTTTGTTGTTGTGATCTTACATATCTATGTTTCTCCTCATTACATCTAATTAATATAGTTCTCTTTTAAAAACAAAAAAATTGCATTATGTTCGTTATCTTTTTTTGGCATGTTGTGGTATGGTTAATATTGCGTTTCAGGATGTTCTTACCGACTTCAAACGTTCAATATAGTGTTTAAACTTAATTAAATAATCATCAACATAGGGGTGTAAGCTGGGAATCTGAATTGACCCAAATCAATTCAAACGGTTTGGTTTAAGTAATTTTTGTATTTGGATCAGACCCTGAATTGAACCAATCAAATTTTTTGAGTTTTGGGTTGGATCACGAGTTTTAACATCTGAATCCGTTAACCCGTTGACCCAGTCCGTTGATTCGTTAATATATATTAAGCTACTATAATTATTATATGTGTAATATATAATATATTTTTAAATTTTAAAAAATCAAACACTATTGACTATTGATTACATGGACTTATCAACCTAAATTAAGTAAGTATTAAAGCATCCTAAACCTTCATGATCAAAGCAATAAGGGTTTTATTAATTAAAGTCACTTCAAATGGACCTCTAAAATCTATTTACAAAGAGTAAGCTTAATAATGTTCCATTGGTTTAGGTAAAAAAAAAAAGTGTTTGAAATTCATCCTCACTATGCTTATTGAAATTCCTTATCTTAAATATGGTATGTTTAATTTCCTATTCCCCATGAATAGATAAAATAAATAGAAGTGAGTGGAGTGAGGTGTGACATCATCACAAATTTTCTTTTAGTAAAATATTTAACAAGAAACAGTTGTATCTAATTTATTTAATAAAAATTTTAGTTTATAAAAAATATTACATTTTAAAAAATAACAAAAAAAATTAAATGTTTTGACCCATTGATTCAACCTAACCCAAATTGTTTGCAAATGAGTTGGTTTGGATTTGTTGGATATTTGTTGAACCCTTTATGCATAAAAAGATTTATAAAGTTTTGATGATAACAAATAATGAATGTCATATTATTAGATTAATTGCACTGATAATAATTATTTGATATTTTGAAGTTACTGATATTTTGGATTCGATATTTTGAAGTTATTGATATTTTGGATTTATGAAGATTAACATAATTGATGAAATTATTTGAAGAATCCTGAAGATTGATATCATTCAAGATGACATGGAATTAAGAAGATTTGTTTCTATTTATTTTTTAGATTTTATGTAAGGAAATGAGAAGATTGATCTTGCCAAGATATTTATCTTTAAGATTGCATTCAAAGATAAGATAAGATAAAATATTTTTAATATTGCATTCAAAAATAGGAAATAATATCTTTAAGATTGCATTGCATATAAGATAAAATATCTTTAAGTTAAGATAAAATATCTTTTAGGATTTCATTGAATAAAATCATATCTTTAAATTAGTATAAATAGAAACATAGTTCTGTGTTTAGAGTATGCATTCCATTCCAAAAAATATTAGAATTTTACAGAGTATATGTTTGCATCATTGAGAGAGTTGTTGTGA
Source organism: Glycine tomentella (assembly GCA_007407185.1). Lineage (NCBI taxonomy): Eukaryota > Viridiplantae > Streptophyta > Magnoliopsida > Fabales > Fabaceae > Glycine > Glycine tomentella. The sequence goes on from PYAF01002494.1 coordinate 404,961, forward strand.
GATCATATAGAAGTGTTTGGCAAGTTTGATTCTTCAACTCTCCATCAGGATTTAAAGGTACCTATTTGCTTAAGGAATAGAAGCGTAAAGGTAACTATTTTATTTGTAATCTTCTTCTTGACTTTAGAAGAGGTCGCAACTGGGAA
>PYAF01002494.1:416033-440685 GCA_007407185.1 Glycine tomentella
GTGGCCTCCAAATCTCTCTTCAAGATGGTGTGTGGAACCCAGTTGCCCCTGACCCCTCAGCTTTCTGTGTTAATGTGGGTGATCTCTTACAGGTATATATGTTAATTCTTATCTATCGTACGCATCTATTTTCTCTCTTTAGTTTTCCAGCCCCATAACCTGGTTTCATTTTCTGAGCACAACAGAAGTGCAGTCACGGTAATTTGGGGGGGGGGGGGGGGGGGGGGGGGGGGGGGGGGGGGGGGGGGGGGGGGGGGGGGGGGAGACTAGGGCTGTGTTTGTTTGCTTGGATTTGGTTGGGTTTAACACCTCACACTTACATATTATCTTTGTTAGAGTTTTCAAGCGCAAAATCATAAACCGAAAATTAACGCGGAAGCAGAAATTAAAGAGAAAGATAATACACAAGTATTTACTTAGTTCAGTAACTAGGATAAAATCCTTGTTACCTACATCCAAGGGCAAAGAACCTATAGTCTCTTTTATTAACATTAATAGTAAGAACAATTACAACAGCATTCCTCAGTAATTACAAGGCTAAACTTTCAACATGAACAAAGCCTAAAATACACAGGTAAGCAGAAAACAAGATTTACAGGGTACAAAAGAGAACTACTCTTTACCAATGTCAAGACCAGACATTACCCAACCTTCTACTCTTCTCTCAACCAGTTCCTTACAGAGAAAAGCCTCAAGAACACAAACCGGACCAAACCCGAGAGAGAAAGAACCATACCTGCAATACCACAGCAACATGAACGCAAAACACAGACCACAGAGATCTATAACAGCATCACTCTAACTCAAACAGCAACCAAGACTCAAGATTTGTGCAGAAAACGCAAACCCTAGCAGAGCTAGGTCACAACAAAGAAAGAGAATATCAAAGGAGCAAAAAAAAAGGTGCTGGAATGTGTGTATGAAAAAGAAGCGTAAAACGCTAAAGAAAAGCACTACAATTTTGTGAATAAAAGATGTATATAAATGCTAGGTTACAAAGTGAAACTCACCGTTTCACTAAAGCTAACGTAAAACATATGGCTTTTTGGGCTTCACAAGCTACAGGCCCAACAATCTTCAAAGAAGGTTAGTGTGTTGGTTTGACTGTTAGAAGATTGATTTTAGATATATTTTTATAAGCTTGATTTCACTTTCTAATAAATTTTAAAATTGAATTTGGATTTATAATTGATTAGGAGTTAAAACAATTTTAAATAACTTTTTGGTTGAATCAAAAACTTTATACTAAATTTTGTAATTCTATAATAAAACCATTCAAATAAAGCTTGATTACATCATTTTCAAATTAATTTTATTTAAAATCAAATTTATTTCAAATCAATTTTAGTAACACTCATACAAACAAGCACTTAATGTTCAAGTTGATATGAAAAGTGAAATGACATGAGAAGAATAACACTCACTACAAGGTGACTGCAATTCTTGGATTCAATATCTTGAAGATTTATCTATCTTAAGATCCATCCAGAACCACCAAATAAATATTGTACTGGGGTTGTGGTAGGTATGCTTTTGAGAACCAACAGAAATACATAGATTGTGTATAAATCACAAAAAAACATGTAACAGTATATGGCACACCAACATGCATTTGAGTCTAGTGGAAGAAATTTAAATTAGTTCAATAGTGATCAATTCAGAAATGTGAAGTTGTGGGAGCAATATTTATGTTATACCTTATTATATTTTAACTACAGTTCAAATTATAACTATATGTATATTATATTAAGAAAAATAAAATATTTATAGAGGGGACAATATTCCCTATAGCACATAAGCTAGATCCATTCCTACCTGCAAGGTGACGAACCAAAGTTCAAATTTAATTTGAAGAAATATTCATATTTAATGTCTGACTTTGTTTTATATATACATGATTGTCTTTAAGAACATTTATATGTGAACTAAAAAATAGTACATGCTTAGTTGGAATGGATGTGGATATCTGACTTTTTGTTGAGACAAACTTTATTTATTTTAAAAAAAGAAAAACATAGATAGACATATGACATGTTACAAAGTAGAAAGCAACCATGTTATGTACAAACACATTAAGAATTGAATGGAAAAGAAAATCAATAGAGGAGCATTTGAGATATAAGCTAGCTTGAACAATTAAGGCTTGGTGACGAATTAGCTTTCAATAATGTGTGCAAGAGATGGTACAGAAATGGAAGTGATATTGATTTTATTAATTATTGTTGTCCTCCAAGTGAAGGTTATGACAAATGGGAGATTTGTGAGCGTGAGACACAGAGCCATGACCAACTCACACAAGTCTAGAATGTCGGTTGCATATTTTGCTGGTCCACCACTTGGTGCATGCATTGTTGCTCCCCCAGTTATGGTTACACCCGAGAGGCCCTCCCTTCTCTTCAACCCATTTACTTGGGCTGAATACAAGAAACTCACCTATTCTATGAGGCTTGGAGAACACCGCATTGACCTTTTCAGGAAGTGCACAAAGCAGCAACTTGAGTAATACTAAGAGTTTAATGTTTTTCTAATAGTGTAAAACAATTTTATATTATTATATATAATAAATTATGATTTAATGACCATGTAAGATTTTTAACAAATTAGTACATAACTTTTTTCCTCAAGCTAATATAGTAATAGGATCCGTTTTTCATTTCATCAACTCTCAAAAGTTATCATAGTAATTTAGGTTTTTCTTCCCCCCTAGCTTTTACGTTTTGGGGTGCTGTCCTTGTTTGTGAGGTGCTGTGTGCTTTGCCAAAATGTGCCAACAAATTTTGGACTCTGCAAATTAACTTTATAAGGAAAACTAAAAAAGAAAGTTATTGTTGATGAAGTGCATGTGCATCATTTTGGCTGCTATTAATTTACCGGTATTGCTTTTGACAATGAAATCTGTGTTTGAGTTTCTTTGTATCCAGGTTGTTGTTATTAAGGGGTGTTTGGTTCTAGGTTCTAAGTTTCTCGACAACAATCCCATGGGTGAGAATGCTATTTTATTTTATGAAAGGGTTATTATAAATTTATATTTACTTTATTATTTATTTTTATATATTTATATTTTTTTTCTTTTTTGTTTTATATATCACTCATCACATGCATGCATTTTTTTTTAAAAATATTTATTTTTATTCCTCTCTTTATGCAGAGAAACTATTACATGATTTAAAACCATATTAAATCATGTGGCATTAATCAATTTTTATACAACACTATTAATTTTTTATTGGATTAAGGCTTCAAGAATCATTTTGGATAACAACTCAGCTTTTTTCCTGAGATGCCGCAAGCCTCAAATACCTAACACTAAAAATTTCATTTAATTTTTATTAACAGGGAGGCTTGGTTCAACAGGCTATGTAGGTAAATTTAATCTTGCTAGAATATTATCGTTGTTCAACTATATACTTATTTAAGAAGACAACTCACTTCACTTTTAAATTAAACTTTAATTAGCTTCAACTTGAACTTAGAGTTTGAAACATTTTATGACATGAAAACTAAAACATCATTTCCCTTTTCCCTTGTGCAAACTGAATTGGGTATGTGATGCAAACAAGACAAAAAAAATCATTTTCATTTATGCTACTTCTCACTGTACTTAAATTTATGGGTTAATAGCGTTTAATCAAAAAGATTTTTCCTTATTTCCTTTCTCTCTCTCATAAAATTGAATTATTGTGTGATCCAAAAACAAGGCAAAAGTCAATTTCTATAAGTCTATTTCTTACTATCTTTAGGCTTAGAAAACAAGGTAGATTGTACCAATTCCAATGCGGATATTGTTCATGTGTCAGTGCATCATTAAAATATTTGTCTTGTGCATCTCAGAAAAAGAAACGGTCTAAATTGCAACAACTAAATCAACGGTCTAAATCACATTGGTTCATACACGTGCATTGTTCATGTATCAGTGAAGCATTATGTTCTTCGCTAAAGTGTCAATTAATCATTAGGAACTCCTGTCAATAAAAATAAATTGGATTTTAAAGCAAACAAGTAATTCAAAAATACATAACTAAATTGTGTTTTCTTTATGTATGATTACAAAATACACAACGAAAAAAGTTTTAATAATGTATTTTTGAAATATGCATAACGAAAATGTGATTTTATATGTGTATTTTCATCAAAGGAAACATATTTTTATTGTGTTAAGACAGACAAATTTGATAAACAATAGTGATTAAAATACAGAACAAAATCGGGTTTTTGTTGTGTATTTGGTTTTCACATCCCTCTTGCTTCTATTGTGTATTTTGATCGATGGAATCATGTTAGAATATTTTGAAAATCATAAAAACCAAACAAGTAATGGTGTGGTAAAAGTGGAAAGAGGAGTGGAAAAAGGAAAGCCCACAATTGTTTTGTTTAAAAGTCTCTTTGGCCCATGTACCACACAAAACTCTTGTAGTTAGAACTCGGAAATAGTCAAGGGCATGTTTATAAACAATTTTCGTCGCTGGCCAGAGTTTCCTGCGTGATCTAATGTTACCTATAGATACATAAGGTATTGTTTAGATAAAAAAAAAGAATATTATAAACAAGAGAAAAAAATACTATTATTAACTAATAACATGAAGGTTACCTAAGTTGATTGAGAATGATGCATGGGTTATTATAAATTTTTTGTTACTTTTATTCGATTTCTACAAATAAAAAAAATACTACTATGAGCTATATGATAACTTATAAATGAGATATTTCAATTTTTTTTTACTGTCATGACATTTCATCCACAACAAAAGTTGGTGACTAATAAATTAAAAAAAATTAATGACTAATATTCGTTAAAAAGCTTGATTAATCACCTTTAATAATTAAGTCTCTATTCTCAATCATATATATTTTTTTTTATCTTCAATGATCAAACACTAGGCATTGCATAAGAAAATCAAACTCAGATCAACCATATTTTAGTAAACAATTCATTAATTACGTATATTTAATATATTTAATACTTTCTTAAAAGAAATAAAATAAGACTAAAAATAAAAAAAATTGATCACTTTAAATTTCATTTAAACTTTATACCAAGTCAATTGGGTGTTTCTTTTCTTTATTTTCTTTTTATGATTACTAGTTTTTGACCCGCGTGATCTACTGGTCAAGTTTGTTTGTGTAATTATTTGTTGATTTTGTATTAAATAATATAGATGTATAACGAAAAAAATATTTAAGTTTTTGGATTGAATTATTTGTTTTGATACAATAAGTAAAACATTAAGAAAATATTTTAATTTAATAAAAGTAAGATTACATGTGTTACTGTAAAATAATTATTGTTGTTACAAAGAGTTGTAAATGTATGTAAATTGTTGAAATGAATATGTAATTCTTCACATGTCCCAAATATATGATAAAAAAATAAAGATAAAAACAATTTAATATTATATTAGAAGTATACATTTAACGAAAAATGTTTGTTAGTATGAAATTCTCTACTTTAATTCTTCCTCCAACAAAAATCATGATCCCTGTTGAATAAATGACACCAATACTTTTAAAATGGATTGAAATTTTAGAAGAAATATAAGCAATTTTATTGTATATAAGAAATAGAAATAATATTGTATGAGATTATTTGAAAAACAAGATGAAAACATAAATGAAATCAATAAAAGCAAACACAAATTGATGTATATAAAACACAAACTAAACTAATTCATAAATCACAACCCATACCTAACAATTGTAACTGAAAGAAAAATGAAACTCACCTATATGGTAAGTAATGTAACACTTTTTACAAACACAATTAAAACAAGAGAAAGAAATGAAGAGAATGTGAGAAGATAACATAAATCAAGATTTTTTTTTTACAATCAAATTTATCAAAAAAAATATTTACTTAAACCTATGATTATGCTAAGGTTGATACTGTGTGTTAATGCAAGACAGAAATGGAAGAACAATGGGAGATAGTGCAAAAACCTAGCATAATTTTTTTATTAAACAGAAAATAGTGCAAAATCTAAAAGCTAACCTAATTGTTATTTATATTTATATTAAGTTCAACATCAACATCAATAACACCTTTAATCTAAGCTAATTGAGCTCGGTGATAAATGAATCCAATGATAGATACGGGGAGATTAAAAAAAATTGAAGAGCCGTGCATTCATTTACATTTTCAAAAAATGAAAAAACAATTGAATGTAGAATAGAAAAATAAAATAATGTAGGAAAAAAATAAACCTTACAATTTAAGGATTATAATTATATTAATTGTTATAATAAATTTATTTATGCATAGTGATTACTATAATTACTTTTTAAAATTTCTAAAAAACCACTGAAGTATTGAAAGATAATTTTTTATATTTGTAAACTTCATTTTCTCTCATTTTCATTTGATATCTTTTAAAACATTAAATGTGCATGAATAGTACCATAATATTTAATTTTATTATTTAATATCAAAATTAAAATTAATTTAAATTTGTAAAACAAAAAACATGTATAGGAATATCAAAATTAATTTTAATTGTCAAAATAGAAACTCAAGTATCCATCAACTATTCACGTTATTTTTTTTATATAGAGTCACATTAATTTTTAATTGTAAAATCTAATTTATATTGGTTGTTTATTTGTTTAATTATATAAAATTTATTAGATTCCAAAATTATCCCCAAATAAATAAATTAAAATAAAGAAGTAGTCGTTTCTTGTCCAACATATTTTGGTGTAGACTATTAACACACTTCAACTAAAATTGAAGTGTGAGTATGTTGACAAAACTCATATATATATATATATATATATATATTTTGATATTTCTTTTTGACATATATTTGAAATATATGTACATTAATAAAGTTATTGATTTTTAATTAAATATTTAAAATTGTATTAAATATAATTTTAATAAATTGAGTAAGATGATTAATTTTATTTTAATTAAATAGATATTGTCTTAAAAATATTAAGTCATTTAAATTTATTATATTTTTTTTCAAATAATGATGCAATACCTATATCAAAAGTATAAATACAAAAAGAATATAAATATAATAATTTTAATATATAATTATTTTAATTTGAGTATTTATTTTTGTAATTGTGGATATTACTGTAATGTATAATTTATTTTTTTAGTTTATAATAAACATATTAAATTTATTTATATTAAAAATTAAAAGTTATTAAATATTTTTGAAATTGTATAATTTTTTAAAATGTATTTATATGATGATTATTTTAAAATGATATTTTTCATTTATCTTGAAGATAATATTTTTAATTATGTTATATTGTTAAAATTTTGAGTTGATTAACCTCATTATGACATAAATTGTATGATTCTAGCTGAAATATCTTAAATATAGTCTTAGTTAACCAATATGGTAGATATGTTTAAAATATGTCTCAAAATATTAGAAAATCCTTTTTTGGTGAGCAAGAAAATGAATAATGGATTAGCAACTTAGAAGTGCCACTTTTCTATAGTACTTAGTAATCTGATTCACGTTTTGAAAAATTATTCCACTACGTGCAATCTAAAATTAGGAAAGCCACACACAACTTTCTAATGATCAATGATGAGCTCTATATATATTTTTAGCTTTGGCTTCTTCCAAACGTTAGTATTAATTTGGACTTTATTGTAACATTCTGATAATAAAAGTAAACGTCTTAAACTTAGACCAGATCCTGTCTCTGGATTTTGGACTTCTATGTCTAATGATAATGATGTTGGTGCTAGTGCTGGAAAGAGAAAACGAAGAACAAAAGATGTTCGTACTATATTTTATGCTGAATATGAAACATTGTTGCAAGTTGAGTAACATAACTTCATGCGATAATTGAGCTGAAGTTGGGGACGAACTAAAGCAACATTTGAAGGGTCAACCCGGAAACTTAGATGATAACTTTGATAATTGACGCATTGAATTTTGGGTACTTCAAGTTCATTACGCTCTGAAAGGGGTCAATGTGTTGAAACTTGTGACTGGAAATAACATAAATAATACTGTACTTGCTTTATTTGATTATTAATTTTCTTGATCCTCTAAAAGAAATATTCTATTAGAGATATTGTCAAAATACTTTCTCATTGTTATATTTTGAAGATTAGTTCCTTTTACTATATCTAATTCCCTTTGGTTTCATATCCTAATTATAAAAATGAAGCTCTTAGTATACAATGGACTAACAATATTTCTCGACCAATAAACTTCAAGTACGAATTCATAACAATAGTGTTTATTTTTCACAGCAAAAAAGTTTATAATAGTGTGTCACTATCTTGAAAATGTCAACAAAGTTGACAATAAAGAATAATGGTTTTTCATTTTCATTAAGATACAATTTGTCAGTTCTGATCATAAAACTGTAAGATTAGTATATATCATATAAATTGTATATTAAATAACATATTGGTATGATACAAATTGAATTAAAAAAAGTCCATATTCACGCTCATTTCTATAAAATTTTAAAAAAGAAATCTGCATTTCAATCCAAACTTATCTAAGAGTTAATTAAAATCTCTCAGTATCGTGAATATTTTTAAGTTTGATATTAATTAATCACAAATCATTATTTAAATTAATTTAAGATAATTATTTAAAAAGTGAATAAACTTATTATATATTATGTGATTATAATTGAATGACGGACATATTTTTACAAAATACATAACTTTTTTTCTCGTATTTTTTTATACACACCCAACTAATCTTTATAGATAATTTACTTAATCTAATCCACTAACCGTTATTTTAAAAGCGTTAATAAACGGGTAATGTAATGTAATTATGGTTGTTATTACTATGTTGACTTCTTTAATTTGAAGGGTCTTATGTCGGTACTTAAAACTATCTTTTATTGACTTATGCAAGTTCTAGATTAGTAATTAGTTCCCTCTTTTTCTCATGGGAAGAAAATAAAAGTTACTTCTAGAATGTTAAGACACCATTGACGTATAATTATAACTTAGAATTCGAAAATGAGATACAAAATCAATCATATAATTATAACTTTATAAGCCACTCAGCTTAGTGTCCCGAGATAGGTATCAGAATGAAAGACCAAAAAGATTTATATATATTTCCCCTCTCCCAACCCCCCAAAATTTGTTTGATATTGGAACATCACCTGATCAGTTATCCCCTTTAACTTTTCACTTATATTTTAGTTATAAGACCAAAAGAAGGAACCGTGAAGGTGCAAAGAAGTCGCCTAATAAATTTTAATAATAACTAAAAAAACCTATTTTGGTTTCTATGTTTATTTAACTAAATTACACATTTAATCTCCTTATAATTCTTAATTTGTGATTTTTATGATTTTATTCATCCAATCATTCTAAAATATGTATTTTTAATCCAATTACTAATCATTGTCGTTAAAATTGTAATGTTAATTATGATATGATATTAAATAGATGATGTAACAATTAATATTTAGGTTAGATTACTTTTTGGGTTTCGGTATAATACTCAATCCATGATTTGGGTCCTTTGTTTTTAATAATAAGATTTTAGTCTTTCAAGAAAATTTATAATTTACAAAATTATAAAGTAATTGAGTGAAGATTTAAACATATAGTCTTCACCTTTTCTTTGACTACATAGATCACTAACCTGTGAATCATAATATAAACACCATATTATATATAATAAAAATAAATATATTTTTATTAAAAATAATAAATTTATATAACAAAATAAATATAAAAATTAATTAATAAATTATTTAATTTATTATTTAGTTTTTTTCATAAAGTACTATTTCTCTTTCATTACTTTATTTTTATTTGATTTTTGTTCTCTTTTTGCTCTACTTTCTATATTAATCACATTATACTCTCCAAACCACTCAACTTTCAATTGTACTATGCAAACTACCCACTAGCCACTACTATTTAATCTTCATTATCTTTTTTCTTTTCTTTTCTTTTTTATTTTTTAAAATATAAAAAGACACAGTGTTTGTTTTCTTCTAGTAATAATAAAAATAATTATAACCTGTGACAGAAGTCCTAACCTGCGATCGGGAGTTGAATGAGTCTTTCAAGCCCACAACTAAAGTAAACTCTTGTGGCCCACTGTTGGTGGCCCACTTGTGTCCAACAAACGAACTCCACATAGGCCTGGGCTGGGACTGGGACCATGGTGCTGGCCCATTCTTGTCACTTTTGGTTTTTAGGTATATGATCAATTTGCTACGATTTAATTGTGTGCAATTTTAGAAAGAAAATAATGATTAGATAATTTTTAAGTGATAATTTCAGGATTTATATTGCTTCATAATTTAAGTAATCACTGTGCATATTATATGTAATTTAAATAAATCACCACTGATAAATAAAATTTGAATATAAATAAGTCATTAGTTCAAATAATACTAAATTCGAACTTTATAAATAAATACATCATACCAAAAATTTGACAATTTAAAAAAAAAATAATTTAAACAAGAAGGCGTAGTTTTTGGGTGCATATTTCAAACCACGTGAATTCTGAGAATGAATCCCTCTGCTTGATTAGTCGTTAGTGTGTTTTATGACGTAATCAATGATCTAGTTTCACATCTCAACACATTAAATAAGAAATATATCTGCTGCCTGACCCGCGTTTTAGGTGTAAACTGAAGTCTTAACTATGGTTTTTTCCTTCCCTTGTTTCGTTTGTAGTCAAAGAGCACTAATGTTAATCTCATCCCTAATGATTAGATTCCTAAACATTTTTTTTAATTTTTTTTAACGTTGATTCACTCTTGCCCTACCAAGCTATCTCAAGTTATTAACAACGTTTTTTAGTGTTTCTGCAGAAGCTTGTGGTGTTTTATATTCTTCAGAATAATGATTGATGCAATGTGCCCCCATCATATATATGTATGTATGTACATGAAAAGCAATAGAATTACAGTGGTGAGGATAATTTTAGTCTATGCTTAACATCCAAAAAAAATATCTAGGCTGATTTTTAGATGAATATAGAAATGCTTTCTGATTTCTGGTCATGCACGCAATTGATAGGAATCGTGGTGGAGGCGTTCATGGATTTGTTGTTATTCGTTTACTTAAAAAAGAAGCTATTTGATCAAAAGATGTATCTTTAGATTAACTTTTCTACAAATACTTATAGGAAAAAAAATAATTTATTTATAAATTAAAACTAGTTCATGTATAAGTTAAAAAAGAAAAAAAATGGAGAAGCTAATATAATATGTAGAAATCATTTCATATTAAATTTTTCGTTTTCTTAACTTTACATAAATTAATTTTAGTTTTTACGAAAACTTTTTTTCTTTTTTCTCCAATTGGATAAAATCTTTCAAATTTTTTTTATTTTTTTATCATTATATTTTTTTTATTATCTCCAAACAGACCCTAAAACAATCTACAACAAATAAAAATACCATTTGGATTGAACATGATGATTTAAATATTACCGACAAATTCATATATATTATATTATGTCCAAGAACATATTACCATAACAAATATTTCAGATTTCATAACTAATTTTTCATTTTGTGGCCCATGAAAATAAATAGATATATGTTAGTTCGAGTAGTCCTGGACTTAGGTTCTTTACGTAAGATCTAATTAAAGGTGGTCGTTTAAGTTTTCCAATAAAGGTCATTGGTCAGTAATCGAAAAACTTATATTTCTTTCATCTCAAAATGATTGTAGTTTTAGCATTTGAAAAATAAAAAATTGATTGATATTCTCATTTTTTTAATGAGATATTTAAACATATATTCCAATTTTGTCCCATAATAAATAATATTATCTTACAAGACTTGATAATATATTTATTAAATTTAAGAGAGAGAACAAATATATTGGAGTAAAATTGCCCCTTAATAAATGTTAATTCTTTTGAAATACGGGGTTGATCATGACATCCCTAGGTCACCCCCTAGCCTACATTTGCCCTTGGTATATAGTATAGTATTATAGGAACAATTTATGGTTAATGCTAAGTTACAAAATAATTTTTTACTATGCACATTGTTTGTTAGGCAATTTATGATAACTCTTTACTATTATCTTAATACAATTTATATTAATATGATAATAATAGTAGTAGTGATAATATTAATGGTGGTGGAGTGACGACAATGATGGTGGTGGTGAATTGTCCAGGATGATTATGGCGGGAGACAAAAACAATGGTGGATGCAGCAATGATGATAGCGATGATTACAACAATTATAACGACAACAACAATGATAATGAGTGAGAGACACAATAGAGAATTAAGTGAAAAATAAATAGTTATATTAATCTTTTGAGTGTTTTGATCTTGGAAAAAAAAATTGTTCCATAATTTATTGAGTAACAAAAAATTATGTTTTTTTTTTCCTTTAAATCTTTGTTTTATTTGTGTTATTGTTCAATGATTTTTTTCAAATAAAATATTAAATAATTATAATTGTGTTGTTCAACAACATATGTTTTTTTAACAAATCAAATAGATCGATTGAAAGTATTTTAAAGCTCAAGATTTTGTACCTATGGAATTTTACTCTATCAATAAGCAACAATGAGGTCAAAGCTGGATGAAGGGGAAAACTTTGAAAGTTAATTTTCATCCAATAAATATATCTGCATCAAATAAAACATTATTAGATTAATAATTTATCAAAACATTTATCTCTATAGAGATGATCGCTATGACAAATTATATGAAGAAAACTGGTTAGTCTTTGTCGTCCGAGTTGAGATCTACCAACAAATATCAATTGTTGAATGCCCAGCCAGATGAGATTATATGGTACAACCCTAGAGGGAAACTCATAGAAATAAAGTGTTTGTGTAGGGCAAATAATGATCCTGCAAAGGTAGTTCATGCGCGAGCGCCCTACAAAAATATGCCACAGATTTAGGTCCAATTGGAAACCTATGATTACTAGTGGCTTGTTCTACATTGTTGAACGAATAATGGATCAATGATTTAAGGCCGCGTACATCACTTTTGATATCATAACCTCGTCGTAGGAAAGGCAACTCGTTTCACTAGAAGATAGGTTGAAGACTTTAAGCTTGCTATGAGCCAAGACGATATTCGAGATATTGTCAATGTAAGCCAGGATTTAGTCTTTCGTGATGGAGATTTATGATATCCCATGAGTTGATATACATTTATGTACTGAAAATGGGGCAACAATGTTTTGGACCCTGAATAATGGAAACTGATGGAATTTCTGATATCATAATCTCGTTGGAGGGATGAAAGCTCAAGGTCAAGGGAGAAAGTCTTGAAAATCATCTATAATTAAATCTACGTTAATTTTTTCAACAGTTCTCTTTTTAAAATAATTATTTTTTAAGAAAAATAATATAATAAACATTATTTAAACATATATTAAAAAATAATTATAATTAAATAAGAATAAGCAAATTGTATGTCATTTTTTATATTCAAGTCAAATATATTTTTTCCCAATATCTCGACATCGATCATTCTAATATATAGAAGGACATCAAATAAAATATATTACACAAAAAAGAAACTAAACAATTTTTTTTTTAAAATGGCTATATCATAGATATTAATTTTAAATTTTAAAATTATAAAAGTCAAATGTCAACATAAATCCGTCCATTTTAGTAGTAGTATAATAAACAATATAAAATGTTAATAAAAAATGAACAGATATTATTTATATATATATATATATATATTCATAATTTATTATATGTATATGAAGTATACTTAATTAATATACTGACTATTAATTTTATTCTCACATTATTTACTTTATCTTGAAAAGTGAGTTTGCTTATTTTAGAAAAATAATTTTGTTATCAACATTTAGCATCGAATAATCTATAGCCAAGCTAATTAAAGTTGTTCAGTTATCGTCCTAATTAATATTAATTAAGGAAACTCACGAACCACTAGAATTCGATAACGATGTATAATCGTAATTGAACGGCGAGTAGCTAGCTAGTTGTTTCATCACGTAATAAGACTATAATTAAAAGTTCTTCTTCGGCCTTATCTAAAACTTATAATGAAGATATATGCCCAGCTAACCACGCATAAGATCATGCTTTTATGGCCTGTCATTATGTTTTTATGTTAATATGAAGGAAGGATTATTCTCTTTTTACTTCATCAAGCTACCCTTTTGACGAATTAAGCACAAGATAGAATCTGTGTATACTAGACCTGCATTTTGTTTCTGTCAATTTTCATTTCCTTTTGTTTTCATTCCCTTCGTTCATTCTCCTACTAGCCATTTTGTCCCAAACAAGCAATTATATAACTTAGTTGCTTGATCAGAATTTTCATTATAAAAAAGCTGTAAAGCACTAATGGAGATGGATTGCAAAATGGAAATACATATTGCAAGTAAAATTTGTAATTATATATTTTCCTTCAAAAACATTCATAAATTTTGATAGCATTTTACCTATTTAATAAATTAATGTTGCATGATTTTTTAATACGAATGGAATCATGCATTCTCCTTATTTTGCACATAAGATTGATGCCCTTTAACTAATTAATTGGTGGTAATTAAAATAGATGGGTTGGTAAGTATTATAAAAAAAAAAGTAAATTTATCATTATTTGTATAAGCAAATAACACAAGAAGAAAAAGAGGTTGAATTGTGTTTTTTAAAACTTAAAACTTTTTCTTAGACTGAAAACTCATTTATCATCTAATACAGATTTAGCTAAAAACAAATAAAGAAAAATTTTATTAGACGATGATAAAAAAAATTTCTTAATAGATCAAAACCAAATGTAATATCTAAAAATAAATGTGAATCATTGTCGGTTAACACAAAGATAAACAATAAAGAAAAACACACAATAGTTTATATTGGTTTGTCTCTACCATGCGATTATATTCAGTTCTTGGTTATCTACTAAGTTTTCACTAACTTATCACAAAGTTACAAGTATTTTTTAGTGTCACTTCTGACTCTTACAAATACAAGTTTTACCCCAAACTTGACTTAACCTAGTATTTTTTGTCCTACCAAATCACTTATAGCTCTAAACAAATCAACAAGATTTGTTGAAAGGTTGCACCATAACTAATATTAGATAGTCTTACATATGGATATAACTCAACATTTTAGTCTTTTCTCTCAAGGTTTACAAGATATTTTGAGAATTTAGTATGTATACAAAGATTTACATAAAACTTTACAAGCAAGAATAAAAAAATGTTTTTCGTGTAAGATAGTTCATATCTTGTTTCTTCAAAGTTTCTTTTGTATATAATTTTTATCTAAGTATTTGTTGTCTCACAACGAGTGGATTATTCGTTTTGTTCTTCGTTTGAAGTCTTAAAGTTGTTGGAACATTTAATGCTTGTATCAAATGCACGTCCCTTCTTCATGCAAAGTCTATGTTGATAGGTTGACGTATATTGTACTTCAGCAGAAAAGTCATTTCTTTCATCATAATAGTTCTGCACCAGCAAAACACATCTTTTGATAAAAAATCAACACTTCCAGACTGTGAATACTAATGCATTCTAATCAAGGTGAATATTAGCATCCCCCTCCCTCAACACACACACACACACACATATATATATATAGAGAGAGAGAGAGAGAGTTACACAAAAAATAACTCTTTTAAAATTACACTTCTTCTTTAAAGAAGTTTTTTTCTTGCATGTAGTAGTAATTAAGAGAAAAAATACTTTTGGAAAAGGAAAGAAAGAGAAATTGGACAAAAGATTTCCATTCTAGGTTATAGTAGTGCACTGATATATATTACCTATAATTGCAACTATCTTAATTTCTCGATCCCTTAATTAAGTTTTTGGATTTATTATATGACAAGTATTTGTGTCTAATAGAAACCCAGCACTCTATTTTGGATAAACAAGGGTTGATTATGGGATAACTACATAATTAGAATTTCCTAAACCAAACATGAGACAATAGTTTTTTCTAATCAATTGCAATATAAGCCACACTTTTCTTCTTAATCTTTAAGCTAATTAAGACTAAGATTGATTCCATCTACAATCATAGTTGCATATGCGGTTTTGATTTATTTATTTGTAGCTAGAGTAAAGACTAAATGCAAAACATGTTTTTCCTTTTAGTGGAAAAGCCAACAAAAGCATTCACTTTCTTTGTTACGGGTAGGAAAGAACTTCCCCACATTTTGAGGCAATGACCTATGAAAGTTGACAAGAGGCAAGAGGTGATCACGCCATTAACTGTTGTTGGCGCAACTTGAACTTGTGGTTGTGAGGGGTTGCGAGATGAGACCTTTGAAAACGCCCTTAACTTGAAAACCATGCTTATTATTTTGTATATTTATCCGTTTTCTTCATCACAAAGCTTCACGCAAGTGATCATGAGCGACAATGAAAATGATGAAACGTGGATGTACTACTAAAAAACGGATAGAAAAGAGAAAGTGATAAAGTGCACCCAACCAGAGGCCCTGCTCATCCTTTCTAACCATATTTGCTTAGAAGATTTGAGAATTTCCTATCCGTCACGGTCTAGTTAACTATGCCCACGTTTTTTTTTTTTATATTATTGGTCTCATGATATATCCCAAGATTAAGAGTTCCAAAGTGCTACCATTATCGTTGATAACTTGATATATTTTAAACCAAACATACTATTCAAGATGTTAAATGTCACTTTAACAGTTTAGGTTGAGATAAGATGCAACGTCTTGATTATTTCTATATACATGGACAGGCTCAAGAACAAATTAAGTTACTAAAATTTAAGCTTTAAATCTATTAATAAAAAATATTTATTATGGTTTTTTATAAAGTAAAAATATTACATATGTTAACAAAGGGTCTAAAATATAACTTTCTCATTTAAAGTATATATATAAAAAAAATCTTTCTCAGAATTTTCTTTAGATGTCATTCATCATTGAGTCAATCTTGCATATACATACTTTTTACCACAAAAAATTATGTTATTACAATTTCTAGTTATATTAGGCCTCGGTACTGTATCTAGGAATGTGAAATGGCTCAACTGATCTGTTGGCTTTGACATGAAAATCTATTCATCTCCCTCTAGATTCTCAATCCTGATCCAACAAACTCAGCTCAACTTGTCTTTAGCCTGCCAAAAAACAGGTTAAGTTAGAGTGTTTTTTTTTTTTTTTTTTTATCCATCAAGTTAGAGTGAATTTGTTTTTAAGAGTCTCAACCTAAGCTACCCAGGGCGCGTTATGGGTTAAGTTGGACTCACACAGCTGATTTGTTTTTAAAGAAAAAGATAAAAAAAATAGATGACTCATAAATTGACCTACCAAATATATAAATATAAATAATTTAAGTATAATTTCAAAATTACAAGAATATTATCTTACTAAATTGTCTTAGCAACCAAATTCTTTTTAGAAACTATTATCATGAATTAAATAAATGTAAAGTAAAATAACATGAAATCAATAACACTTCATAAAATAAAATGCCCAAAAAAATATTTCACTAAATAATTTATAAAACTGAAAAAAAAATATCCAACCCGTCTCTTGACTTGTAAGACAGGCGAATTATATGGATTGGGTTATGCTGATTAAATCATCCAACTCATTTTTTTGGGTTAACAGCTTGTTTAAATTTTCATTATATTCTCATGTCTCGTGATAAAACCACGTCAATTTTTGTGGATGCTTTATGCAGAAGCTACACTGTTTAGCTTTAAATTGACACGTGAAATTTTGTGCGGACGCGAAAACAAACATGCATTGAGTAGATTGACTGACCCACCAAAATTAACCCAGGTACGTTAAGATGCCTGTCTATACATAATTCAAATGGATTCCATATATAGGCATGTAACAGTGGGATTTTTCATAGCTTTTCAATTGATAAAATTTTAATTTTTGACAGTCAGTTTTTATTTATACTAGGCTTATATATGGAGTAGTTTTCCATCAAAAAATTACAGTAAACTTTTTATAGGTAAATATCAACAAAAAAAAAAACTTAATCAATTTTTATAATATAATTGTCTTCAACCTAGTCTAATTAATTGTTTATTGCAATACCATATTAATTATCTCAAGTAGTTCAAAAAATATAGTCTCTTCACAACCAAAAACTATTAGTAATTCCATTGGACTAAGTCCCTAGTAATTTACAGCGAGTTTAATTCACTATAAATAAATTCTAGCATTGTATATATAAGATAATTATACATATATTATATAGTATTATTTTTGTCTGCATATATACATTATATATATATATATAAAATACTGTTATTATGCACATAATTAAAATAAGTATTAATTATATATAAAAATATATTGTAGAAAAGTAAAATGGACCCCCTTTCCTCATGGCTGGGCATCAAAGGAAAGAGGCCCACTACGAGAGGTGAGAGTTATTCAATTGCTAATACAAAACATTAAGTATTTATACTTATATTTTTTATTATTGCACTATATGAATATTTATTTTATATGATTAAAATTTATAATAAATGTATACAATATATTATAATTATAATTATAATATATAAATATTTTTGATATATAATTTATATTTTAAATTTATGTTAATTAATTTATATTGTGATACAATATAATTTTTTAATTATTAATTATTTAAAGAAATATTAAAATTGAAGCTAGATTTGAAAATATTGAAAACAATACATTAAAAGAAATGAAAAATTAAAAAAATTATTAAAAATACTCTCATTGAATAAATTAAACACCTAAAATCACTAGATTGTTTCAATTTAATCAAAATTTTGAAGAAAAAAAAAACAATGACATTCACATATTAAAATGGGTACATAAATGTCAAATCATTCTCTTAAAATCACTCATTAAACTAAAATAGTCACCAACAAGTTAATGAATAATATTGTTTTTTATTTATAAAAAAATATAT
Source organism: Glycine tomentella (assembly GCA_007407185.1). NCBI lineage: Eukaryota > Viridiplantae > Streptophyta > Magnoliopsida > Fabales > Fabaceae > Glycine > Glycine tomentella. Next base: position 434,859 of record PYAF01002494.1, read on the forward strand.
CATCGATATAAAAATAAGAGTAATTCTTAAAATTATCCATTATCTTATGAAATAATCAACTTATCCTATTCCATAAATTAAGAACCAATGTGATATTCCATAATTTTTAAAATTAAAATAAGTATTTATTCTAATTATGGCTCATCATGATTATTATTAGAAAAACGCAACCAAAATTAACAAAGAAAACAGTGTTATTATGTGTTATTGTTGTAATCCAAAAAATGGTGACACGTGACTATCGCGACATGATAAGCTTAAAGGGCACAGGTTCATTGTAAGGAACTTGAGGAGTGGCTTTCCAACAGTGTTGAGATGGAATGTGGCCATAACATCATAATCACACATATTTCAGATACCTTAATGGTGCAATCAAAGTTTAGTAGTTCCTCATGTTGCTGTTGGTTTTTGGTTCTTCCATGCCCACGTGGGCTCATCGTGGGCCCCACTTCTTGACTACGAAGTACTCATCTCCGGGTTAGAATCGTGGACGAACATTGCAAGAACTCAAACGTGGCTCAAGGACAAAAACTTAAAAAGTCTTCTCATCGTTCGGGTTGTGGAGTCCAGTTATGTACTTTCTTCTTTTTTGTATACTCAACTTGCATATTGGAATACGTTTCTCATACGTATCTTTATCAGGGGTGACTCATAACTTTAATTAGTGTAAAGGAATATTACAAACTAAAAGATGTACGTTAACATTCATCAATTACCCCTACTCAAGTGAAACATATTTGCCCAAAATAAATTAATAAAACACATTGCAGTATTTGAATAATTTAAGTCAAGTGTTACCTTATTGCCTCATTAATCTTGATTAATATAATGAGCAGACGGTTACTTGCCTTGACTGAACAATTATTCAGTTAATTACAATGGACTATAATGTTTTGAGTAAAATAATACTTAATTGTCACGTTTCAATTGACTAAACTCATTTTTTGTTTGTTTGTGGACACTTGTTATAAGAATATTTTGGTTACGAAATGTTATATCATTTTCTATGGAATTGTTTTAGTAGTTTAAATAAAAAATAGAAAATTAAAGTTTATCATTATTAAATGCATTATTATTACTTTTTTACAAGCACATGGTTAGTTTTGGATATTACACCCCCTAATTCTCCAGTAAAATCTTGGGTATGATCCAATGCTTGAAAGAATAATGTTTGATATAGTTACCTAAAATATGTACCGTCTACAACATAAAATAAGTTATATAAATGTCTTTTCATGTCGTTTTATATAATTAATTAGTTCAACTAAAGAAAACAACTAATAATTTTCCACAAAAATTGTAAAAATAAATAAATATTTTTTTTTTGTCTTTTTATCAGCCAAATATTATTTATAAGGGTACCCAAAACCCAATACAAACAAACATTAAAGTAGAACATCATAAGTTCCTAATGAGCCTGTACTATATACATCACGTCCCTGGTCACCCTCCCTGGCACCCTTTATGTTCTTTCACGTCCCCTACGATAAACACATGCATCCTATTCAATACCAGCTATTACAATCATTTCCTTTACCCAGTTACCCTTGCTGTCAAGTATCAACCAAGTATATTTGATTATTTGGCCATCCTTACTGCATAGAAATTACATTTTTTGTTGTAAGAAAGTCGGTGGGTTATACTATACGAATAATTAATACTAGTATATACATGGAAAGAGAGGGAAGAGCAATATGAATACTGCTATATATGTGTCAATTGCGGCTGCAAGTGCCACAGTCCTGTCGATCCAGGAACCCTAATTAAGGTACGTAATTTATTATTATTTCGGCTACTTTCAATCTTTTTCTTTTTTTTTTATAAAAAGAAAACATGATTTATATTTGTATTTGGAATATAATACAATATAACGCGTGGCAGCTTCTAAACACCTCTTTCTACGGGACCACATGGATTGCTTCTCGTGTAGGCACGCTGCCTACAAAGATTCCCCGCCGCCACGATCATCTTCTCCCTCTCTCTATTATTCCTTCACGTTTTGCAACTCATGAACCCTGCACGTGCACCGTATGAATTTACCGAATTGCCCTTCAGGGCATCTTGGCTTGTATGGATTGGACTGAAAGTTGGTAATTTTGGATCATAGTGGAGCTATGTTCGTACGAAATCCAACAAAGCGTGAGAGAAATTTGAGGTAGGGTCCTTGGAATCGTACTTAAGTGGCAAATTAGTAAGCTTTATGATCATTAACGATGGTAATAATGGAGGCTTATGTTTAAACTTTTGAAAGTTTTTGTCGCTAATGGCCAACTTGAAGAACATGCCAATAATACAAGACCACGTCTAAAAAAATTACGATTGCTTTCCACCTCTTTTTTAACGATCTAGAAAAACACTTTGCGGGGTTTGGTTCAGGTCCCGTAGACAAGGTTTCAAAAGTGGGATTACTTATAATTACTTATATATAACAGTTGTAATAGGGAATTGACAAATGAAAAAAAAAAAAGGGTTCGGCTGTGTTGTGTGGAATCAATTATGCACACGTCTTTAGGTTATATATATTATTTAATAATTAATTTGTACGATGATGCATCCATAATCCACTCACTACTAATAGTGATCTCTAGCTACCTAGGTAGGGAATTAAGATCGGAATCAAAATAAAACAACAGAATAGAGATTTAATAATTTCAAAGAATGAAATCTTATACTAAGAAAGCTCAAATTACAAATATTTCCCACACCCCCTCTATAATAAGGAAAATCAAAGAACAAAAAAAAAGTCCGTACAAATTAAACTTAAAAAAAGTAATTCACAGTTTCCTTCTCTTTGCTCTTATAATATCCTTAGTTTAAAATCTATGTCCATGTCGTGGATCCTACGTGTGTCCTACATATGAATTTATTCTATTTGCTCATTTTTCTACTTATATAACTTTATCATCTGTAAATTTCACAATATTCTCCCCCTTCGTCATGGTTTTCACCATGAATTCTCCTACGAATGTTTCACATGTTGTCAGAGAGTTGTTGAAAGAGCAACATGTTTTCAACATTCCAGAAACCGTTGGACGTGTCCCCAACATTACTCTGATTAATCCACGGGGTGTTTGGTTCCATGGATTGGAAATCGAACAACCCTGATGGGCTTGTGATGCAGTCTAAGAAACCCAGTTGATCATGTGCTTGTTGGTAATACTGATCAGGATTAGGGTTATTGTTGTTATTATTATTCCCAACCGTGACAGTATTGTAATAATCCTGAGTCAAGTCCGAGACAGGTGAAACCTGAGTACCAAACGAATCCGATGATGCACCCGTGCTACTATTCTCTGGAGTGTAACTATGTGAACCACCAAAGTTATTGTTGTTCATGATTGTTGGATTTCTCAACATCATGTTCCCACTGTGCACCTCAAAACTGTTGTTAAGGTTGTTGTTGTCGTAGTTGTATGTGGTGTTGTTGGTGGTGGTGGTGGTGATGGCTGTGGTAGCACTGGCTGATGCCGTTGGAGAACCCGCAGCGGCCGCGGCTGTGGTGGCAGCCGCAGCGGCTTGAATGCGCTCCACCAGCCTCGGCATCCAAAGATAGCGCATGGCATCCTTGAATTGCTTGCTATTCACGTCACATTTGAGTTGCTTGGCATGCTTTTGGACACGAGTTCTCCAATAGTTTTTAATCTCATTATCGGTTCTTCCCGGCAAATATTGAGCAATTTTAGACCATCTGATTAAATCAATAAACAAGATCAGAATCTGGGAATTTAGATTAATGATGATGAATAATTTAATTAAAAAAAAGGTATAATGTTTGGTTGCATATTGCATGCATATATATTTAAATTTTGGAAAATGTAAAACCTTATTTTAAGTGTATGGGTGAAAGAAAGAGAGATGAAGAGAAAAGAATGAAGAAAAATTGATATATTTGATGAATGATCTGATGAAAAATGGAAAAAGAAATAAAGAAAAATGATGTAGAAATCGATAAGATGGAAGAGATATGATAATAATATTTAATCTCTTTTGCTTACCGGTTTCCCCAGCGACCGTGGAGCTCGAGAATAAGAAGCTGTTCTTCAAGTGTGATGTTGCCACGTCGAACATCAGGACGCAAATAATTCAACCATCTCAATCTGCAGCTCTTGCCAGTTCGTTTGAGTCCTGCAACAACAAGAAATTGCTTGTATTGGTAAAGTTCTAAGGGAGCAAAATACTACTATAATGAAGGAAATAAAGAAAGAGCATTTTCTTTTTCCTTTATGGTACTTTTTTATTTTTTCTGTACAAATATATGATTTTTTTTAGTTGTGTGGTATCAATCCATATAATTCCTTTTTTTTTTTCTTTCCATTTTACATGAATGGAGGATGCGGACAAGCAACTATCGACAACCTACATAATTACATATTTCAGTTTTATGCCCCACCACGAACAAGTATATGCCATATTATAAAGTCCTGGCTAACATAATCCACTACCATATCATGATGCTCTTCATATATATTAGAAAACCGCAAACTTTGGCTTTTCTACCCCCAAAGAAATTGATTGGTGATGAAACGGGACGAGAAGTGAGAAGCGCTTTTCACACTACAATAATCATAGTGATGTAGAAGATAGAAAGCCAGTGTTGAAGAAAATACTGCAACTAATTTTCGTGTCAACAATTGCAATCATGAAATATGTCACTTGTACCCTATGGTATAGTATTATAATGGGATCAAAACTCAAAGAAAAACAAAAGTTTGGTATATTATTAATTACCAGCTGAACGAGCAAGGGAGTTCCATCGACCTTCACCGTGATTGGCAATGTAATTGATGAGAGCAAGGTCTTCATCGACGGTCCAAGGACCTCTTCGAAGGTCCATCTCATCCTCACTTTGGATTGTGGTGGTGGTGGTGGAGTTGCTTGCCCTTATTCCTTTCACTTCCATGAGTCACCACCCACTTTGATTGATTGATTGATTCAAAGTTCAAACTCAAAGCAGCAAGATAGCTTTTGATCTAAGAAGTGTGTGGTTGAGTTGAAGAGGTAAACAAATTCAGAGAGAGAAAGAGAATGAGAGAGGGTTTTGGCTTATTACGAAGAGGATAAAGAAGGGTGGGGGCTTTATATAGATATTCTAGGATGGAGCTTTGAAAATTGGCGAGAAAATAAAATAAAATAAAAAGAGAGAAGAAAACGATAGAGTTGGGATGCGATGATGAGAGAGAGAGAGAGAGAGAGAGAGAGAGAAAGTAGAAAACTAAGCTGAAGTAGTAAAAAAATAATGATTTGATTAACGAATGCTTAAATGAGAATTAAGAGGAAAATAATAATATTATGGCTTGTAAGTTGTAAGTAAGAAAAGGCTACGAACTTTGACGCTATAGTTTGACTTTTCTGGCTTTTGTTGTGTGCGCGTGCGCTCAATGACTCTATCAGTTGTTACGTGCTCATAATATTTTCCAAAGACATTTTACATTTCTACTTTTTTAAACTATGTTGTTATAGGTAACGACTAGATACTATTCACCGGCTTAATTTTTGGATAATTAATATTAGTCAAAAAAATTGACAGGTAATTTTTAGTGATATTTTAATGATATTTTTTTATTTACAATATTTTAAAAATCTAAAATTTTATTTAAGAAAATTAAATTTAGTATTATTTGGATCAATTATTTATTGATATTAAATTTTACTTAAAGCAGTGGTTAAAGAATTTAAAAATTAAAAAGTTATGAAAAATATAACATTGATTGTATGACTGCCAATTAATATGAACTACAAATGTTAACGGAGAAAAAGTATAAGAATTAAAAAAGCTAAAAAAAATCTGAGACTAAAAGTAAATTTTGAAAAAAAAATAGATAATAAT
>PYAF01002494.1:440785-461014 GCA_007407185.1 Glycine tomentella
TTACAGAAAATTTTCACGCTCATTTTTTCCTGAATAATATTTTATTGATAGCATTTTTTATTATTTATTTATTTAAATAGTTTAGTGGAAAATATTTCTCTTGTAAAATTAAAATCCTGTTGGTTTATTATATTTGTGTCAATTACTATGATGAGAATATATTTTTATAATTTTTAATTTGTATAAAATTTATTTATTTGAACTTTTTAGGCAAATAATTTTATCATCGTTGGTGTTAATTTATTTTAGAAAACATTTTCCTACTTTGAAATTGGCATAGGTTTCGATAATTTGAAAGATTATATGTTATCAGAAATAAAATAAGCAATAATTATGTGGTTATCAGCTAAAATAAAATAAATTACGCACTAAAATATAATTCTAAAAATTGAATAGTGATAAAGTATAAGAAAAAATAGTAAAAAATAAAATGATGAATAAAAAAATATAGAATGTATTTTTTCTTAAAAAAACACGTTATAATTTTAGTAACAAAGATACTATATTTTAATTAAATTATCTTCATAAAATATATATATTCTCAAATTTTCATTATCATGCTTAAGTTGAAGTGAATATTGAGGTTGTTGACTTTTTACCAAATTTTTAAGACTCGGATAGATCTGGCCGATCTGATCGGTTGAATTGTGATCTGGTGATTGAATTGGATTGAGTCACAAGTTAATTAGGTGTGCTTTTGACTCAAAATAACTCTGATTGATCCCGTTGGATTTACGATCAAACCAATTACTTCTCGACCCGAATCAGGTCACTTATCTTTTTTTTTTCCTAAGTATAGTCAAAATGACGTAGTTTCAATTTGAACTCATTTTAATTTTAAAAACCCTATTGGCCTATCCATTTTTCTCTCACAGCACTTCACTCGCCAATCTCTCCTTCTTCCTCTCGTTGTGGTATCATGCTGCTGCCACCTTGTTGGACTCACCCAATTCATTTACAACGTTGTCCAGAATCACAAGTGACTCCAACTAAATTTATTTTTTCTTTTTCATTTTGTTTTATTTTAATTTTTTTGGGTGTGATTTTAAGTTAAATTAATCTTTTCATTCATTATTGAACGTTTTTTGTGGCCGCAATTATGTTGTTTATTGAGTTAAATTGATTTAGAAGTGACCTCAATTGCGATTGAGTTATAAGTAAAATTGTGATATTTTATATTTTATATTTTATATTGATGTAATATGGGTATTTTTCATTTTAGTATGGATATTGAGATATATTATCTAGGTTAGATAAAGGTTAGATAAAATAGTCAAATTTTTTTAACTTATATTCTTTATATTTTATTTATGTTTTTTAATACTTGTGAATTTCAATGCGTTAGGAGAAAAATTTTAAAACATATATAAAATTTTTATAGTTTTTTATTATAGACCGGATCAAGCGAGTCAACTAATGACTTACCAATTCAATCAATGACCTAATAACCCAATGTCATAACCAGGTCAATCACACCAAGCCGATTTTTAAAACTATGTTTTTACCCGGCCCCTATGATTCTATATGCTTATTCCTCTCCTTTATCACAATTAAAAAACCAGAAAAAGTTCAATATCGTAATTAAGTGCTGCTTTAATTTTGAAAAATTATTATAAATTAATATTTGTACCAATTACAATTTAATAGTGGGACCAATAATTTAAATTTATTCCAATATTGTAGTGTGATATCAATATCAGTCTCTAATTTATTTATTTATACTGAGTTCCTAAAATTATTATTTATATGAGTATCTTAATTTAAGAAAAATATAATATTTAAATTTAAAGAAGAAAAAAGGAGTGAATCACCATTTTAGTTCTCCATATAGTAGTGTGATATCAATTCAGTCTTTAGTTTGTTTATTTTTACTGAGTTCCTAAAATTATTATTTTTAATGGATTTCCTAAAATTATGAAAACATCAAAATAGTTCTGAATTATAAACCGTGTATCAAATTATTCTTTTTTAACAAAATAAATATTTGTTTAATCGTAGTTAATTAGTGGGAGTCAAAGAAGCTTAATTACATCATGGACTAAAATGACATATCAAATTCATGTCTTTCACAAAGACAAGGACTAAAATGAAAACCCAAATACAATTGATTGAAATAATTGAAAAATAAATTTAGAATATTAACATTATCAACGTCAACAGCACCTTTAATTCAAGTTAATTGGGGTTGATAGTAGATGAACCCAATAATAGATCAAAAATAAGATAAAGAAAGAGAAAGAAAGAGAGGAAGAAAAAAAGTGAAAATAAGACACAAGAAAGGAAAAATAAACTAAAATAAAAGAGGGGTGAAAGGAAGACGAAAAGAACTAAAATAAGGGGACGACTGGAACATAGAACTACTAATGAGTTTAATTTTTCACTAAGTTTATAATTTTTCTCTATTCCGTACTAATACATACCGTCAGCAAAAAAAAGTTTAGAATATACATAATTTAAATTTGAAAGAGAAAAAAAAAGGTTCCCTGTAAATAAAAATCATAAAAAATTTGAAGTGTGAAGTGTAATGAAGTAAAATTCTATCGATTTTTAACACTAAATTAATTAATGTTAAAATTTTAGAATTTAAAATCTTAATGTTAAAAAAAATTTAATATAAAAATGAATCTTAATGTAAAAGATATATTTGAACATAGTTAATAATTTTATAATATTTTAAAATATAAAATAAGTATTATATAATGGGAAGAGTGAAAATTATTAAAATAAGTTTTAATATACTTGTAATTTCTCATGTATTTTGAGAAAATTAAAAGTATAATAAAAGATCAACCCAGGTTCAATAGTGAAAATTATTACAATATAATTTTTTTACTGCAATTATAATATAAAATTTAATAAATTATTTTATTAATTGGAAAAATATATAAATTAGAAAATTACAAGTATAAAACTATCTTCTGCGTTTAATATGTAACTGCTAAGTTTTATTCGGTGCATGTTTGATATTGATCTATAGACATCCTTCCGTTTGCAAGAGTATATATTAATTTCTCCTATAATTAATTTTGGGGTACTAGCCGATGTTTACCAAGCAGCTCAGGCACAAATCTCAGGCATTGCATGCATGTGCAACAATATAGTGAACATACTGCGGTCTATGGCCCTGATTTCAATTTTATAATAACGAAAAGGGGATTAAAATCTAAAATCATTGACATATTTTAAAGACCAAGGTTTATTCTTTATATAGGACGGCTACAGTAAATTTTCCATTCAATGCTTTGAATTTTTTATTATGAGGCTGTGAGCCTGTGAGGGATCACCATCTACTAATTAAATTCCATCTTAAAGTGATTTTATTATATTTTTTCATTCTCATTTGTTAATTACGTTTATGATATCTCCCCACCACTTCATAAATTATATTTTTCTTTTAACGGTTTTCAAAAAAAAAATCTTTTAACAGAGATTGAAGTTTTAATTGGTTATAATAAAATTTTGATATATTTTGGTACATATATAATAAACTTAGTTATTTACATAACCAGGGTTACGTCCAAGTAACTATTGTTATTATAGTTATAAACTCCATTATATTGGATCCTACATTGCTTTCTGGAAGAAAAAAAAATGGTTCCAAGATTTCATTCCTTTCCAAATAAAGTATGCCTTGCCGGAGTATAGACTGAATTATTTGGATTGTTAATTTTTTCATCAATTGCTTTAATTAGTAAAAATGCTACTGATTTCAATTAACTATATGCCACCCAGGCCAGTACATTGGGAGCAGTCAATTGGATTGGACCACCAGCATATAGATCATAAAGTAATTCCACTTTACATTTTATAGTTTGTAATTACATAGCTTTCACACTGTATATAATATTGGAAAATAGCTAGCAAGAAGCAAAAAACAATGTTACTGTATTTTCCTTTCTCTTCCCCATTAAAAAACAAGCTGAAACATGCCAATAATGGAACTATCTCCACACTACTCGAGGGGAAAAAAATTGGAATTACATAAGCCCTTACGATCCATATGAAATCATGTATACGTACCGACCAGTGTGCTATACGTCTATTGAGGCTGCTAGGGTTGCAGGCTGCTTTCTAAGTTTAAATAATTGAAAGAAATTGTTAATTTCTTTTAAGCTGTCCCTTGATCTTATTAATTATAACCCAATACAAAGTGGGTGGGGAAGAAATCTGGAAATCCATTGAATGTCCACCTGTATAAAAAATTGGCCGGGGAACGGTGACACATCTCTTAAAATATTGCCACAAACTCAGATTATGCTTTATATTATATATTTGAGTTTCGATATGGACCCCCATATGATTATCTGTTTGCAATGTGGAATTTTTAATTTGATTGGGGGAAAAGGAATGGTGTATTATTATTCCCTTGATTCGACCATTTTATCAAATTGGATTTGTGAAATCATTTTCTTTGGATAAGATTGCAAAGTCTGAAAGACAAGCTATATTGCTGGGTGCGTAGAATCTATATGCATGTCGTTTCGTTATTATTAATTATTATATATAATATATATAGTTCAAATATACTCATTTTTCTAAATTAATATCCTTGTATAATACGCATTGGTGATTATGATGATACGTATGGACAAGAAACAGGAAAGATATTAGTTTTGTTACACGACAATCACGTGGCATCAGATGTAATGTTTAAACATATATGTTGGATAGTGTCCAAAGGAGTTCTGCTACTTTGTTAATTAGTTTTATATATACGATATGCGTGATACTTTTCTCTCAGGTTTGATATATTTTACTTAATGATTTCATTTTTTTCAAGACTCTGTTATCATGTGGTAGGGGAATTCGGATTCCCTACGAGGCTACGATTATAAAAGAAAGTACAGGAAGTTTATAAATCCATTCTTTAGAAATAATTAAAAAATAATAATTTTTTCATCATGTACACAATGCAATAAATTTAATGAAAGCACAATTATTTTTTAAACAAAATCCTCTACACATGGTAATGAGATAGGTTGGGATGGATTTTGTCCTCTGTATCCTGGATCAAAGATAACGGAGTCCCTTGACCTATTATTAGTAAGTTAGAGATTAATTTCTTTCGTATAGGGTAATTGTTGCTGACGAAAGGGAATTACACACTTATTCACTAAAATCATAACTGTGGGTGGTAATTGCAGTGCTCAATGTTTTTTCGTAATTGGTATTTAATCTTGTAAGTTTTGTCTTTTTATTCTTCTGATTTGGCCTTATAAACCTATTGATAATGTATTTGAGACAAGACTAAAAATAAGATTAATTCAATAATAAATTATAGATGTTTAGTTATATTTAATTTTTGTTTGGATAAGTTTGCTAAACAACAATTTTCAGATAACTAATTTAATTTGAATACAAGAAAAACCAATTTTTACATAGTAAATTACAAAAAAAAAAGGTTATGCACGAAATTGAAAGGGAAAAAACAATTGGAAACTTTTAGAGTAATTTGAAAATAACGTTTTTCTCAGCCTAAACTTTTTAAAATAATCATAATATAAGCTTCATGTTTTTTTTTTCTTTCCTGAAAACAACTTTCTTTTTAAAAAAAACATATTTAGCAAATTTCTACAATTGTCCCAAATATTTGATTATTTTTCAAACAATATTTTTTCTTCAAAGATAGCTAAACAATAAATTTTAGTTGTCCTAAATATGTGATAATTGTTATGCATATTTAGTTTGTATACTTAAATTATACAACAATCATCTAATTTATTCTCTTTTAATGTTCTTTTTGATTTAAAAAGATGAAAATTTAGTTTCTCTTGAGTTTTTATCTCGAGAATGCTATAGTGAGTAATTTACCATTTTTTTTGTAGAATTTTGATATATCAACATAGGATTAGAAGATGTTGAAGAATTGGAAAAGCATGTTCAACGCACAAATACTCACTCAGTGCGAGAAGCCAAGTAGGAAGGAAGCTAATTGTATCGTGCATGGACATTAAACGCGTGTTTTAAGGTTTAACGCATGGTCACTTAAGTCAATTGTATTTTGCATGTTGCATGTGCAGTTAGCGCGCACATACAGATTTAGCGCACAGTCATTTTTTAAAAGCATAACTATGCAATGTTTTGAAGAATATAAAAAGGGTTGCATTGTGCTTTTGGAGGGGTAAGTAACAAGGGACACAAAAAGGAAGCAAAACACTCGAGAGCTCTTCTTCCATTTCATTTGTTTCATCTTTTATTTTTTAACCTCTCATGACAATGAGATGTTAAACTATCCATTATTGGGGCTTGAATACCAAATGCTCTTTGATGTAATGATCTTTACTATCCATTTAATGTTATTTCAATATCATTTCTTCCTTTCTAAGTTTATTGTTTTGTTTATGGTTTGATCACCTATTTACATGTATATTATAGGATTTTAATAGTTGGAAAATGTTTATATCCTAAGAACTTGAAGGAGCTTCTAGATAATCTATGTATAAAGATAGAATGGTGTTATATTTTAGCCTTATTTGTGCATCTTCAGTATTAAAACAAATTACTTGATTTAGGTCTTAAGGGATTATGAGTGAAATTAGGTAATTTAAACTCTTTTACATGAGAAATCATGGTTATAGTAGTTTAGTTGATGAAGGTAATAGTTGAAATAATTTTAAATGGTGAAAAATGTTTAACATTGCATCAAGAGTAATTTTGGTGGGTCAAACACCTAACATTTCTACAAAAATCTACACCAAATATTATTTTTCCACCTTCAAGTGTTTGTTTTTCTTGTATCTAGCATTTTGCTATGTTTTCCTATCCTTTGTTACAGTTAAAGTTTATATTTATGCACTATTACTCCGAAAAATATTTAGTTTTAATCATTCATTCGCTTAAAACTTGATATATATACAAACTCTGAGTACACTCAAAGTTTTTGTATATTCGACATTCGATCTTAATATTACTTTAACAAATTGGTACACTTGTCAAAGAATTAATAATATACACTTAAGTTATCCATATATTTTGTTTCTTATAAAGTTTTGATTATGAAAAAAAATAAAAAAAGTAGAGTTCTCTTGGTTCTCTTATTAAGTCTTCAAAACTCAATATCAAAATCATTGGCTAAGGTAATGGGATCTCTTATCAACTAATCAAACTTTAAAGTGTCCGGTTGGCATATTTTAAAGTATTGTTTAGGAAATATTTAATATTCTATTAATTTTTATTTATTTATAAGAATCAAACTTAAATACTAAGAAATTTACAATAAATTACAGATAATATTTAATCAACTGATCTTAACTCATTTGAATTTATTGAATTATTGAAACAATATGAAGTTTTTATACTTTCATTTGTAATTTTTAATCATACTTTTACAATAAATTTGTTCGAAAATTTAATACTTTATTCGTGGTAAGGGAAAAAAAAAAAGAAGATTCAATACGGCTATAATGAATTTTTATTGGATATTTTACAGTATTTGTTCGTAAAATTAATGTTATTTTATTTATGGTAAGGAGAAGAAAAAAGAAATATGAATCCATACGGTATAAAATAAAGCATAACATATTTTAAGCTAGATATATATTGAGAAGATTCAAGCTACGATCTACTTTGGCTAAATAATGATTTATTCCCTGTGCATTAAAAAGGACGTGTTTGCTAGCTAGGTAGGGGCTTTTCTTTAAAGTTCCATAAGTTGCTCTCAAAAGGAAAATGGGATTCCATAAAATTGATAGTTTATTGGTTCTTATTCTGCCACAGCTATTAGCTAATCCCGTTTTTCAACAATTTTGGCTTTAGAATGTTCTAAATTTCCGTAGATTTGCACCCACATCCTCCAATCTAATTTAAAAGGAATGCTGCATTTTTCTTTTATTTGTTTTTGATAGCAAAGGAATATGTTACTTCTAGAAAGCCTTTTAGGTGGATTATTTTTTATATTATATATAGTAGAAGATTAGAAGCTTGATTATGTCTTGATTTTGGCTGCATATATCCATTGATAGATAAATAATTCCAATTAATGATGCCTAGAAGACCAGTCCATAATTGATTCTGATCGAAGAATAAAATTGCCACAAACCTCAGCAACAGATGAATAGCATTAGTGTGTTTTGGTTAAATTTAATTTTCTCAGAATCGATTCTAATTTCACGTTAAAAGTTAATTAAAGTAGTAAAGAATTACTTTTACTCTATTTATAATTTTTATCATGATTTTGAGAGTCAAAACTAATTTTAGTAATTATCCAAACACACTAAAAACTGTCCCATTATCATGTAAAGTAGCTCAAAACAGCTTAGTGGTTGAGAATTTATCCGCTGCATATATATTACTTTATCGGTTACAATAGTAAGGGCAATGATTTTGCCTTCATCACAAAGTTCTGAGCATATTACTATACTTACTTTGTATCAGATGATAATAGTCAGTTGTTGTATATATATCAGACATATTTAAAAGGATAATTCATATTATTGTATATCTATATATATATATATATATATATATTATCAGACAAAAATCGTGTACTGAGAAGCAGAAAATGTCTGCCATAACCAACAGATTAAATAATCGCGAGTGAACCAGTTGAAACCGCGCCGAGTTTAACCGGTTAAATACCTAGTTACTGATGTCATTATCGAGTTAAATACATGTCCGATTTAATTAATATTACAACGTACCGAACTGGTTATGGTTCTGGTTTCTGATCTTTCTGGTTTGGCTAGTGGGACTAGTCCGAGTCTTATAACACTGACCCGAATATCCATTGACATCTTAGCAGTCATCACATTCTTCAAGTTTGAAACTATAAATGTATTTTTTTTCTTGCATAAAATAAAATAATATATAAAAGTATCATAGAAATTTAAGATGTTTTCTCAAGCATGTCTCATTATTATCAATCATAAATTTTTAAAGAAAACTACTCATTTTCTTTTAATTTCATCCTTTTATATCCATTGTAAAAAAAAGGATAAATCAATTGAAATGAAATTAGAATTTAGTTTTAACTGTACCTGTAGTTACTTGAGTCTCATAATTGTATGCCTTTTGTTTCCTAGCTAGATTTCAATTGTGAAATTTGAGTCCTCCAAGTATTACATCAATTCCTTCAAAAAAAATCACATCGATAAAATCTATTAAAAAATTATTAAAAGACCAACAAAGAGACCAAAATCACAATAATTATAATATTTGAAGGAACTAAATTGCACAATTGAAATATGAGGACCAAATTCACAATTGTAATAAATGAGAAACCAAAAATGCAATTAAGCCTAAAATTTATAATATTTATTTATAAAAAATAAAAAATAAAAACATTCTCATAATTTTTCACACCAACTGAGTGCATGGATCAATCTACGCAAGATTTTTTTAGCTTAATATTGGTCTCAAATTTAAGCCTTGAGTATATAGCTATATTATACATAATAGTCATACCTAACTCATTCAGCATAATTGCTTATGATTTATACCAAACAAAAATTCACATCCCAATTTATATATCAATTTATATATCACTCTAGGCTAAAATATAAGTTAAACAAAATTGCCTTATATGTTGGACTTAACTTTTTTATTCGAAAGAATAAAGAAATAGATACCCAAAAGCACTGATTTTTTTTTGTTGACCATGGTATTAGTATAAAATTGTCTCCGTCAAAAGTACTGACAAATCTTCATCGGAGATCATGGATGCACTTATGGTGAATATTTTCCTCTCAACATGATTTTTTTTTCATACATAAGGGCTAATCAAGATTTGAATCCTAAATCATTTAGTTAAAAGACATAATTTGTTAACACTTATTTCAATCATTGTTGATTAATGCAAAGCAACTGAAATAGACCTTCATGGTTGGTGGAATTAAATGTTATTTAATCTAACTAATTTAACCACATTTAATGATATTATTCTTAAAATATCATTCATTAAATGACAATTTTATTTTCATTGATTTATTTATCTATGATATTAAATTTTAATGAAGGATATTTTTATAAAAATAATAACTGGTCAGTAAAATTAAATAATGTAAATTGACTTTCTTAATTGGTATAAATTTTGTTTCAAAAAAATAATATAAAACTAGTTATTTTTTCTTATATTTAAGTATATAAGAAATATTTACCTTGCATCTTATTTTATTTTTTATTTATTGCTTATTTTATATTTTATTTTTCTTCATATTTCTCTCTTTTCTCATTAGTTATGCATACATCACAAACAGTGTGAATACAATTCAAAAGATTCATTCAATGGTGTAAGACTACGTTGTGCATTTATGAGTGAAAATAATTTATTTTATTTAGTAGGAGATCCCATTTTCAATTTTTTGTGCAAATTTTTCTTGAACCAATGACGATCATGTATTACGAGAGAAATTAATCTCTAATCCAGCTGATTAAAAAAATACTTACTATGTCTGACTCAGAAAAAAAAAGGTGTGAATGCATTTTTGTTTGTTTGTTATTATTATAAGTTGTTATAATAATTATTATAAGTTAGCACGTCTTGTAAAAAAAAAAAAAAAGAAGATAATTATAACGTGGCCTCGCTCAATTTGTCTGTTTAAAGAAGAATGTTAATATGGTTTATCCGTCAATTTAGCACTGACAACTGTCTTCCAACATCGATCACACTTTTTTTATCTTTAGTATAGCTCTGCAACGTGAATCCTGATCCCAGTTAAAATGAGGCATCCTTGTGAAGTAACTAGAAGAAGAGATACAATTATGAAACATTATATAAATATGCAAAAACATTAATAAGTGTTTTCTCATTAAGTGGTGGTGTGCAAATAAAGTCATCTAAACAATAGTGCACTTGTTTAGGGACACAGTGTGAAAAGGGGTTTCCTGCTAAAGAGACACAGCTCTAAAGATAAGATACTTTGGTAGTATCAATTTCCTACTCCCCATAAGGAAACTAGAACACAAAAGCTGAAGAAATTAAATTAAACAAAGTTAAGAAAGAACATATAGTTATTAAGTTGGATCATAGTTATCTAATTAACATTTGACACGTGCTTTGTTGCGCCCACCAGATACGATCAATTTGTGAGAGGAATTAGAAAATTAGAACACCTACGGTGGTGGTCAAGCCCCGCCAAAACCGGTCACCACCCATTACAGGTTCATGAGCATTAATGTAGTAATTTAAGTCTAGTTTTGATTTTCTATCATCCACGTTTTTTAAATTTCCTGTGAGATAACAGTTTGAACAAAGAAACGGTTTTCGAAGTTGTGCTACATTCTCATGGAAAGTGCAGCAAAATATTAGTGAAGAGGTAACGAACAATATGGAAGAAAAAGGAAGACAGAAGAGAATACAAAAAGACGGAAATGTAGGCAATTAGCATGACACACTTAGGTTAAAGATATCTGAAAAGTCATAGAGATCGATTAGCACATTAAAAATTGCTAAAAATGTGACATTAAATTACTAAATTGCATCACTAAACATGTGGTTGATCAACTAGTGAGAATTGTTCCAACTGTTTAACCAGTAGTCAAGTTTAAGTTCTGATGTATGCTATTGTACTTAAAAAAAAGAATTTGATAGTACATAGTGATTTTATCCGTCTTAAATTACATAGGATGGTTGGAGTGATGGTGAGATAAATCAAAATCAATTATAAAATCTTGGTGAATGTGAAACAACATATAATTGTTTTTGAAGTAGTCACCGTGATTTTAAAGGGTATTCAAACATGTTATAAATTGCTAGCCTTTTGTTTTTGTTTTTGTAATTAATTGTTTTCATTTTCTCCTTCCAAAATGTCAGAAAAAACACGCCTAACCCCACGTTAACTTTATAATTAACGAGCTATGCTTCATAATATAATATAATATAATGCATAATACTATATAATTAACTTGTACTAAGCCACTTAGCACTAGTTGCGCAAGAAGCATGCACTTTTAGTAAGTGGCAACTTATATAGAAGAGATGATTATTACAAGAAACAAGAGCTTGTCAAGCAAACTGAGAAAATTCTTCACATAACAGCATTCTTGACCATATGGATTATACCATTAGACGGCATCTATGCCAATCCCAACTCTTTCATGGGGTATTCTAGTTAAGTAATAATTACCCCAATTAGCAAAATTATTAATTTCATAATGTTATGCGTTATTGGGATCCATGTCACAGGGAATATTTTGGGTTCAATGAGAGTGACACCATCAATATTTTCTTGGTCTTTTTGTCAAAAGATAGCCGGGTTTTCAGGATTCATTGCGTTGACATTTCCTTTTTGGACGGTGTCCTCCTCATCACATCTAATTCCAAATATTAACTAGTCACTATACATAAGATGATGAAAAATATCTATCTTCGTATGTATACTATCAATCTTTGCCCTATGTTTTGTTGCATCGAAAGCGTCTTTGACTCAAATTGTATACATTTGTTTTTGTTAACTGCGACCCTTTTTCGTCTCCCCAATCTTTTGACCTCTTTGAAAGGCAAAGCGTGTATTTTCTCCCCTCTTAAGAAGAACTAAGTATACTTATGTTAGGTATAGAAAAGGAGTAGAAAAATGTGCCACGAGCATTGAATTAATCCATTGTATTAACATAACATACTATTTACTTATGAATGCTGTTATGTATCAAGAATGTCATTTTATGTGATGTCTTGTCGTAAACTATAATTAGATATTCTAATGCTATAAAACGCGCACCATTGACTCCCGCTCAAATAACTTGTGGTGTGAAGGAGTTACATATTTACTAATTTACTATACTAATTTGGATTACTCGTCTTTTAACAAGTCCAAGCAATTTAAGAAAAGAAAAACAGGATCATTGTAGTGACAGACAAAATGTGACCGACAAAATATCCTTCAAAATATACAAAGCACAAAATTGAAAAATTAAAAAAAAAAATTTTGATCCCTGTTGTTACAAAATGATCAAGACTAAAATATAAAGTTTATATAACGAGAAAAACTAAAAAAGATCTAAAAGTAATTGTATATATATAAAGATGAAAATAAATGATTTTTAAGTGTAGGAACTAAAAGGTAAATTTATGCAATTATATGATCAAATGAGAAATTTTTCTTTTCTACTTCTTTAGATTTCGTATACACTTTATTATTTTTTATTAATCTAAAAAAAATACAAAAATTGTAATTGAGCACGAAATCTTGTTAATCTTGAATTTTAATTTGGGATATATGAGTTGGGACAACTTAATGATCATGAAATTCTTTTTAAATTATTATTATTATTATTATTATTATTATTATTATTATTATTATTATTATTATTATTATTATTGTTATTATTATATTTAAAAATGCTGGTATTGTGACCTCCAATTTGGTCCACCAATCCTTTACAATAAGATTCAAAGATGACTGCATGGTATGGCAGTTGTTTCATCCACTTTATAGCTAGCTCTCGACAAAGCATAGGCCTGTACTTCTTGCAATTCATAATAACATCAATCTGCTATCCAGTGTAACCTAAGATGAATCCACCCTAAATTGGATGACATCTTATTAATCCTACATTTGAATGAGGCATACGTAAATTGTGATAGCTTGGTGAGCCAAATTTAATTAAAATTCACATTCACAAATACTTTTTAATGAATTATATGATTTTGTGTTCTTCATTACATCAAAGAATACGTAACAAATCAAACTGTCAAGCAAAATTTATTTTTCACATCTTTTTATTTGTTCTAATTATATATTTTGTTAAAAAAAAAATTTTATTATTTTAAAATGATACGATAAAGGTTTCTAAAATTATCTCAGGGGCGCATTGAATTAAAATTTTAAAAATACTATTTTGATATAAAAATGTTTTAAAATATTATATATAAATGATATGATTTATAAATAAATAAAAAGTTTTTTATAATCAATATTAAATTTTTATTTGGGACGACCCATATTGAAGTGAGGGTATGTAAATCTATCCCTTTATTTTAATGAAATTACAATTAAATATTTTAAGTTTTTATGCTTTGTCGTCTACTCTATTTTCAAATAAAATGAATCATTTTAATTAATGTTTGTAATATGTTAATTCATATAAGTATAGATGAGTAATGAGGATATACACTTTTTTTTTTGTGAGACTTAAAATATTTTAGTAACATGTCACATGTAATGTTTGCTCATATCTTTTTGTTTAAAATTGTCTTATTATTTTAATAAAAATCTTTGATTTTGTTTAAAAAATAATATAATAATATTTTTTACACTTCTTAGTATGAAACAAACCTTTAAATGGGATAAAAACATGTTGTTAACTCCTTGATAAGTATATCAATTTGTAAAAGTAATAATAAATGGTAAGACCGAGTGTCAAGTCAATTTTGATTGGACTCGAAGATTGTATATAACAAATTTTAAGCAACAAAATGACTAAAAGCGAATATATTTCAAAGTAATAGCGTAAAAATGTAAAATTCGACAATAATAAAGGACATAAAAACATAGCAAGATCCAAGAGACAAGAAAAACAAACATTTTGGGTGTGGAAAATGACACTTATGCAGACTTTGTAGAAGTGTTGAATGTTTGGCCTACCAAAAATATTATTGATGCAATGTTAAGGATTTTTCACCATTTAAAGTTATTTCAACTATTATCTTTATCAACTAAACTACTCTAACCATGATCTCTCATGTGAAAGAACCTAAATCACTTGATTTCACTCCTAATCTCTTAGAGAGCTAAACCAAGTAACTTTCTTTAAGAATAAATATGCATCAATAAGGCTAACTAACACCATTTCATCCTTAGACATAGGTTACTAAGAAGTTCCTTCAAGTTCTTAAAGTAAAAACATTTTCAATGATTAAAACCTATAACATACATGTAAATGGGTAATCAAACCATAAACAAAACAATAAACATAGAAAGGAAACAATAATACTGAAATAACAATAAATGGGTAGTAAAGATCATTACATCACAAAGTTTTTGGTATCCAAGTCCCCAACAATAGGTAACTTAGCCTCTCATGGTCATAAGAGACTCAAAACAAGAAGATGAAACAAAGAGAATGGAGAAAATGGAAGATGAAGAGCTCCCGAAGTGGATTTTTTTCAAGAAACGTGCCATAGAAGACCTAATTTCAATGGAATAGTGCATCTCCTTATAAAACACCTCAAAAAGCTGCAATGTCATGCTTTTCAAAAATCATTGTGCGCTAAATCTGCATGTGCGCATTGCGCGTACATGCATAGTACAACTGACTTAAGTGACCGTACGCTAAGCCTACACATGTGCGCTTAGTGCACATCAATGGTACTGGCTCGAGAAAACCACCAGAAGCTTGACATGTGTTCCTCCAGCTTGACTTATCGTGCTGAGCGCGTTGCTCCAATTCTTTATTCATCTTCCAGTCCTTTGTTGATGTACCAAAACTCTACAAAATAAAACAAAACACTATAAATTCACTAACTCTAACATTCTTAAGCTAAAAATTCAAAAGAACCTAAATTCTTATCTTTTTGGGTCAAAATGAACATTAAAAGAGAAGAAATTAGGTAATTGCTATGTAATTTAAGTGCAGAAAATAAGTATGCATAACAATTATCATAGGCCTATACAAAGGCTGGGTCCGACCATGAAAATGGGCTCATGATGAATAACAGGCTCAAGCTTGAGCTATAAAAATATAAAACAAACCAATTTAAGCTTAGGTAGGACCCAACCCATTTCCACCACTATACACCAATTTATGTGGTTCAATTCCTAACCCACTTATTCAACTAATGATCAGGTTGACGATCGGTCCAATTTTTATAATACTAATATAGAATATCTACCAACTTTTTCTGATACATTTTTTAAGACGAATTTGAAAACTGTCTTTAAAAGTCTACATTTCATGACAATTTTAAATCATCATTAAAAGCTTTCAACTTTTAACTATAGTCATTTCAATGATGGTTGAGAATCGTTGTTGAAACTCTTCCAAAATTGTCGTTAAAAGACAATTTTGTATTAGTGCAGCTTTAATGATGATTAATCTTTGCTGAAAAATCTAACTAAAGTTATTTATGACTAATCTTCATCGAAAAACTTAACTAAGCCACCTTTAATGAAATCTCTTTCCAATCATATATTTTTTAACCAAAAGGTTCGAACTTATAACCTTGCTTAAAATAACCAAATTAATTCCACTCAAACTAACGATCTTGTTACTGTAAAATAAAGTAATATGATATAGTTTTATTTAATTTTTAAATTAAATGAAATTTTGAACACTTTACTTTATCTATTTTATAAGACTGTTAATATCGTAATTAAATTAATAAAATTTAATATTTGTGCAAACATATCAAAAGTATCCATTTTGCTTATAATCGCGAAGAAATGGTACATTTGAGAAATTTGTGAACAAAACATGACCAAATGATCAATGAAATCAGGGTTTAATAGTAGATGACATCGTTAATCCTATCTCATGTGTACACTGAAACATGTTCATGAATTTAAAGTAAATCTGACATATTGCTCCTCGTTTGATAACTTAATGATCTTGACGTGTTTGTACTAAACATTTTAAATTATCGCGTGCTTTAATTAAGATGTTATTACATTAAACACCGCAACCAACACGAATATTCCCGATTAGTTCTAAATTAGTAAGTTAGTGTATCACACAAACGAGATTTGACAATTTGGCTCCAGCTCTAAAAAGATTAAGAAGTGAATCAAATTACAAAGTTATACTTTTTTCAACAAAAATGTGCACATCGGAACTTGAGACTCGACTCGATCTTCGGAGTACACTAACAATTATTAATTAAAATTTTGATTATTAAGAGAATGTTTTAATTAAGTATCTGTATAACAAATTTTTACCCACAAAGTCCAATAAATTGATAGATAACTAAGTTTTTTAAATATATTATCAGATTTTTGGTTCAATTCTTAATCATGTAAATGAAGAAAATTTTGTTAATGTACTATAAAACTCACTTAAGTAATATATATATATATATATATATGTCTCCAAACGAATTAGTCTCTAATGGTGTGTTTAATTTGCTAAAAAAACAAGATAGACAAAACAACACTAGATAAGGACAAGTAGCTGAGTCATATGACAACTTTTTGTATTATAAGTTGTTTGGTGGTCAATGCATAGTAAAAGTAATTTTGTGTTGTATTTTATTTTATGTGTTTATGTACTTGACAAAATAATATAAATTTTAATATAATATCCTTTGTATTGTGCAATGTTTGGTTTGCACTAGGAAAATATACATAACAAGATTTTGAAACTTTTTAAATTATTTTATTATTTAACATAAAAATTTATTATCATACTTTACTAGTATTTATAAAGCATTATTTTAGACTTGTTATAAAAAAAATTACAATTTATTAGTTATGGTGATATATCTTTAACTATAACTTATAAGTATCATATTATAAATTAAAAAATAATTCAAAATAAATTAACGAAATACATAAGTAAACTAATAATAATTTATTATATGTTATTAGCATTATTTATTTTAATTTAGACCATACCCATCTTTCCTGCTCATTTCAATTCTTCTTTTTTTTGGTAAATATTTTTGTTTTATTTTATTAATATTCAGACCAAGCACTAAACATGGCCTCGCACCTCCTCTTCTCCTCTCTTCATTTCTCCAACCGTTCCAAATTCTCCTTCGTTGTCGTCCCCTCCCGGTGCTGACGACTTCTCGACACTCCCCTATGACGTGCTGGCAAAGATAACTACCTCCTTTGACGACCCCAACCTCTGTGCGATGTCACTGGTGTGTCGCACCTGGTACGAGGCATTGTGGCCCCTGCAGGAGGCCATAGCGCTCTCCCAACGCCGACAAGGCCCTCGAATTCTTCATCAAAGCCGCCACGCGTGGCTCTTCCCTCGCCATGGTCGACGACGACCTCATCTACTAGAAGCGAGGCAAGAAGCCAAGGCCATGAAGTTTTATCTTAAGGCTACAGAACTCAGAAACCCTTCTACGCAATGCAATTTGGGACTTTCCTATCTCTAAGGTTTTCCATTTCTTTACCTTATACCCTAATTTCATGTCCCAATTGACGAGCCAAGGTATCTACCGACGAGGTGAAGTGAAACAAACCAGCATAAAGAAGAAAGAAAGAATGAAAAATGAAAGGGAAGAAGAGGAAAAGGAAGAGGAAAAAAGGTGTGGGATAATGAAAAGTCAGAAAATAAGGATAATATTATATTTTTACTTTTGTTAGATACGGGACAAAAAATGTATCAGATTTAGTGAGTTACAAGTTTTTGAATATTTGTTTAGTTCATTATTCTTTATTTTGTATTGTCCCTCAGACATTTTTTCAAATCAAATGTTTGACAAATATTTTTATGTTGTTGATTCTCATATTTTTTAGTGAATCAAACGCACCCTAAGACTCTGACTACCGATTGGAAATATTTTTAGTGCAAATCAAAATGTACTATATACTTTACGAGTTTTTTTTATCATTAATTATTATTATTGGTTGATTTAAAAAGTTGTGTTTGTTGTCCAAGCAACTGATCTTAATAAAGATTTAAATAAAAAACTTATTATTTTTTCAAAGATCATATATATTTATTTATTTTCAGTGAAAAGTATAATAAAATACACCAATAACCATTAATTAAAAATATTAGTGATTAATTTGTCAAAGAAATTTAGATTAATACTTAAATAACGAATAAAATAAATTATTATCATTTTGTGTAAAAACATGTATATTTATTTCATGTAAAGTGAAAAGAGTGTATTTTGAAAAACTAAAATATATTAATATTTGTGTACAACTCGGATTCGGCATGTCGTCCAGGAGGGTGTTTGGCCAAGCAGATGGGTTGACCGAATGGGAACTCGATCTTCTTAAACATGAAAAAAAGAAAAGTTTATCCTCATGCTTAACATATAATAAAAGATGGAGATCTCATCTCAATCTTCATGATTCTCATCACTCTTAATGACAATGACACTTATATCATGTAACTAGGCCTTTGAACCTAAAGGTCTCTATATATTCCCTCTAAAGAACACGAGGTAATCGGGGTGATTTCTAACCTAATTTTGATACCAATTTCTTATTTTTGTGCTTTTAACTTAAGCATTAGTGAGTGTTTGCATGTCCACCTTCATGTAAGAAGAAGACGTATGAGGAGCAACAACATAAATAGGTTATGCCAAATTTGATATGAACAATAATTATTGATAAAAAAAAATTATTAATATTATAATTGCCAACAGAGAAAAATTATAGTAAAAAATGACTAAAAAAATTGTTTAGAAACAAAAAGTTATTTTTTTATAAAAAAAATAGGGACGAAAAATGTTAAATCCAATTTTGCTTGAATGCTTAATCGTGTAACGAATTTTGATTAAAAATGTTTAGTTTTTTAATTATTGTTTTTATCATTTTTCTTCCAATGTCAGTTTTAATGTAGAACTTCTTTGTTTTCTTGTATTATACTATAATATATAAATTATTAAGAGATCTAATTGAGTTAGTTAAACGATCTGTGTGAGCTGTTGTAATTTATAAATCTTTGGTATGTGTGTTCGATTTCTGAAGATTAACAAATAAAAAAACACATTTTGGGTTAATTAGACAAAATGAGATCATACTGTAAAATATCATGCTGTTTTGGCATGCAATTGTTGACTTTCGTTACTTGTTGAGTAGCACTCTCGAAATTGCTGAAATTGAAGCAGCTTCTTGTCTCATTTTTCTTGTCCTGTCTAAAGAAAAGTAGTATAAACAAAGACAAGGTTTCTTGATTCTCATAAAATAACGAGGATTTTTTTTTTTTAAGTGTTATCCATTCTCCCCTTTCTTCTCCTATCAAACTTTAGTGGTGTGTTAATGTCAAAATTATCGACAGTGTCAAAAATTCAATTTTGATAGGACTATAATAGAATGAGAGTTTTGAAGATAAAAAAAAATAGATATATTTTTAGCTATTAAAAAATGAAAAATTTTAGTTTTACTTTTATAAAAAAAATTGTCAAGTAGAATATTAAAAAATGGGGTCTAAGTCCAATTTCACTAATATAATACTAATTATATGTTGATGATTTTTTTCTTATCTAATACTATTCTCATGACTTTTTTTTTTTGGAATTATAATATGTAAGCAAACTATTAGCTAATTAATTAAAAGGTCAGTTTTTCTTTTTATTTTTCAATGCTATTATTTAAATTTTAAGGTCAACATCTTTCATATTTGATCTTTTTTATTAATGTAAGAATTAAAGTTACCCATACATGCATT
>PYAF01002494.1:466597-478538 GCA_007407185.1 Glycine tomentella
GTATAAGCTCTTTAAATAAGATATAAAAAAAAGTTAGTCATACTAAAATTTAAATCTATTGTCATACTAAAATAATATATATATTATGTTGATCCGAGTGGATAATAATTTATAATATTAATAAATCTACAGTTAATTTAATTACTAAAAGGAGACTATGAAATCATAATACTACACACACACACAAAAACTACATATGCATAGAAAATAGACTAACATGTGTATAGAGAAATTATATATGTAGTAACAGAATTATATATTAATAACTTATATGGCTTATTTTAGTTCCGCTAAACAATAATTGATCTATATTTTATCTCATTAAAGCTCTTTTCATTGTTCTTGATAAGAATTTCTGTAATATCCTGTTTAAATTAAACTTGTGGCTGAAAATGATATTTTTTCCTTCCGATCCGTTTCTTTTTCATTGTAATTTTTAGTTTCATTCATTTTGAGAGGACTCTTTTAGTATATAAACAACATGTTTGATTTCCCGTTTAAGTCTATTTGACGTGCATCAAGTAGAAGATGCAATTTATCTAAAATACATTAACAATATTTAAAATGATCTCACGGCCGGAATAATGTGATAAGTGAAGGTAAAAAACAAACACTCGGATAGTATTTTTTTTTATAGTTAACACGATGTGAATCTCGATATAACATGTATGTATATTTTGTAGAATCTAGAAATTCAAGAATGAATTAATTTCTGATATAGATATAAATTTCCTGATTGATTAAATTGAGTTCCAAACAACATAATGTTATTATTACTTTTGTAATTTCGTCCCCCACATGCATAGCTGCAATCTATTGATCGAGCTTATTTCTTCCTTTTCTTGGCACGTCAACGTTATTTATCTTTCTTTTGAGCTTAATCAACTTTCCTCATCGATCATAATGAACACCATGTGTATGTTGTTGCAGACATCCTTTCATTCACCTTTCTAAGGAACATTATCACATAATATTCCATATGTACCACACTATAATGCATGGTGAAAATTTTGGCTTTTTGGTCTATATGCTCTGAAAAGACACGGCACATAACGCGTAACATGGACCAAAATGTTTGGGACCCTCTATAACAGGCCAAAATATTGTGCACTATATATGAACCCCGAAGTATTCACTTTAATTACATATGTAGGAACATAGAACCTAGCTCAAGTCACAACCTAGCTTTGGAGTTCGAATCAGTAACATTTTCTCCCAAGTGGAAGGCAAAACCAAAAAGCATCTTGTTCACTATGTTAGGAGATTAATCGTTTTATGAACTAAGAAACCTCCCTCACAACGTAAGGCCAAAGTTTGAACTCCGCAGCAATGTCCCTTCAAAGTGAAAAAGCAAAACCAAGCACTGCTAGAAAGTATAAACTTTCTTTTCTTGTGGAAAACCTTGGGTTTAGGGAACATGTGGTTTGGTTAAATCCCAACATCATTATTCGTTTAGTCGAATCAAACTTGCATACGGCCATGGCTTCAAGATTAATATTATTATAATTAACTTGAAACACCCATGCAGCAAGTTTTGAAAACGCACAATCCTTGTTTTTCTTTTCTTTTTTGGTAATAGAAATCTTCAACTATTCAAGCCTTGTAGCACACGCACTGTGTGCTATGAAGCTCTAGAAGCCTTTAAGAACCATTTTTTTAAAAAAAAAAATAATAAAAGAATAACTCTTTAATTGTCGACTATGATTCTTGCTTGTCTGTTTGTTTTAATTCTTTAATTAAAGTTCAGCACCGGAAGAGGACAAAAATACTTTATACTAATATGAAGCCAATTAAATGTTATGGCTTTCACACCAATGTAGCAAAGTCCATGAAGCCAAAGCACACCATTCGTGCACTTGCTTAGTGCATGTCAACAAAAGGGAGCATGATCAATTATCGTATAAAGATAATATCATTATTATATCCCAAAGAGGAGGATATCGGTCAAACTAAGAACGAGTATTTCATTGTGATGGTAATATAAATTAAAAAGACACTAAACACAATATTAGTAAATAATTGCTTAGAAAGAAAAAATTGGATTTATTTTGATCTTTTGGGTAGAGTTATATGCAATCATTTCATTTTATAGGTCTCGCTCTGGAAGGTACGTATCTTAAACCTGCCACTTGATTCACATTCAACGTTGCCTCCCCTAGCGAATCAGCAAGCTTAGCTAGTCAAAAACAATGTTAAATACCTATTCAAAAAGGAAGGGGATAAAAAAAATAAGGGTCAAAGATTCGAAACTAATTAGGTCAACAACGAAAATATCTTCTTACATATATTGTTTAAGGATACTCCTAATATTAAGTGGGTGAGTTAGTGAGTCAGCTAGGTAAGCATTGTGGCTAAAACTAAATTTTCTGTTAATGTTGTCTTGGTCATTGAATTAGAATGAAGCACTCAACTCTTAATTGATTTGCAACTGATATTTTTGCAGCAACACCTAATTACCATTTGACATTATAAAAACAATAACCTTGTATTCAATTTTTTGGGAGGGAGTCTGGTCAGGTCAACTGCTATCACTTCTTGTGCAGTATAGATATCATGTTCCAGTCAGTAAAACAAATTGTTATTGACTTTTCTTTTGGTCAACAGGTACAACATGTTAGAATTCAAAATTTATAGGATTTTCTAACTTTCTATGGTAGGTGTTTTCTTTTGGGTCTATTTTTGTTATTGAAGTTGGTATACATCCATCACTTGCATGAGGTATTTTTTTCCTATACCATTCTAAAGTTTGATACACCATTCATTTTTTAAAATTCTAAATATACCTTTGGTGCTCTTCTTCTTGTTTGTGTTTGTTAGTCATTTTTGGTTATTCTTCATTTTTGCTCACCTCGTCCGTCTGTTTTTCTTGGCGGATCTCCTTCTCCCGTAGTTGGCCAAGGTTTGGTAGCTGGGTTTTGTCATCGTCATCGAGGTAAGTTTTTTGCTTTTTTAACACCCATCCGTATGAAGCATACGAATTGCCAATTTTGTATTGAATTTATTTGTATTACTTAGGTTAAAAAAAGTTGTATTGAATTTGTATTATTTAATTTTGTAAATATAATTACTTTCCGTATGATTTGTCATTGAATTATTTTTGTAATGGTTTGTTAAGATGGACAAAGATGAGTGAATGTATGAGAGTATTATGTTTGAATTAATATGAATGAAGACAACATAGAGGAACCTGCTGCCTTTGAAAATTTTAATTATTCAATTGATTGTTCTGATGTCTCCAATACTTCTGAGGTATTGATATATTTTGTATTTGGTTGAAGTAAGTAAATAATGATTTAGGAAGACTAAACATGTATTATCCTTTTTGTAGGTGTTTCGTTCTCGTGATGACGTATTACAATGGGCTCATACAATTGTATATGATATTGGTTTTGTAGCTGTGATAATGAGGTCTGACACATCAACTGGAAAGAGGGGAAGGACCTTTTTTTAAATTGGTTGTGAAAGGAGTGAAAATTATAGAGCATACAACAAAGATTTAGTCCGGACGGTGACTAGCATTAGAAAATGTGATTGTTCTTTTAAGTTGTGAGCGAAAATAGTCCCGGGATATGAAGGGTGGATTGTAAACTTAATATGTGGGACTCATAATCATACTTTCGCTAAGTCATTAACTGAACATCTATATGTTAGTCGACTAACTGAGGATGAGAAGATTATGCTAGGTGATATGACAAAGTCGATGGTCAAACCAAAGAATATTATTCTCATTTTGAAGGGTCACAATGCCAACAATTGTACAATACTGAAGCAAGTATACAATGCAAGATATGCATACCATTCTTCTGTAAGAGGGGATAATACTGAAATGCAACAATTAATGAAGCTACTTGAGCGCTATATGTATATCCATTGACATAGACTGAAGGATGAAGATGTTGTAGTGATATTTTTTAGACATATCCGGATGTAGTCAAATTAAGCAATACATGTCATCTGGTATTCTTCATAGATAGTACATACAAAACAAACACATACAGACCGTCTTTGCTTGACATTGTTGGTGTGACACCTACTAGGATGACATTTTCAGCTGCATTTGTCTAATTGGAGGACAAACATATAAACAATGTTGTGTAGGCTTTTGAACAGTTTAGAGGTATTTTTCTAAAAAGTGATGCAATCCCTGACATCGTTGATACTGACAGAGATTTAATATTGATGAATACAGTGAAAATTGTCTTCCTTAACTCAACCAACTTGTTGTGTCGATTTCACATTGATAAGAATGTAAAAGCAAAATGTAAAATCCTAGTGGGACAAAAAAATGCATGAGACTATGTGATGGAAGTATGGGGGAGTCTTGTGGATTGACCTATTGAGAAAGACTATGATGATTGTCTTATAAAGTTTGAAATTGATTGCTCACCATGGTCAATGTTTGTTGACTATGTGAAACAGACATGGTTGATTCCCCACAAACAAAGATTTGTAACAGTATGGAAGAATAAAGTGATGCATCTAGGAAACACTACAACTAACAGGTATGAAAATTGTTAACATGTGTTGATTTTTGAAGAACATTTAATTGTTGAAAATAATTATTTGCCATTTTAAGTGTAGGATTGAGTCTGTCCATTGGACCTTAAATAGACTACTATAGAATAACCTTGGAGATCTATGTAGTGTTTAGGATGCTATGAACAACATGATCACCTTGCAACACAGTGAAATAAAGACATCTTTTGAGAGAAGCACAAATGTGGTTGGACATGTTTTTAAAGTTACCTTATACAAGAAACTAATCGACATGATGTCATGATATGCGTTAACTCAAATTGTTGTTGAGTTTGAGTGAGTCAATTATGTTGACATTGACATTTCTTGTTGTGGATGCGTTATGAGAACTACTCATGGTCTACCATATGCATATGAGCTAGCTAGATATGTTGTTGGTAACATACCACTTAATACAACCCATATGTTTTAGTAGAGGCTAAGTTTTTTAGACCAAGGTTTAAATGAGTGTGAAGTCCACATAACAGAAGAGATGAAAGCCATATCCAAGCAATTTGAAGATCTTGATATTAGAGGTAAAGTGACTTGAAAGAGTAAACTATTGGAACTTGCATACTCTAATCTAACTTCAATGTGTGCTCCTCCAGAAAAGGTTAAAACAAAAAGTGCTTGTTAAATTGTATAAGTATGTGTTTTGTTAAATTTTAGTCATGCTAAGTTTTTTTTTTTAAGTTTTACAATTATCTTCATATTAATAATTTCTCACCACGTTTAACATATTGGTTGATTATTAAAAAAATACATTTCTTTTTTTATAGACTACATTATTATTCACTTGAGGAAATCTTACTTGAATCGGTTAACTCTAGTTCTGATGTTTAACGCAAATGATCATATTCAAATTTGTTATTGTTGTCTCTTTGAAAAAAAACTTTATTATTTATTGTAGTTCTACTATATTCGAACAAGATTAAATAATACATGTTGTTTAGATAGAAATAATAAGTAATTTATTACTTTAAATATTATTTTGGTCAAATTTGTATAAATCATATTTTTTTATAAAATAATACTATTTTGGTTAGATTTAATAATTTCTTAAACATCTATAAAAAATGGTGTATGTATGTTTTAGAATATTACTACTTTCACTTACCCCTGTGCACATGGCAGTGACACGATATATAGCACGACTCACCTTATAACAGTACATACTTCTTTCAGCTAAAGAGTTTATTTGATTATTTGTTTGTCCTATTACTCTAATTATGTTATAATTGATAGGTAGTAGTATTATAACTTTGCAAGGTTGGTATATACAGCCAATCCCTTTGTACTATACTACCAACTATTAAAAATAGTTAAATCATCATTGCGATGTAGACTAAATAAAGAATAGGAGTAAAGTATTAAATAAGGTTATTTTTGACAATATTAGTTATGTTTGGCAGTCACTTTCAAGTTTCAAGTTTGAGAGACTACACTAACTCAACTTGCCTAGTTCTTTTCTTAATTAATTGAAACTTTACTTATATGGCTATGTAATAGTGCATACATATCCACATTAATTTAGACGACTCATCTTTTTTCACATCTGCAATTAGTTTGATCGAGGGACAACCTAAATAATACATGGTATACATAAGATGTCTCCAACTATCGAAGAAAAAAACAATAACCAATGTATTTAAGAATTGCATATATGCACACACAAATGTTTGAATTGAATAGAGTTCCAATGGTATGCTAGAATGCTATTGAGTGAAATTGGTCAAATTTTCACTTTGATAATATGATCATCATCAAAAGTTGCATACAAATGTAAGGGTACATAAAGGATTAATTTATTATTATGAATTCAAAGTTTAAAAAAAAAAAAAAACACATACGGATTGGCAATCTATATGACCATGCAGATTATCAATCTGCATAGGTTAAACACAGTAAAAAAAACCAAAAAGGCAAACTCACAGCGACGGCTTCGAAGAGATGAACTCTGGATTGCAGCAGACGATTACCAATGGGTGCAGGAAGAAACACCGAATGATTAAAGCCAAGAAGAGGAGAAGACGATGTAACGAACAGGAACGATGACGCTGAATGGTGCGAGGAAGGCGCAACCAAGAGGAACGAAGAGGCTGAATGGTGGATGGTGCGAGGAGGCTAAAATGTGCAATCCATATGAGGTTTTAAGTTAAGGGCAAATTTGATTTTTCACCTTTTTGCTAGGTGTATGAGAAATTTTAATAGTGTGGAAAGAAAACGCCCTTTCATTGGGCTGGACGTTCATAAACTGTTTTAGAATTTTGTTGGAAAAATGCTATTTACACTTCCCACTTTTAGTATTACACTCCATTTTCTGATTTTTCAAAATATTTTCTAAGTATATCCTCTTCCCTGAAATTAAACCCTTCAAGGGTTTCGAAGACACTTTTCTTAGTAGAGGCATGTTCCCAATTTGGTGGAATTATCTTCAAAACATGGCAATGTATGAATAACAGCAAGGCTATGGCATATCATACCATTACCCCGTTGCCACCCATTGTCACGATACACACTCTCATCGCTCATCGTCGCCACTGTGTGTCACTTCAAAACCGTGCATGAATTGCCAAAGCAGAAGTGAAAGACATTTTGCCTCCCTCTTTTCCCCCTTCCTCGTGCACATGACATCACGTGGTAGAGTTTGAATTCAATCACCATGTTCCGTTCTATCACCCCTCCATGTGAAAAACCTTAGCACTCAAGCCAGAAACGAAGAGACAATCAAAATCCATCTTGAAAAGAGGGGGGGGGGGGTGTATCTAAAAGCACTTCTGGAAATTAATTTCAAGTGTTAACAATTTCTGAAAATTAATTTCTAAAATAGAACTTATCCAAATATTTTTCAATATGGAGACTAATTTCAGTAGTTAACTTTTTATATTACAGATACTAGTTTTCTAATATATAAAAAAATTACAATATGATAATTAATTTTCTTAATGTAAATTTCAGGTTACAAAATTAGTTTCCGTGAGATGAATGAAACGTATATATATATCGAGAAGACTTGATCACTTTGGAGGGAGGAGGGAGCGAGAGAGAAAAAGAGGAATGCAAAAAGGAGAGTGGTGAAGGTGAGAGAGAAATGGGAAGGGTGCGGGAAGGAGGGTGAGAGAGAAAGTGGGGTAGTTGGGTTATTTAAAAAATAATTGAGTGTAAAGAGTAAAAAGGGGATATAAATAACACTTATTCAAGTCTAAAGGTCCAATATATTTCTGGGCCATGTGATTCTTGTTTTATATTTATTATACATGAGAAAATATTATTTTAAACGCATTTTTTTTAAAACAAAAAACAAAATAAATACTTGGGTTGTGAAAAATCTATAGAGGTGAGAATATTGACTTGAGAACTTGCAGAAGTAAAAATACAGGATATGTGACATGCAAAGGTGAGAATATCGATTATAGACTCTCAAATGTGAGAATACAAAGTGTCTGTAGGCTGTAGAGACTTTAGAAAAATATTGATAAGAGTCTTGAAAAAAATATTGAGTTTATCGTTTGCAAAGGCTTGAGAAGAATGCTAAGGTGAAGATATGTGGAAGTTTGATATAAAGAAAACATGTGTAATTGGTGTGTTTCCCATGGAAGTCCTATATGAGGTAAGGTTTGGATGTAGCCTAGTGTTAAGAGATGTACCAATATAAAATTATTTGTCCCTGTCACTTTTCATCTATTTGTAATTCACTGCTTAATATTTGTTTTCCTATATAGAAAATAAGCAAAAGAGCAATAACATGAACCAATAAGATAAAACTGTGCAAATTACTAAAGAAACATGATTAAATGTACTAGTCAATAGGCATATGTAGAAAAAGAATGAGAAATTATGACTAATTTGAGTTGCATTAGTTTCATTAGAGACTTGTGTGCTAATGCTATAAGAGGAAGCTATACTTCCTGCTTTCTTATGCTTTTCTTCCCATGTATCAGACACAACTATTTGAATGACTTACCTTCCCTGGACCAGAATTATATCGTCATCTTATCTTTCTAAAGGTAATATCACTTCTATGGCTTTCATTTCCTGGCATCTACTTCATTCTTGAGAAAACTCTCAACAAAATTACTTTACTTATGCTAGTGACTACTTGACTGAACAAGGTCTCTTGCAAATAAACTAACAGCTTAAGATCGTACTTGCATATGTATAATCTATTAAAAAAACACTATTATAATGGCACCATGTTGAATTGTCAAGCCATAGGTTCTTGAATTCATATACTATATGCACTAAAATTTCAATGGTAAAAAGTAAAAAGCAAGGTTGTCAAAATCTAGTTTCGATGTTGGAATGGGAGAAGGGGGGGTAGGATCGTAACATCATATCTTAAAATTGTAAGGATGAAACGGATGAAAACTAGTTTCTCAAAAACCAATTGTTAAAATATATATTCAACATTGGAATGGAAGCGGGGTGTAGGATTGTAAAATCTTAAAATTGTAACACAAATTGCCATTTATACCTATGAACATAATATGTATGAACAAACAAATGAAAACTAATCTATAAATTACAGCAAACGTGTAACTAAAATTGAAATTTATAAGCTCTTGTACAAGTCGTAAGAACATGTGGCAAACCAACAAAATGGAGCCATGCACCAAACTTCAGAACCAGAAGAGAGTGTGAACAGACGAGAACCAAAGACATAGGGGTGAACCAGAAGAGTGAAGGAAGAAAAAAGAAAGGGTTAACAGTTAGGGAGAATGGTTAGGGAAGAACCAGATCAGAGAGTGTTGAATGAAGACTACAGAGGAGAGTCAAGGGTCCTGTAACTTGATTAAGGGCATCTATAATATAAGATTGGGTAACTCATTTTTGGAGTAAAATCCATCGATTCCACAAATTCGAGTGATGATCTAGCCCGAGTTAACCATGGAACACTCTCAGGTGGGAGTGCAGATATCTTGGGAAACCAAAACACGTTGGATGATATGATCCTATGCATTGGAGCTCAATTTCGACTTTGTTTATAACTATTAATTGTTGCATAAATTATAAAATATTCTAATTTATAAAAAAGCAATACATATACTTTTGAAATGTGTCGTGCAAATTATTAAGTTTATTTCTTTCATACATTTCTTATCTATCTTTAATTGGCTATAGCATGTACCTATGCTTACTACTAAAGCCAGTAAAAAGATCGCCTTGAGAAAACAACCGCTTCCTTGCATGGAGGTCCCACATTGCTATTTGTTAGAATATCTTAGAGTGTGTTTAACTTGAGAATTCTTAGAATAATCGGATCAGGGGTGGAATTTTGTCTGGATTGTCCAAACAATTTAGTCCTAATTATAGATATCCAGTCCTGGATTAGTTCTGACTTCTGAACATTCCTCCAAATTGATCCTAGTATCCCACCATAATATGTGATATACTACCACAAATATCTAAGATATTCTAACACTATGTCGTCCTCATATTAGAACTAGGGGTGAGGGGTTTGTAACACAATCACTTTGGAAATTAGTGATAGATTTTCTCAATGAGTGTTTCAATATTTTCCCACTGATTCTGTTTTGACTAACAGCATTACGAGCGCGACATTTCGGAGTTGGAACTATATTTTGTTATAGTAAACAACGAATATGGAGAGCAAACAGAAGAGGAGCTGCTTCCAGGGGGAAAGAACCTTTGTGTCACTAATGAGAATGTCATTACTTTTATCCATCTTGTAGCCAATCACCGCTTGAATTTTCAGGTAAAGTAAGGTCTAGTTTGGATAAATTTTTAAATAAACACTTATATATAGGAGGGGAAAAAATAAAGAGGTAAAATGAGTCAAACTTCTCTCTTAAACTAAAACCAACTTATGCATGTTAACTTTCTATTGTCTAGCATTTCCAAAAGTTGAAGTGCATAATTTTATTTTAAGTTATGGGAAAAGTTTGATTCATTTTACATTTTTCTTTTCCTGTAAGTGTTTGTGGAAAAGTTTATCCAAGCAAGGCTTAAATTTGTTTCAATTTGAATTGCATCTCACTGTGACTGTTTTTATGCTTCCATTATACTAAAAATAATTATTGTTTTAGATGCGTCAACAAAGTTCTCATTTCCTGAGAGGATTTCAGCAACTTATTCAGAAGGATTGGATTGATATGTTTAATGAGCATGAACTTCAGGTTTTCTTCTATCTTGACCCACTTTTAGGTCTCTAAAGCTGTGCTTTTTCATTTGATTTACTGCTCTTGCATAGTGGTCTTAAGGGTCTGTTCAACAACCGGATGCATATCATTTTCTCCTACATGTCATAATATACCCTTGCCACTGTGAGAGGGTCGTGTACATAACTATCTTTTGTCTATAGTTGCAAATTATGTTCCTAGTGATCCACAATTATAAAGTGAAAAGTATGCCTTGACTTCCTTGTCTTTGCTTCTGTGCTTTTGACCTCTTTGACCTATTTGTTGACTAACTTCATTAGTATAACGACTTTTTTTATATATATTTTGCTGCCAATTTTATTGGATTCAATCTTCAACTGGTCTTCAATTTTTTAGAATCTGTAGTTTGTGTCTCAATATGATTTGTACTCAACTTGCTTGACACTATTGTTTTCCACAGCTTCTGATATCAGGTTCACTTGACAGCTGCTTGGATGTTGATGATTTGCTGCAGTGTACAAACTATGCAGGAGGCTATCATAGTGTAAGCTTTCTGGTATTTATGCGGGGATTTAGTCAGTAACGCCAAAGCAAGAAACATTCAAATTATACTCTAAATGAAAAACTTCCCGAGATTGATCTTTTGCTTAGTTTTTCTATATATATATATATATATATATATAATTAAGATTTGAAGAGAGATGAATGAGAATGAGGAACTGAGTTCAGAGAGAGAGAGAGAGAGAGATTAGAGAAACTTTGAGAAAAATGTAAATTGTCTTCTATTGATGTCTAAATCAATCAATGAGGCTAATTTTTATAAATAATACAATTTAATTATTTAATTAGCAAAAGGGGGCGATTTTGAACTTATTTAGCAAAATGGGGTCATCCAACACGCCCTGGCTAGGCGTGTTTAAACACGCCCAGGCTAGGCGTGTTTAAACACGCCCAAGCCAGGCGTGTTTGGGTCCCCTGGGCCTATATATACCCCTTGAAAATGACACTTGATCCTTCCGCCTTCTCTCTAGAATTAGCTCTGCCTTCTCTCTAGATTTTGGGTGTTGATTTGTCTGAAGCGAAGCCCTGCCAAATTCGAAGCGCTGCCGACATGTAAGTCGATTTAACTGATTGTGCCTAGTATTTAGTTTGTTATATTTTTAAATTAGAAAAATGTTAGGATCATATGAACTTGTTAGCGACATATATATTAGGTTAGTGAGTAGGGTTTTAGGTATGCCAGTGTAGTTTTAGGGTTTAGGGTGTGGCCTAGTGATTAGGGTTTAGGGTTTTAGGTATGTCAGTGT